>CAUEEP010000913.1:0-410000 GCA_958450365.1 Mesorhabditis belari
AGTGGTAATTGGTTTAGAAGTTCAAGATTCCCAGAGGTATTTTCTTACTCATTAACTTGGCATCATAAAATTGTCCATATCTTTTTCAAAGTACAGACAATTTTCCCCAAGCCCATTTGCTCAAGATTTTCATAAAAAATATCCTTCTTTTCTTTCTTTCTTCCTTTTCTTTTACTACTATGTCTTCCCCTCTTTCTCTTGACGAGTTAAGGTGCGCTTCAAGGATAGCTCAGCGATTAGAGCAATTTCCAGGGTCGAGCAAAGGTCTAGAGTTCAATCCCCTCCCCGGGAATCTGCTCACTTTTAATTCTTTCTTTTGCCAACTCTTCCTTCTTTTTCATTTGCCAAATAATCTTTCAATGTTTCCAGTTAAATGGATGATAGCTACAATCCGGATTTCTTTGCCCCCGGAGAGTTTAAATGCACCAATTTTCAAGCAACTCAACTCGACTCCAATTCTTTGAGGATTCGACGGACAAATCGATCAATGAAATATGCAATAAATCGAGTTGGTTTTGAGGTTGAAAACAAAAATCTCCTTTTTTCTAGATCTCTCCAATCCCTCGTCAAATCACAACTTGTCAAATCGATATTTATGGGGTAAACATTTCAAAATCTTTGTGCTTTCACAAGAAACTTTAACGTTTTCAGAAGGGTTTCGCGTGGGAAACAAATGGAGAAGATTTTCGAGGGATTTTCAATAATTTGATGTCGAAAAGCCGTTGGTTTGTTGTAGTCGGCTTGTTGTAGTGTTGAAAGAGTCGAAAGATTTTAAACTAGACATTTGCCTTTCGGTCCGTTCGTCATAGGTATATAACGGAAATTCCCGTCTTAAACCCTTTAAAATCGATCTTTTCAAACGTTTTTACCGTTGGATAGCATTTTACAAGTTCTATTTAATAGTGAAAAAACCGCTTGAAAAAGTCGATTTTAAAGGGTTTAAGATGTGAATTTCGTTGTACACCCATCGACGAACGGACCGAAATGCAAATGTCTAGTTCAATCTCGACTCTTCGCTTCTTTGACGAAATATCTCGAAAAGCGGTTCGTCGTTGGCTGATCTTTTGATGAAACACTCGAAAATTCGCGATATTCAAATCATCGAGATGCAGGTAATCTTCATTTAACACGTTCGGGACGATTCGGTCCACCGGTGGACGAAGGCCGTCAGGCCCTGGGGCGGTTCGGTCCACCGGTGGACGAAATTTTTGACGCGCTATAACTTTTCAACTTTTTAAGATAATTTCAAAATGTAAAAAGATTCGATTAGTTCTAATCAAGAACTATAAGGTTGCGCTTGGAGAAAGAGAAATGCGGCGTTTTGTCTCACGAGCCAAAAAGAGCCGATATCTTTTGAGGCAGCAATATTTTCAAAATCTGATTAGAGATTCAGATTCAGCATGAAATTTTATATATAGGGAGGTGTATTTCGGGGCTAATAGCTTTGCGAGACACTGAGGCAGTAACGCAAAAACGCCTCGCCGCAGAATGTGTTAAATTCTTTTCAATTGTTCAAATTTTTGGTATTAAACTCTCAGAAACGATCCTGTATTTTAAATTTTTGAGAAATTCCTCTCAAAAAGCTCAATTTAATCAATTTCAGTCTCTTCAACACCCAAAACTCATCGAAATCCCACGAAATTTCCTATCAAATCAGATCAATTCTCCTTCAATCAAAGCACCCAACTTTGACTTCACCGAATGGGAAAAATCTGTGAGAAATCTGAAACTTTACAAGGTAATGAATAACAATAAACTTAATGAGTCAAGTTTTCTAATTCAAAATACTGCAAATGTTTAGAACCACTCGATCACTCTCTCGTTTGAAATCAATGAAAGTGATGAAGTTCTTGAGAAAAAAATTGTAAGTTGAAGTTTAAAAACTATGAACAACTAAAAATTAAACAATTAAATAAACTAAAATTTATGTAAACTTGTCAAAATCAAAGATTTCCAGGTGAGTCAAGCAAAGAAAGTGAAAGTCACTCGCTTACATTTGAAAGAAACAGGCATTGAGGTGGGATTTTATTGGGTTGGTGAATTGAAAACTGCGGGACTTTGAACTAAAATTTATTCAACATAAAACCATGAATTGATTCCAAATAATTTCCATTATTGACGACTTCTGCCCATTTACAGGCAATTTGCGGATTCCTCTTTCGTAGTAGGATTTTGGTTTGTGTGTGAGACAAGTGTGAGACTCAAAAATCGAGGACTGGAGATTTCCCAGTTTGTCAGTTTGAGCACTTTCTTCAAAAGAAACCCAATTTGGTGTCAATAGAAAAGTTGTAGAGAATCAAAAGTTAGGCTTATAGCCAAATTTCCAAAAAGATACACTTAGTAGTTTCGCTTAAAATGCAAGTCTTGTGAAAATTCGTAAATTTGGCATTTCTTGAAAGACAGTTTTTGAATCGTTCTGAAAATTTGGATATAAGCTGGGTTTTTGATTCTCTACAACTTTTCCATTGACACCAAAATGGGTTTCTTTTGAAGAAAGTGCTCAAACTGTCACATACGACAATCGCCCGCAGTTTTCAATTCACCAACCCAGTAAAAGAAAAATTCACAAAGTTTATTCAAAATCTGTACAAGAATTTGAAAAACTATACTCCAATAAGATTTCAGAGTCTTCTTTACTCGAAAATTCTTGATTTGGAGGTATTTATCGAGTTTGAAATGATGGCCGATTTTGTTAAGGTTTGTTTTGGCGTTTGATCATGAATTTCTTCCAATCAAAATTCAAAAAAGTTAAAATAAAATCGATAAAATCAATGCTTTATCAATTTTATTTTCTAAAAGAGTTTAAAATGAATGCTTTAATAACACGTTCTCTTCTAGAAACTATTCACAGGGAAACTCGCCGATTCTTTTCGATATCGCAAATTTCTCTTCAATCCTGAGACCTATATGGCTTATCTTTCACAGGTTTTAGATTTAAATGTAAATAATTTATGGTTATACGTAAGTAGCAATAGATTGGACTAATAAATCTAATAAATTAACCTAACAATCTATTGTTATCTATTGTTTTCGGTTTCTAAAAGGTGAGCCCAGAAAAAGCTACTGTAAGCGAATCTGCGACCTCTTTCTGGTGGCTCCTAAGCGCCAAGTTCAACTCTAATTTGTTAAGTATTATTTAATATATTGAAGCCCTTAATTTTGGCTACATTTATCTATTAAAAGTTTTTGGATTGGAGATGTACAACTCATTTTACAAGCTATTGAATACAACTCATTTTACAGTTGATCCCTCTCCGGCACGCTGCCATTTTCGACGATTTTCTTCAATCAGAAAGAGTTTCTTTCGGCCAAACTTGTATTTTGTCTAAAAATTATTTCAAAACAAATTTATAGCAATATAAGAAGGAGCACATACGAACTGAACATCTAAAAATACTTAATTGTCACTTTTTTCCTTGTGTCACCAAGGGAACTTGACTTCAACCCAAAATTGAGTAAGACAATTTGGTCAAAAACAGTTCTTAATATTATTAAATGATGTTAAATAATATTTTAACATAAAATAAATATCGAAAAACTTTCTCTGCGAATTTATTAGAATCAAAAAAATCGTCGAAAATGGCAGCGTGCTGGAGAGGGATCAACTGTAAAAATGAGTTGTATTCAATAGCTTGTAAAATGAGTTGCATATCTCCAATCGGGAAACTTTTAATAGATAAATGTAGCCAAAATTAAGGGCTTTAATATTTTAAATAATACTTAACAAATTAGAGTTGAACTTGGCGCTTAGAAGCCACCAAAAAGAAGTCGCCGTAAATACTGAGCACCCTATATAGGCAAGAAGTTACAAAAGAAACAACATGCAGCCAGCTACAAAAGAAACAAGATATAAAACTATCGTAATCTTTCTCAAAGTTACTCTTTCAAGAGTTGAAACGTTTTAGAAATCAAATGTGAGCTATAATCTTTCTTTTTGAGGGTCGTGAAGAGCGGGTTTTTCTTTGGGAAAACCCATCAATTCTCTGGTCTTGTCTCACGCATTTTGTTCTAAATGAACCAAAGGAATTCTCGGATTGTTTGAAATGGAAAAACGATGAGAATCTCCAGTATTCACAGATCATTCAAATTGGTCATTTCTTGAAGTTTTCTCGAATGAAAATTCATTTCGAGGGGAGTTTTGTCGGGATTTTCGTTGAGCTTTTTGATGCTTGTTGAAAGATTTTTGAGTATACAAAATTGTGAGGTCTCATTGTGATCATTTTTCTCTATTGTTTTTCAAGTTAATAAAGCTGGAAAGTGCTTAATGTTTCTCTCTGTGGCGAATTGCCACTGCTCTGCAGTTAGTCAAAAATTCAATACAAGTTAAAATTCAAAGTTAATGGATAAACTACCGTAATCAGTCACTAGATGATATTCAGCTGTCCGTTTGTTGTAGCTTGTATACTAAAAAAACCCGTTTTTTAAGCTTTGCTTTTGAGTGAGTTTTTGTTCTCCTTTTTTGCTTTTTATCATCCCTTTTTCAAATGCAAGTGTTGAATTAATTGTGATAGTGCCAGGTTGCTCTAATTTGAGCGAAGTTGCCCTAATAAGTGAAAGTTGGATAAATTGTGCGTTTTCAAGAAGACCACTACTGAACCAACTGCACATCAACATATATTTCTTACACTCTCTAACTTTTTTAATGTTTAATTAATCTATTTATTGTGTCGAAAATCTTTATTCTACATGAGTCAAAATCTCGGCTATTTTTGTGATCTTTTCGGCTGGCGAGAATTCGCTATCATTTTGTCGATTCTTCGGATCGAAAAGGAGGGATTTTGCTCCGAAATTCCTCGCTCCGTGGAAATCTTTTTGCAGGTGATCACCTGAAATTTGAAACAGAAAGCTATCTTTGATAAAAATGTAAAAAAACTTTGAGACTTTTGCTGAGACTTTGAGACTTCCCAACTCTTTCTCAATATTTCTTTCTTTTACACATAATTTGAATTAACTTTAGCCATAAAAAGCCATAAAAGTCATAAAAGCTATGAGAAAATCTACTGACTATAAGGTTTAGGAACAAACAGTAAAAAGAACAAAAAAACAAAAAACCAAAGGAAAACAAAGCAAAAAACCAACAAATGCTGAACTCAAACGATTTTTATCTAAAAAAACCTTAAATCTCACCGATATGCAGCAAATGTTTGGGTGATTTGAGGTGGAAATGATCGGTGACAAGCTGAAAAGTGTACAAAATTTAAAATTTCCCCAAGCTCACTTCGAAAATTCGTGAATTAGGCTTTTCGATGCCCACTTCACCACTCAAAACGACCAATTCGAGGAGGGAAGACAAGTGGAAATCCTGGAAAAAGATAAAATATAGAAAGCTTAAAATACATCAGCTTTTCGCTTAAGCCTGAGCCTAAGCCTAAGCCTAAGCCTAAGCCTGAGCCTAAGCCTAAGTTTTCCGATTTCTTACATCAAGCAATTTCTTAAGACGAAAATCGAAATTCGAGATGACAGCCGTGTGGATTCCCTTTAAACGGAGACGCTCCAGAATGGGAATCGTCTGAAAAAACACAAGAAACTTGTAACGAAAATGTCTGGTTCTTTTTTGTCGTTGGTAATTTAAGGTTCATCGTGTTTTTCAAACTATTTTGATTATCATTCGATGCAGAATTTTGACTCTTTTGATTATCATTCGATGTAGAATAAAATCGCGCGTCGAATGATACCAAAATGAACTCAAAATATAATATCCATGCAAAGTTATGAGGCAAAAGGTTAAATCCAAAAGAAAAACCAATTCCAACTCCTCATTTACCTCTTCGTCAACAATTTTCCATTCAGCTGGATTCTCATAGTGAGCAAAGAGGGCTTTACACATTTCCGAGATCCGATCATTTGATGTGCATGGGGGATTCTGAAGGGAATTTTGAGGAGAATGTCAAATCCAATTTACCTCAAAGATCGTTCTTTTAATCACTTTTCCCCACCATTCCATCGCTCCGATCGTTTTGTGCCCAAAGCGGGGAATTCATCGGCAAATGAAGAAAAAGCGATAGGAAAAGCCGCTTTCATTTTGCTCTCATCTGGCTAAAATTTAGTTACCGTAAATAACTGTAATAGTACCCCACCCCCATAATGACGGTGCGGAGTGTTGCGTAGTCTAGCTTTGAACGAGTTTTTCTCAACACTGGTTTATGCTACAATGCGCGCTTTGGTATCAAAAAATAGTCCTGAATTTCAGCTATTTTTTGATACCAAAGACGCATTTTTTTGAAAGTACGGGCGCTTTGAAAAAAATGAAATACTAAAAAACTTTTGCGACTACGCGACTGTACGAGGGGGTGGCGTACTATTACAGTATTTACGGTAGTTTATATCAAAATCAATATCTCATGATTTTCACAAACCGAGAATCCATATTGTCGAGCGAATCTCGCATAAACGATATGTGGCGGTTCACGAAGAGTCAAAATTGTGTTCATCACATCGAATGAGATAACCTAAGAAAGGAAAAATCACCTTTGAAAAACGACAAGAGAATTTCCAGTTACCGTAAATCGAAACTAGACTGGATAGCTCAAAAAGTGCATTTTCTAAAACACGTCAGCTTACGAAAACTACCATAATCTTGCTTTTTTCTTTAATCCATATACTTTTGTATTCTTTTTCTTTTGTGAATCAGAAAAAATAGAGACTTTTTTCAGTACCGGACAGAATAATAACAGCCCCACGCAAAAACCCGATCTTCAAACCCTTTTTTCGGTATGTAACCGTGAGAGTTACCCCCGAACACCATATAGATTCTGAAAGCTCAATTCAAGATCTAGCGAATGGCATATTTTATATTTCAGTTTAGATTAGTTTTTGAAGCATTTCAACCCTTCAAAGGTGACCACTGAAAATTGCATCTTTCAGAATGAATCCTTCTCTATGATAGCGGGCTCCAAGCGTTCAATCACCGAAAAGAGTCAAGGAAGATCACTTGCCGAGCTTGCTAAACAATTTCGAGACGTTTCGACGTCATTTCGCAGATGAAAACCTGTTAAAACCGGCTAAGAATCACTTTTTTTCGAGCAAAGTTTAACAAGGAATTCGAAAAATGTGGTAAGGAACGACTGGAGCCCGCTCTAATAGAGAAAAATTCACTCTGAAAGATGCAATTTTCAGTGGTCACCTTTGAAGGGTTGAAATGCTTCAAAAACTAATCTAAACTGAAATATAAAATATGCCATTCGCTAGATCTTGAATTGAGCTTTCAGAATCTATATGGTGTTCGGGGGTAACTCTCACGGTTACATACCGAAAAAAGGGTTTGAAGATCGGGTTTTTGCGTGGGGCTGTTATTATTCTGTCCGGTACTGTGGATTGGATAAAAACTAGAGGCAAGGTGACGGTAGTTTTCGAAAGTTAGCATACTTTAAGAAAGATTTTAACAGAAGAATACACTTTTCAAAATGTACGCCATCGATTACGGTATTAAGACAGCCGGTTTCTGGATTACGGTACTCCAGAAAGATGGATATTTTTATTTTATATGAAATCCCACTTGAATATCCACAAATCCTTTCTCTTGTGCTCTCAACATCGCTTTTCCGAGAAACATTTACAATTTTAAGCTAAATTTTGTTTAACATCGATTTTCAGTAGAAATGTCAATAGAAATCGGTCAATAGAATGTCAATGTCGACAGAAATCGGTCAATAGAATGTTAATGTCAATAGAAATCGGTTGGCCTTTAAAAGTCAACCGATTTTAGAAAAAAAAGACGTAGAAAATGTTGAAAATGTTGAAAATGTTGAAGAAGTTCTTTTTTTTTTGGAAAAAATTTATTCTGGATCTTTAAATGGAAATTGGATTTACTTTTAAAGTAAAACTTAAACTTAAACTTGAAGAAAGTTTTAACTTTTGCTAATGTAAAGCTTTTCAGGCATTCTTTTTCAATGTTATTTGTTTTTTGACGTAGCTTTGAGTGTTAGAGTTGAGCAAGGATACTTTTCCGATGAGTGTACTGCTCAAAAATTGTAAAACCAACCTTTCTGGTGCACTGAATTCTTTATTTTAGTTAAGTCAATGATTCTATTGTTAAATAGAAACTATTGTCAATGATTCTATTGTTAAATAAGTTAAGTCTTCAAGTATCATAGTCCATTTACGACTCTGCTCTATCTTTACTAAAAGAAAATTGAGATTTGCAGAGAAAATGAGTAATTCAATGCGTTAGAGGTTTGTTTACCCTTTTTGAACACAAAATATAGTAAAGATGTGCTTGTTAATGCATATTTTATTTCTTTAGAATGTACAATACCAATGATAACTAATAATCACTTTTCATTCTTCTCAATCCCCGATTTTGTGCTGTTTCTTTTGTGATCTCTAGCCGATATCGATTCTTGAATAAACGATGACACGCGAGTGAAGCGATAGAAATGGAGAAACAATTCGTGATCAGCAATCCGATCAACCAATTGCCCATCAATGAAAGGCAATATTTGGTGGAAAGTGAATGAGATGAGACTGAAATGGAGAACATTGAGATTAGACTTTTCGATAGATTTCTTTTCGTTTTCCACTCACCAAATTCCTCATTCGGATCAACGATTCTCAGCGATGAACTCTCCAATTTCAGTGGTTCAATTGGGGTGATTGTTGTGTGATTTAAACCTGAAAACTCAGAACCACTTTTAGCTTTGTGGAATCCGAATTAGAACCGATTCTCACTAAAATCAAAGTATCGACAGGTACCGTAAATACTGTAATAGTACCCCACCCCCATAATGACGGTGCGGAGTGTTGCGTAGTCTAGCTTTGAACGAGTTTTTCTCGACACTGGTTTATGCTACAATGCGCGCTTTGGTATCAAAAAATAGCCCCGAATTTCAGCTATTTTTTGATACTAAAGACGCATTTTTTGAAAGTATGGGCGCTTTGAAAAAATGAAATACTAAAAAACTTTTGCGACTACGCGACTGTACGAGGGGGGCGGGGTACTATTATTTACGGTATTTACGTATTTACTACAGTATTTACGGTAGGTGTTAATATCATGAATTTTTGCATAAATTTACATTTACATTTCTTCTTTTTGTAAAATCTACAATGCAAAAGAGACTGGCGTAAATGACTGGCGAAGTGTTCTTTATGCGCGCGCACGATCGCTCGCCATCTGGCATTCCCCTCTGGTATAGGGCCCTGCTCTTTTTTTGATTACTTTTTACCTTAAATTTGATTGTATTTCTGTTGCAAGTTCGAAATTCTATAAAAGCATTGTGTCACTTAAACAGCAGCCAATTTGGAAAGAATAATGCGATCCGAGTTGAGAGTTTTGTCCCTTAATACTACGTTTTTTTTAAAAGTTGAAGTAAGACAAAGTAAGCTCTTTAGGCCTCCTTATAACGAATCTGAAGTGAAAGGGCGAGACTTATGTTTGCCAGGAGTAGATTTAGCTTTTAAACTAGAAAAAAAAAGTATGAAATGACACCAAAATTTGGGGGTTTTGCACCGGGCGAATTTTCGTTTTTTGGCTGTTACCCTAAAGTCTCGAGTATAAGTTCTGTCTTAATTTACATTCGCTTTAATTGCTTTGAATTTCTTTTTGTTGGGTTTTTATACATTTTTATTGTTATATAAACTTTTATTATTGTTCTTGGAGCGCGGGATACTACAGGGTGACAGCCTATCAGCATTGCTATTTGTTATGTGCATGGATACATCCAGACGATAGTGTTGAAGAAGACACTGGAAAGCATCTCTTTCGACCGTCGACGTGGACTTTGGCCGGATGAAGAGGCCAGGGAGGGATCCATAAGACTGAGCACCGGAGAGGAGCAGGGCGGACGCGCCGAGCCACGCCCGGAGCAACAAATAACAGCATAAAATTGCTATAACCCTCAATAAATTTACTTCTATTATTGTTCTTAAAAAGCAAAAAAGTTATGCTGCAGCGGGGTTCGAACCCTCGACACACCGCACCGGAGACAGCCGTCAATTTGCAGGCGAAAACCAAACAGAACTTATACTCGCGACTTTAGGGTACATTTTATTCCCTATTCATGCTATTTCGATGATTTTTGGGGTTTAAGGGCTATTTTTGGTCCTGAATCTAACTACGTTTTTAGTTTTTTTTTTGTCACTGGCACGGAAGCCGCAGAAAATTGAAATTTAGGGGGTGGCGTATGGTTTTGCACCGCACTGTACAAGGTTGTCCAGTTACAGGGACTAGGAATATCTTTGATATTGCATATTTTTGCTTATATATAGATTGTTTTTCTCTTTCTTTTCGTTTATTTTATTTATTTAACTATTTAATTACTATTTTTTCTCAAAAAATCTGTTTTTGGTATCTTTTTAGAATGACCAAGAAGTGAGTGTACCGAGATGCGATCACCTACACGAGCGTGGCGTTCTTGGCGATTGATGAGACGTAAAACAACTTGTTTACAACGCGATCAAATCGTTTCAATAGTTAGAATGAAATTCTGATCACCCCGGACGTGGTGGTAAAGCGACCGCTGTCACCAATACTAATATCAAGAAGATCAAGAAGGTCTGAGATCAATTGGTTCTAATTCGGACCCCTTCTTTAAGATAAGATTTAACTTGTCAAGGATTATTCATAGAATCAAAGAGATTTCTATTTTTAAGCCTTTTCCCTACCATTCAATGCTGCATGAATCCTCAGCAATCTCTCCTCGATCGACAAATTTTCGGCCAAATTTCTCTTGTGATGCGTTCGTGGACAATGTGGAGGCTAAACTTTGAGAATCGATATGAATTTCATGGAGGAAATCGATTGCACCAAAAAGAGTGCGTTTACAATTTGGAGCACAAAGTACATGAGAGCAATTTTCTTCATAAAATAGCATTGGTTTCAAAATCAGCTAACACTTGAGAGGAAAATACAAAACATTCACAAAAAAACGGCCTAATTTGAGTACTTTTCAGAGCCATGAAAAACTATAGAATTATAGAAGACTAAAGTTATTTTTTATATCATTTAAAAGAGGAAATCAAGAGCTTTAAAATGCTATATAACACTTATCGTTTTGCTTTTGTTTTTCAAAATATTTTTGCAAACGACTTTCAATAGTTATTTTATGTCTTTTTGGAACCGAAAGAGATAACATTCTTGATCTAGATTAGAGTTTATGGGAGTGGGACAAATGCGACCTTCTTTTTGCGCACCTTTTTTTGCGCACCTTGCCCATTAGAGCACCTTTTTTCGCGTTTTAAAAAAGCTCTAAAAAGCTAATATTAACCAATTTCTATTCCAAATGTTGTTTTTCTAGGTAATTTGAGGGTGTCGAATTCAAATTTTGATATAGCAGAGCTTGTAGAACCAATTTGTGGAAGGCAAACGGCTAGTTCAAATTACAGAAAATTGTCGATTTTTCTCTTTGCATAACTCCGTCCGTTCGCTTCCACAAGCTCTGATATGCCAAAATTTTGATTCTACGCCCTAAAATTACCTAGAAAAACAACTTTTGGAATAGAAATTGGTTAATATTAGCTTTTAGAGCTTTTTAAAACGCGAAAAAAGGTGCGCTAATGGGCAAGGTGCGGAAAAAAAGGTGCGCAAAAAAAAGGTCGCATTTGTCCCACTCCCGGTTTTCGAAAATTTTTCTTGGGGGGAGTAAACTGCACTCTTACCACAATTTCTAATCTTTAATCTTTCCAATCTTTAATCTTTCCAATCTTTAATCTTTCTAATCTCAAAACCTACAATTCTTTTCATGCATTCGATGTCATTTATCGAACAAACTTGCAATAAACAATTGAAGTGAACACGGTGAGTTCTGAAAACAAAATTTGAATGCTTCCGGTAAAACAAACAAACTTTGAGAATCGAAAAGCTTTGCTTGGTGTCCAAATGCTTTGATTTTCTTGATCATATTTTGGATGCGGTAGAATTTCCTCATCAAGTGAGCAACTGAAATTATTGAAAGTTAATGGGAAAAGTTATCTACTATATCTAAAGCAGAAGAGACGTCTGTCCGTCCGTCTGTCTGTGCGTAAACGCGACGCACATCGACGCACATCGGCACATGTCTTTCTATTTTTCAACCCTTCAAAATCGACCGATCCAATAAGTCGGTAAGACCACATGGGTCCACATGAATCAAAAATTTAGAATTCGTTAGAAACTAGAATGACATGTCGCACATCGGCGCGAAATAAGGCAAAAATGCGTTTTCTATCGGACTTTTCTGGGAGTACCTTTTTTAGATGTGGAAAATTGTGCTGATTCCGAATCTGAAGGAATTTTTCAAATCCCTCTGACAGAAATTTTTTAAATTTAGTTTTAGCGGTTTTTGGTCATTTTGCATGGGAAATTTTGTGTTACCCTGCAGTTTGGGGCTCGTAACTCGACAACGAGGGTCTAGAACCAAAAACGAGGGGATAAATTTTATTCTAGAGACTCTTACGAACATTTTGATGCAAAAATCATCAAATTTGCTCAACTCTACAAAAAATTACGGAGCGTCGCGACGCTCCGTAATCACGGGAAAAAAGGGGCGGGGCTTAGATTGCGTGAAAAACGCGAACGTTAGTGAGCGTTTTTCGCTGGTAAAATGTTATAAAAGTTATAAAACCTCTGAACATAATCGCTCAACCCTTTGAACAAACCCTTTTTCATCGATCAACATGAATGATTGTTTATCTCCATTGTGAACAAAACAACGATAGACACGAAAATGAAAATTTTTCGATGATGAGCATTTCCATTTGTGGTAGATCGGAAAATGAAAGTTTTTAGTTTTCAATGTGTCTTACTAGACCTGCTTAACGAGCCCGGGCAAAATTTTCAGACAGCCTGTATCGCTCTTCGATTTTTTTACTACCCAAAGCTCCGTCGAGCATGAAACCCATTTCCCCTGCAAGCCCTTATTCTAGGCTTCATTTTGATACTAAACATGGCTAGGTTCTGTTTTGCCATTCTTTAGATTTCGATCAATCTTTCGCCGGACTCGATAAGCTTAATGAGTCTAAAAAGATTTTTATCTAAAATGATCGAAATACCTAAAGAATGGCAAAACAGAACGTAGCCATGTTTAGTATCAAAATGAAGCCTAAAATAATGGCTTGCGGGGGGACTGGGTTTCATGCTCGAAGGAGCTATGGGCAGTAAAAAAATAGAAGAGCGAGAGAGACTGTCTGAAAATTTTGCCCGGACTTGTTAAGCAGGTCTATGTCTTACCATATCTCCAATTTTCGCATTCGTTGTTGTTCCTCCATTAAGTGAATTGAGATGAAGGGAATATTCACAATGCGGAGAATCACTTGATGAAAGAAGTTCTTTCGAGAAAACATCCCTAAAATAAAAACAATGTTCTTGTAAACCGTTTTTTAATAATATCTCCTTTAAAAATTCGAACTTTGCATCATAAAACGCATCAAGACTGAGAATATTTTGATTTGAATGAACGCATTTCAAATCGAAAATTCGATCATCTTCGGTTAAACGAGAGAAATCGAAAGAAACAATCACTCGGAGATCATAGACAATTGTCGATTGAGGGGAATTCTGAAAAAAAAACTTTCTCTTTCTCTTTTACCTTCTCTTGATAAAAACTTACAATTTGCGTTCTTCTCACTCCACATTTTGTATCATTTAAACCCAATGTTAATCGAGCCGATGTTGCCTAGAAATAGAAATTTGTATGAAATTTTAGGTTCTTCTCGGAAATCTACCGTAAATACTGTAATTGGACCCCACCCCCATCGTACAGTCGCGTAGTTTTTTAGTATTTCATTTTTTTCAAAGCGCGCGTACTTTCAAAAAATGCGTCTTTGCTATCAAAAAATAGCTGAAATTCCGGGCTATTTTTTGATACCTAAGTGCGCATTGTAGCATAAACCAGTGTCGAGAAAAACTCGTTCAAAGCTAGACTACGCAACACTCCGCACCGTCATTATGGGGGTGGGGTACTATTACAGTATTTACGGTAGGTCTTTCCATTGTGAAAAACTATCATATGCAAAACCCAAAGCCAATTCGATTCTCTTGAGACTTTTCTTGCGACAAAGGGTTCAAATAAACTTTGCCAATAGATTTGAGATAGACTTTGCCAATGGATCCTGAAAACCCCGGGGCATAAATTTTAAACACAAAATCTTTGAGAACATTTACAGCACAAAAGAAAAATCACTGTGTAAATGACTGCCGAGGTGTTCTCTGTGCGGTCGCGTAATCGCTCACGACCTGACCAAGCCCTCAGGTATAGAAGACCATCCTCGAATAGAAGACCGGGTCTAGGGGCCAATAGAAAAAAAAAATAGAAGACCGGTCTTCTATTCGAGTAAATACGGTATCATAGTTCCGGAGTACAGTAATTTTTTTCCAAGCGCACCTTTTAGAAAAGCTTTGGATAAATAAATCTCTTCACCCCATGAAAAAGCTTGGAGCATTCGGTGAAATCGTCTCGATGTGATGTGAAAATTCGACCAGAAAACGGCGAGCTCAGCACGATTCCGATATGATTTTTCCCGCAAATCGCTCGTGGTGAAGCTGAAATTGTTTATTTTTTAAAATATATTGGGTTGGTGAATTGAAAACTGCGGGCGATTGTCGTATGTGACAGTTTGAGCACTTTCTTCAAAAGAAACCCATTTTGGTGTCAATGGAAAAGTTGTAGAGAATCAAAAACCCAGCTTATATCCAAATTTTCAGAACGATTCAAAAACTGTCTTTCAAGAAATGCCAAATTTACGAATTTTCACAAGACTTGCATTTTAAGCGAAACTACTAAGTGTATCTTTTTGGAAATTTGGCTATAAGCCTAATTTTTGATTCTCTACAACTTTTCTATTGACACCAAAATGGGTTTCTTTTGAAGAAAGTGCTTAAACTGGACAAACTGGGACATCTCCAGTCCTCCATTTTTGAGTCTCACACTTGTCTCACACACAAACCAAAATCCTACTACGAAAGAGGAATCCGCAAATTGCCTGTAAAATGGGCAGAAGTCGTCAATAATAATGGAAATTATTTGGAATGAATTCATGGTTTTATGTTGAATAAATTTTAGTCCAAAGTCCGGCAGTTTTCAATTCACCAACCCAATAATTTATTTTTCTTTAGCGTTTAAAACATTTTCTCACTCACCAAACACTGGTGGATTTCTTCGTTTAACGGGAGATCGTCGCACATCCAAAAAGCGACTTGTCGACAATTTGGCCGGATTCAATGGGACAATCGTTTCATGGAGAATATGCTCGGCTATTATTACCTAAAACCTTGAACTCCTTTAGCTTGAAGATTCATTTAATTAAAAGATAAACAAACCTTTACGATTATCGATAGAAATGTGATCAGATCGAGGGTTTTCATTTCATTTTCTCAAGAAATTATTTGCTTTGCTTTGCTTTAAAAGAATTGACTTCAAAAATTGATTTTCCTGTAATCATTTGTCAGTCGATATAATGTAAAGTAAATAAAATAAAATTTTACAAAATTTAAACGCCATTTAAAACTTTTGCCAATAAAAATGCCAACCTAAACATAGACCAATCAACTAATCTCTAATTTTTACTTCAAATCAAATTTTGTAAGTAAAAGAGTGGAAATTAACTATAGCTATTGCTCAAGAACAAGTTATTTTTAAAAAAAAAAGTTAGTTAGAAAGTTAGAAAGTTAGAAAGAAGAAACAAATCCTCCAAACTATTCAATATGATCCCATTTCGTCAAAAAGAGCCTTTCATAATTGTTAGCCCTGGATATTTCTTTCTTTTCTCTTTTTGTTCTCAAATCGTTTCATCCTTAAACGGTTGGTAAGCAATAAAAGAAAAGAAAACTGTGACAAAAGAAAGAAGAAAAAAAGGGAAAGACGAAGGATTCTTTCAAAAAAATGTCCTACTTTTAGAAAGGAATTCGAGGAAAAATTATTCTTTGAAATTTGTCAAGTAAAAGGTCTGAAGAGAATTAACCGTTGACCGTAAGATTTTCAAAAAGTGTATTAAAACCTCTTGATAACCTTCTACAAAAGTTTTTTCAGCTGGATATTCATAAGTGACTAATTTCCTTTTCCCTAGAGCTACTTTTGAAGAACAAATATTTGCACTAATTTTCTAAAAGAACTAGATTTTTTGACCACACAAAACACTATTTTGGCACTAGTAACTGGTTTTGAATGAAAAGAATAAGATGAGAAAAAGTCTTAAATAAACTGGCAAAAGGGGGACATGTTTTGGATAAAAACATCAAGAAATCGTAGATTTTAGATGTTCAACGTCTAGTCGAAGCAATAAACTCTAATCTAGATGAAGAATGTGTTTTAAAACAAACTTCGAGATCCGTTTTGTTCCTTCTCTTCATCCGTTCCCCTTTTTACAACAATGAATGACAAAGAACGGGTAAACGGATTAAAAGAAATCGGGTCACTTTTCAAAGACAAGGTCAAAGAAATTTGCATTTACGAACTGACCCGTTCACATAAGAAAAGGATATTCAGATATGGAGGGGGTTTAAGGCAAGAGAAATATTCTAACAATGAGGTTCAAACTTTCAAATCGAATCAACTGACTGACTGAACCAATCGGATAGTATAAGTCAAAGAAATAAGACAATTATAAATAATACAGTTAGGTTCCAAATATAAAACGACAAAATATTAACAATAATCATTTTTACTACGGGTGTTTTCAAAAGTTGTTTATGCTTGTGCCAGAGAGCAAGCGTTTGTGTCGGAGCACAAAGTACGCGTCAACTTGCTAAACTGCTTTTTTCCGTCGCGTATCATTTGTGCCAAATTTGCGCTTTTCAACACACTTCCTAGCAACTCTGATTGACCATTTATATTTTTTCAGTTTTTCTTTGTCGACGATGTTCGCTACTTTGACGCCCGCACTGGCTTTGAAAATGGCATAAGATCGATATAGAGAGTAAAAAGCTCAATCTGGGACGCAAAAATGACTGTCTTAGAGGTCTGTATAGGTATTTAAACGTGTTTTTTGGTTGAAAACAGTATGAATTGAAATTGTGAAACAGAAAACTGAAAAAAAACGTTGGCTATTAGTTGGGAAAAAGTGATTTGTTACAGTGATTTTCATAAGCGTGCAAATGAAATTGGCGCAAAAAACGCGGCACTTTTGCTACCGTATTACTTGTAATAGTAGCGCTCCCTTCCGTACAGTCGCGTAGTCTAACTTCTTGGTACTTTGTGGGTTGGGGGGGTGGGAGCATTTTTGTTTTTTATTATTTTTGCTTTTTTCATTTTTCTAGGGGTAATCGAGGGTGTTGAGCACGAATTTGACAGTTTTAGCATAGGTTTTCAACTGAAAAACCGACATTTCGACACGTTGAAAATTACCCTGTTAGGCGCGATTAAGGTTGGGGGCACTTTTTTTTCTTCAAAACCACTTTTTCTGGGGTAGTTTTATGTGTAGATTCCGAAAAATACAACGAGAGCTTGGAAAAATGCGTTTTAAGCCGAATTTCGGAGCTCCAAAGTGCGCGCTCACACAGTGTGATGAGAGTGACACACATAGGGAAGAGGTCCAAAAAATGGTCTCTCAAAACATTTTTTGAAACCAAAACATTTCTTCTGGCATAATTTAACCTACTGATTATGTTTCTGATCAAATTGGAGCAAAATAAAAAAAAAATAAAAGAAGTCGCGTAGTCTAAATTTCTTTTAGAAAATAATTTTTTTTCTCAGCCCCTAGATTCTTCCCAACTACACTTTTGATACCAAAAAATACTAGATTTCTAGGGTTATCATTTGACACCCAAGCGCACACTGTAGCATAAAACAACGCGGCGAACGGAGCGTGTAAAGTTAGACTACGCGGCAATACCCCGTCATTATGGGGGGCGCTACTATTACAGGTATTACGGTAACACATCGTTCTTTCTCACAGCAAACAAACATTTGTGCTTTCTCACACTGCGATTTCGCCACATTATCTTTATTGTTAACATTCTTTAAATGTTTTGTGCAATTATTTCTGTCCGATTCTATTTCATAGTTTAGGATGAATAATGAAGAACGAAGGCTCGAGCTCGAGCGAAAGAAGCAAAAGCTGGCCGAAATGAGGGAGTCGAAGTTGGGAATGTTTTTGTAATTTTGTTATTTTGTTATTTTAGAAGACGGCTAGATGAGGAAAGGCGAAGGTCGATGCTGCCACAAAATCTTCAACAAAATGGGAATGGTGAGATTTTTTTGTTGAATAGGGCTCATTGAGCGTTAAAAAACATTGAGTAAAGCATTTTTGCAGTTAATAATTGGTGGCTCTCAAGTAAGTTGACTACCAATAGATTTGTCGTTTGTTGTAATTGTTTCCTTATATCCGTAGATGAAAACGACTAAAATATCAACTCTTGGTTTTGGGAAGCATGACTATATTAAAATGTCAAAATGTCAAAAAAACCAAAATTTGTTGCCAGTAAATGATATTACACAGCTATGCTATTTGTATTTTAGGATCAGCCGGCGAAAGGCCAACCCTATCAAGTCTGGAATTAGCAGAGATATTGGCTGATGTCGGAATTCCCGGTGAGCCCGACTCGTCAAACAAAAATGCTACCACGGAGCCAAAGCTACAGGTTAGGCTTTGTCGCGCATTTTTTAAAAAAAATTTTTGGTTTTAGGAGAATGGTGTTCCACAAAGCCATCTCTCACAAACCGTCACTTCATCGATGTCTCGTGTTGTCAATTTGGAGCTCACCGAGCCGAAGAGCATCATCGTGCCACAAAAAGACACGGTTAGTTTTCTCAAATAACTTTTTTTTACCTGTTTCATTTAGACAATCTATTGCAAGACAACTCAAACGGATGACGAAAGAGTATCGGCTGGCGAGTTTTTAATGGGAAGTCAAGAGTTTGCTTGGGAAGGAGAAGAGGATATGGACCATTCACGCAAGCCATACATAGATGACATGTGAGTTTTGTGTGCTCTTAACTGCAACATTAAAAGATTAAACTAAACAGAAACAATCAATGTTTTCGGTGTTTTTGGTCTATGCCATAAAAATAACTTCTATTACAGCCACTATCGGACACTCCATCGGTTAGATGGAGTGTGAGCTCCGGGTGAGCGCATTGCACGCATTGTTTCCCGTGACACTTTCAGTTTAGCAAGCACAGTGGCAATAAAGCACACTTTTAGCCAAATGCTCAAGCTGAGAAACAAAAGTAAAACCTAGATGTTCTCATTGCGATTATGCTTCTCCATATAAACATTTTTTCTTACCATGTAACCCTTTATGTTCAGATCCTAACTTGAGATTGTGCAGCTGATGACTTTGAATTTAACAGAGTTCATTTTAGGTCTCTAACTGATGAAATCGAGCCGGGATTCAAGTTCAAACGTGGAACATCACATGAGGTATCAGCTTGTTGAGGATGTTGCTAACCATA
Organism: Mesorhabditis belari; assembly: GCA_958450365.1. Classification (NCBI taxonomy): domain Eukaryota; kingdom Metazoa; phylum Nematoda; class Chromadorea; order Rhabditida; family Rhabditidae; genus Mesorhabditis; species Mesorhabditis belari. The sequence continues at coordinate 19,305 of CAUEEP010000913.1, forward strand.
TATTTTTTAGGCTGAGAAGAAAGAAGTTGAAGAAGAGAAGCCAAAGCTTCCCGATTACTCTGAACAGGAAAAGCAACAGGTTATGAAGACCATTGGGTTCTTGGTTTGTTTTGTTTCCTTTTCACATACATTCGTTTTGTTTAGGAATTCTTTGATCAAGGCTCAAGAATGTTGGAACGAGCTTTGTCGGAGAAGGTTTTTTTTAAGAAGTTTCCTAATTAACATTGGTTTAGAGAGATTTCGATCAAAATCTTGTGAATGACCACTCTATGCACTACCAAACAAAAGAGGAGAAATTAGTGAGTTCATGGAAATATTTCTTCGGGCTTCAAGCTAAATAAATATTGCAAATTTTAGGAGTTTTCCCGTAGTTTTCAAGATACGAAATGGACCAATGGGCGTGAAGTATTGGCTATTACATTTTCCGAGAGAGTATGGCATATTTTGCAAAATAATTTTTACAATAACTTTAGAATCCGGAGCTTTTTGCTGTTGGATATGGCGTCAATGCGGATAAGCCAGGCGATCCAACAGGAGTTGTAGCAGTTTTCAATACAAAATTCAAGAAGGAATCATCAGAGTATGTTTATATAATGTGTTTTAATACAGTGATGTTTAGCTACCTATTCCATACACCTACTCGGATCACATCTGTCGCGTTTGCTCATTTTCACGCCAATTTCATTCTTGCTGGCTGCTACACCGGCCAAATATGCATGTGGGACAACCGTGTAGTGAATAAACGGACCCCAATCAATCGAGTAAGCACTGATTTTGCTGTTAAAAAAAATTATTTTTGTTTAGTCCCAGCTATCGCCCAACGCGCATACACAACCAATTTTTGCTCTTCAGGTTGTGGGCAGCCACAATGCACATAATTTGGTATCTTATTTCTTTCGCTAAAAATGTAATTTTTATTTGTAGGTTTCTATTTCAAGCGATGGAAAAATGTGCAGTTGGAATGTGGATAATCTGGCTCAACCCGTTGAAATCAAAGACTTGCTGTTGAAGAACGGAAGCAAGACGGTTTGTTAATTTGTTAACATACCTATTTGAAGTTTTAGATTTCCGTAGTTTCAATGTCATTTCCCCAAAATGAATTCAACACATTTGTTGTTGGAGCCGAAGATGGCCAGATCTACCTTGTGAGTCGTCATGGAACAACCACAAATCAAGCTATTGAGCAACAAGTGTTTGAAGGTAAAATTCATCAACATATTTGGTCTAACTATCTTTTAGGTCATTCTGCTCCAATCTCTTCTGTCGCTTTCCATCGAACTCCTGGTAATGGACAGTACGATTTTTCGCATTTGTTCCTCTCCGCTTCTTGTGATTGGAGCATCAAATTATGGAGCATCAAGGTTATTTAAACGTTGGTTAAGGAACTTTAGTCGTTCTAGGATCCACTGCTGCGCTATTCTTTTGAAACACATTCGGAATATGTTTATGATGCTCAGTGGTCACCCACACACCCTGCTGTTTTTGCTACTGTTGATGCTGATGGAACTGTGAGTGGATTTATCGAACTAACTAAAATCAAGCGTGTTTAGTTATGTTTGTGGAATCTTAATGAGGACATTGAAGAACCCATTACACGACTCTCGCTTGAGAACGAAGGAAATGCATCACAAGGAAGGAAATTGGCGTTTTCACCAAATGGTTAGTTTAACAACTGGTTCCATATCATGAAATAACCTTAATTGTTCAGGACAATACATTGTAACGGGTGATGGTGTCGGAAATGTGCACATGTTTGAGCTCCATGAAAGCTTCTACAACAACGTTAAAAGCGATGAATGGAACAAACTTGCGAAGTAATTTTTAACGATTGATCTCAGTTTTATGTTTTAAAGCCTTTTACAATGACATTTTAGTGTCCTTGCCGACATGAAAGCCAGCCGCGAAGAAGCCGAAGAGTTGAACGAAGCGATGAAACTAGAGAATGGTTCACAAGCTTCAAGCGGGTCGGTCGGCCGTTCATCGCTCGATCGCGGGATCGCCTTTAAATTAAGTTAGTTTTTGTGTTTCAAAGTCATGATTCCTTGATTTTTGCTCCACTGTGTCATCTGCCCCCTTTAGCCTGCTGTTTTCTCTATCATGATTTTTTTTTTATTTCCCCAATACGCGTATCATTTTATTTTAACGGAGATTTCTATTTATTATCTTGACCAATCATAATATAGTGGGTCTCGTGGGTTCTATAAATCTTTGCGCCTTTTTTGTCTGTAGTCACCTAAGTGCTTCAATACGTTTTCGGTTTTCAAAGACATCTAGATTTGAGCTTGATTTACGGTAGATTTAAATTCTATTGCTGCTTACAAGAAATCTAAATTGTGCAACTCTCCGATCTTTGTCAGTTCTTTGTGTGAAGTTCTTGTTTACAGTTTTCAATCTTTCAGGCGGAAAAAGAGCTGTTGGAGGTTGACCCATTTTTGGTTGCTCGCATTTTCCGAAACGGAAGTGCAAACAAAAATTCGGCCAAATTGACCAATTTTCTTGCCTCTATTCCCTTGGAAGAGTCCACAAATTTATTGATGTTGTAGGCGATTCTTTGCTTTATCTATTGTTTTAAAGTGGTATTTTTTAATAAATAAATTGTATATTATTAAGGCGTGAGTGTGTTGCCTTTGCCGTTTGGATTGAAAACACATGAGAATGGAATGGAAATCAAATATCTAACACACAGTCGGTCAATAGACTCTCGATTGATCGGGTTTTGACGTGTAAGATTTTAAATTTCAAGCGCTCTGTGTGAACCATTCATTTCGCTTATATTGAATTCAATAGGAAACGGCCGGTGACATGTTGTAAATCGAGTTTGTGAAAACAACTCGCAATGAGGTGGATTTAGGCCCAGAAATGTTGTTGACTTTGTTTCGTTGCCTTTCCACACATACATTGATTCGCCTGCATTGATTTAATTTTCTTTGTATTATCTACTAGTAGTCCTCTTTACACTTCGAGTAAATTGAATATCTTTACCTTTGAAGGGAAGTTACCACCAAATCAGTTAAACGGCTGAATATCTTTAAAAGGAGACATATATATTTTGATTTTTTCTCGTGCATGTGATCTTGGTCGTGATTTTTTTCACGCCAGTTTTTGCAATAATTTTCGCTAAAAGTACGGTAATTTTCCCCAAGTTTGCGCTTTGAAAAACGCATTACTCTTGAGGAACCCACTTTACTTTTGAATGAACAAATATTCGCACTAATTTTCTAAAAGAACTAGATTTTTTGACCACACAAAACACTATTTTGGCACTAGTAACTGGTTTTGAATGAAAAGAATAAGCTGAGAAAAAGTCTTAAATAAACTGGCAAAAGGGGGACATGTTTTGGATAAAACATCAAGAAATCGTAGATTTTAGATGTTCAACGTCTAGTCGAAGCAATAAACTCTAATCTAGATGAAGAATGTGTTTTAAAACAAACTTCGAGATCCGTTTTGTTCCTTCTCTTCATCCGTTCCCCTTTTTACAACAATGAATGACAAAGAACGGGTAAACGGATTAAAAGAAATCGGGTCATTTTTCAAAGACAAGGTCAAAGAAATTTGCATTTACGAACTGACCCGTTCACATAAGAAAAGGATATTCAGATATGGAGGGGGTTTAAGGCAAGAGAAATATTCTAACAATGAGTTTCAAACCGAATCAACTGACTGACTGAACCAAACGGATAGTCAAAGAAATAAGACAGCTATAAATAATACAGTTAGGTTCCAAATATAAAACGACAAAATATTAACAATAATCATTTTTACTACGTTTATCACCTTGCTATACTGTGCTTTTTCTTGTCGATTTCGTGTAAATTTTTCAATTTTATTATGTACAAACGAGTGCTACAAAAAGAAACAATATAAATTTTTCAGGTTTAGAAAAACGAAATTGTTGAAAAGTCAAAAGTAGAAAAAGAAAAAAAATGAAATGAAATCGACAAAGAAACGTTGAGCGAATCGATATTCGAAAATTGGAGTGGGAAAGAATAAAAAAAAGGATAATGAACAAAGAAAATGACTAGATTTTCTGAAAGTTTCAAATTTTGATCAAAAATAAGAAAAAGCACCAAAATGGGATGAATTTTTGTGATTTTTCCTCGATTTTAGAAGATTGGTCCCCACGAGGTTGAGTGCATATATCTGAAAAGAGCTTTTTGAAATCAAGTTTCTTTTGAATACTAAATTTTTGTTCACATCAAAAGCTTTAAGTTGCACGTTGTCAAAGATCATTTTAGCTCGATGTCGTACTCTGAGCTCTGGGCAAACGCACGCCTTTTAGCGCACTCTTTGTCACAATTTGTCCAATTCAAAGCAAAAGGGAAAAGGGAAATACTCTCTATACTTTCTGGGTATTCGTGTGCCAAAAAGTGAGCGCAAAGCGCAAAGCGCTCTAGTTTTCTAGAGCAAAAATTACTGGAGTCTTTGAGTGTTCGATTTTTCGCCACCAACCTTCCTCCGCCACCGTAACCCGGGTAGAAACCGTGAAAATTGCCGAAACTGTGATATTTATTCGGTCCAACCCACGTTTTCCCATATCCGAATGGGAAAGGGTTGGCCAAGAAGCGCCATAACATTCCATTGTGCGGTGGCATGCCTGAAAAAACACTTGTACTATTGCATGAAAATTTGTTACAGTGACCAAGTCAATATCTAATTTTCATCGACCAAATACGAAAGTTAGCAATTCTGCTTACAAAATCTTGATAAAACAAACCATAGAGAAGATTTTGGCTGTACATGGATGGATAGGTGGTCACTTTGTAGTAGCCGGGTGGTGGGGGAGCCTGAAGGGGTTTGTGTTAGAAATGATTTCATATCTAGTTAATTAGATAACTAATGTAAGATCTGAATGTACTGAATGATCTGAATGTATAGTCATTTCCACTCAATTCTTTCCTCACTTCAACAGGCCATGGTTGAAGTTGTGCTCCCTTTTCTCCTGGTGGAAGAGTTGATGGGGGTGATTGAACGATTCCCTGGTTCTCTTGAGGAGATGTCGAGCTGGAAAGACACAACTTTCACAGTCACATAGATTGTAGATTTTAGCTATAGGATCTAGTTTGAAAGTTTAGCAATTTTCATTCTGAATCCATTCTCTTACCGATTTCTTGGTGGTGAATATCTTGAAACGAGATGTGCTGGAGCAGAATCGAGCGACGATGGAGATCTCGATTGAGAGCCAGGATAGGTCTGGTATCCATTCACTTGACGTTCCTGAAATTGAGAAAATGAAGGAGATTTGTTGTTGTTCAAGTAAAGTCTCAATTTGATTATCGGGAACAGTTCTTTCAGTATGTACACGAGAGGAGACAGTTGGTCCCTTTATCGGTTGAGACTGGGAATACAAAATATGTTCAGCGCCGGGATTCGAACCCGCAACCTCTAGCTTACCGGGCGAACGTTCTACCAGTGAACGTTCTACACCGACACGTATCCCATGCCGCCAAGAGCCTTATGCCTTACTAGATATCTAAACCAGAGACAAGATTAGCTTCTGGCTATGACTAGAGAATTTGAGTTTTTCTGCTTAAAAAGTGAAAGCCCACCCTTTCTGGCGCACTGAATTATTTATCTTTCGAAGAATAAAGATTGAATACACCAGAAAGGCGGCGTTTCTCACAGGGGAAGGGCAACTGGCTGAGCCGGCCAAATGACATGCAACCTGTACCATCCGATCCAGAATTTTAGCAAGTCCATGTCCGAGCACGCAAAGAACGCAAGTTTTCACATCTTGAAAAAAAAGATGTGAAAAACCGATACGGGGACTCGAACCAGAGGTCTTTGGTCTTGAATACAGACGCTCTACCGCTCGACCACGGCCGCGATGGCCCCGAGGCCGCGCAGAAGGCGGCTAAGGCCCAAAAACCCATATTTTCAGAGTCCTAACTAGACGCTTATAACTCCTGCTAGAATAACGTTTAGCAAAAACGGAAAGCAGTTTCGGAATCAGCGTGAAATTCTGCGTCGAATGGTACATGTGATTTGTGATTTGGCCGGCTCGGTCAGTTGACCTCCCTTGTCATAAAATTTGTGAGCATAAAATACGCCCGAAAATATTGGCTGTTTGTAACGAAAATTAACAAGAAAATAACGAAATTCTAACATGAACAAATTCTAACGTGAAATTGCATATAAAACCTTGCATATAGTTTCGTTGCAAATTTCAAAATTTAAACTCACAACAACAGGTGGAACACTCTGTGATCTCATCGATCTTCCCGCAATATCGGCTGCCGAAATGACGGCACCCTCGGGGAGAGTCGTGTGAAGCTGGAAATTAGCAAAAATGAGAAATTTAGGCTATAAATTAGAACAATTCTTAATAATTTTAAACTTAATAATAAATATATAATAGTAGAGAATGACAAAGAGAAAAAAGTGTTTTTCGAGACGTTTTGAATTTCTGTCGCAAATTTTAAATGGGAATTTTCGCGCGACGTCGCATTCCAATTGACGTCGCCGCCATTTGGAGGTAGTCGACGGGAGCGCCGCGTTGTCGTTTCTTTTTCATTTTCAAATCATTTCTTTTTGTCAGATTAATTAGAATTATTGTTTTACGCGATAAATTTTGTGTTTCTCTTTGGAATGAGCAAGAAATCTATTTCCATTTGGGAGCTGAGTGGAGAATTCGAAACTTTTCGTAGCCGGACCACAATGAAGGCCAAAACTAACTGTATGGTGGTTAGGGGAGTTGGATGGAAACAACGAAAGCAAAGTTCATTGCCTGGACCGTTACAAAACTTAATATTTTCAAGCAAAAAAGTATCTTTACGTATCTTTACCAAAAAAGTATCTATCTTCCAATCTTTACCTTCAATTTCCCTTTGCTTTCCGTAAACGCATCACGCAGAGATTTATCGTCTTTGATGATTGACTGAAAAATTTGATTGTGGAAATAGAAACTAAAAGTTATTCCTTAGATTTGTACAGTAGTTTTCATTTTGTTTTTTTAAATTACCTGTCTTCCATAAATGTCAATGTAAGCCAGAGTTCCATCAAAATCCGACCTCTCCTCGTAGATTTTCTTCATCAGCGCCTAGAATTGAAAATTCGCGTTTCAAATTTGAAAAACTTACAAAATTAGATATTTTAACAATAGTGATTTCATTTAAAATAGCTAAAAACCTTTAAATTAATGTTAAAATCCATTTTTCCTGTGACTAAGATAGAGTTTTTTAAAGTTAACATTGAAAAAACATAAAAAGTCGAAGATAACTGAATTTCTTTTGATTTTTAGCTGAAATAAAAGATATTCAAGCTTGTCAATTTATAAAAACCCAAATTTCAGCTGAAATTTTCCTTCAAAAGTGATATTTACAAAGTTAGCGCTTTTTAGGAAAAGTTTTTAGCAATTTCAAGTTTTGAACGAAATCGGTTTCATCTCCTTATTTTTCCAAGCTTACATCAAAAATATCGGAGTAATCCCATTCGTATTCGGAGATTCGCAAATTGTATTTCTTGCCGAAATGATTCCAGCGAATTTTCTTTCCCGAGAAGATGCCCATGCTGAAAATGATATAGAAAATTGGGGGAATTTGAAGAAAAAACAAAACATTTATAGAATCAGGTATAACTTTTCATATTTATAGATCTATTAGCCAATGTATTAGCCAAAAAAAAATTCTTTTGACATATTTGACGTTTATAGACTAAAAATAGTGACGATTCTACTATCAGAAATGGCCCCATTTTACCCTCTGACACACAAAACAAGAGCCGTAATTGGATCCATTGTGAAAATGAGGAAATTTCGTGTGTTTTCTTTTGTTTATCAGAAGAAAATATGTATGGATGGGCTGTCTCGTGAATGTTGTGTCATCAAGAAGAGTAGTCAATAAAACATTGAATGAACGTGGGAAAAGTACGAGCATGGGGAGAGTCATTTTTGAACCTGGAAAATGGGGGAAAGAAAAAAGAGAGTGGGTGGATGGGGAATTGGGAATGGGACAATTAAGGCACTAATACTAATCAAGCAGTCATGATTCAACGGGATTTAGAGCCAGAAGCCAGGAAAGGGATGAGTCTAACCAAAAACAGGCCCAGAATCAAAACTCTTTGTGGGCCAAGCTTGGTTTCTGTAGACTAACAAAGGCTAACAGGCTAACAAAGCCAAATCAGACAAAGCAGGACCAGGCCAGGACCTGGTTTTTCGGTGCTGAAGTTCTGGTTCTGAAGAAATCAAGTTCACTTGTCCAACAGCAGTTGTTCTAAAGTATAGATGGATGGCTCTTAAACGCACCCTAACTGGCATACCTTATCACTTTGTGCTTTTCTGTCAATATTGAGACCAAAAAAACTAAAAAAGGGAATTGAACCCGTGTGTGACAGACACGGACACTAACCACTAACGAGGATGCGATGCTCAAAAGTTTGCCAGGGAATCAGCGGGTGGCCAAGTTCATTAGAATATCCGATTCTCATTATGTACTGTGCTTCTTCTTGCACTTGCGCTGAGAATGGGATTTTCAGAAATAATCTAGCACTACGGGAGATGAAGCTTTCTTTACTAAATAATTTTTTTGGAGTGAACTTTAGATTTTCACACTCAAAAAAAGCAAAAGAGGATGTAAATTCCAGACTTTTCTTTTTCGATTTGCGTACAGTGATGGGAAAATGGGGAAAATTGACGGAAATGGAAGTGGATTTGTAGTGGAAATTGGGATCAGAATATGGAGTTGTGCAAAAAAAGAATATGGAGTTGTGCAAAAGTGAAGCATTAGTGGAAATTGGGATCAGATTATGGAGCTGTGCAAATATGCAAATGTGAAGCATTATGCTTTCAAATTGAACTCGTATGGGATGTGCGAAGCCTGACCTGACTGGAGAAAAGATGGCTGATCTGGCTTTGCTGGTCCCGCTGACAAAAGTCCTGGGATTTGCCCGGCTAATGAAACTGTTGCATGAAACGGATTATAACTGAGCACTTTTTATGGGTAAATCTTTCCTGAAATATTTCAATCCGGAACTACTCGACCGAGAGAAGAATTTCGCCTTTCCTTTTCCCCTTTCGCATCAAAAATTCTCCGTTTTTTTTTTCAGTCAACACTTTACCCCGAAAAATACCCGGTTTGCAAAAAAGTTATTGAATGAAAAATTCATTTGCGTCGAGCAAGAAATACCGATACATTCTTCGGTGGTGTTTGTTTGGAATTTTGAGGATTGAGGATTAAGATAAGCACGTAAAATTGGGGAATGTTGGCGGAAATTGTCTGTTACAACTTGTTATTACAATTAGCTGAATATTTTCACTATAAAGAATTGTTATACACTAGAATAAAATAGACATAGAAATGATGAAAATTCTGCCATTGAACTCGATTATTTCTTTCGCTACTTCTTACTTTGTTTCTAAACTTTATTAGAAACTTTAGACATCATTTTTCAGCTTCTACTAGATTTCAGCTTCTGCTAGATTTCAGCTTCTACTAGATTCAGCTTCTACTAGAATTCAGCTTCTACTAGATTTCAGCTTCTACTAGATTTCAGCTTCTACTAGAATTCAGCTTCTACTAGAATTCAGCTTCTACTAGAATTCAGCTTCTACTAGAATTCAGCTTCTACTAGAATTCAGCTTCTACTAGAATTCAGCTTCTACTAGATTTCAGCTTCTACTAGATATCAGCTTCTACTAGATTTCAGCTTCTATATAAAGCTTCTTCTATAGAAAAGAAAAAGCTCTCAATTTAAATTTATTCAAATAACCAAAAAAACATTCTTGAAAACCAACAGAATAACCCTAAAAAAAAAGTTGTGCGTGATTAGAATGATCAATGAGAGTTTTGGATGAGAAAAAATGGGGGTTTAAAAAAGAATCTTTAAGTTTAAGGTGCTAAAATTTTAGCTTCATATTTTAATAAAGTAAAATATTATAATTTTGGCCTCTAAGGTTTATTTTTCGAGAATCAACGAGTTAAATTTGAAATTTCGAATTGAAAATGGGAAAAAACAAGGTTAATCCCATCGCTATTTACTTGAAGAATCGAAAAAAAAGAAATGTGTTCCAATGAAAGGCTCAATCACCACAAATTCTTTTCGTGACAAAACAATTAGTGAAATGATTCTTTGGTTCTTTTGTTTCATTGTGAAAAGAGCCATGATTTTCCGCTTATTGACTGAGTATCTTTTGAAAAAAACAGCTGTAATGTAATATTTGGGGTAATGTTTTGTGTTCTGAAACGATGAATGAATCGATCTTTAAGGATTTGTGTACTTTTTGTGATTTACACAAATACAGTACTGGACAATGACAATATCATATTTGAAAAACGAGCTGGAGAATAGCTGGAGCTGGAGAATAGCTGGAGTTGGAGAATAGCTGGAGCTGGAGAATAGCTGGAGCTGGAGAATAGCTGGAGCTGGAGAATGTGAACTGAGTGCGGGTAATTTTGCGCCATCCTGCTTGTTACTCTTGTTTAGTCTTGTTTAGTCTTTTTTAGTATTGTTACTACACTACTGGAAAATGAAATATCATATTTGAAAAACGATCGCTACTTTCGCGCGTCTGTAACTCCCTTGTCTTTGAGTTTAAACTATTAGTATTATACATTTTCTGAAAGCTCTTTTCAAGGGCTACACAATGGTAATATTAATATTTAGAACTACGGTAAAGACAAGGGAGTTACAGACGCGCGAAAGTAGCGATCGTTTTTCAAATATCATATTTAATTGTCCAGTAGTGTAGTAACAATACTAAAAAAGACTAAACAAGATTAAACAAGAGTAACAAGCTTTTTACAGGATGGCGCAAAATTACCCGCACTCAGTTCACATTCTCCAACTCCAGCTATTCTCCAGCTCCAGCTATTCTCTAGCTAATTACCCGCACAATTACCCAGTTCACATTCTCCAGCTTAAGCGAAGAGTCAAATCGACCTAATTCTTTTTTTATTATCAAATTGAATATTTCTCTTGCAATGTGTTTTCTGGATTTGAAACAGAAAAGTTTCTAATCTTTTGCTAGAGCGTTGCAAAGTTGCGATACGCGTTTCCTGCCACGGAATCGCGATTTTCTGGTTTTTGCAACTAGTTTCAATGCCTTAAAATCAAAGAAAACCCGATAATTTGGTTTCAGTGAGAATCGGTCCTAATTTCGACTCGTCCTTTAACCACCAAAAGTTAGGCCCTACAGGATCCTATAGAATTAAAGTATCCTATAGGATATCTGTAACTTAAAGAGAGAGCAATTACGATACTTATACGTACGGTGATTTAAGCTTTAAGCATACGGTATGGAAAACTACTTTATGGAAATCCTTATGGAGATCCTTATGGAAAAAATATGGAAAACCACTTTATGGAGTCTTTTCAAATTGAAAACTAGACTTTTTTTATGCATTTTGCGTGCAAAATCAGCCTTTAACCCAATCGAGTCATCAACAGCAAAAAAAGCTCAAGTGAGGAGAAATTTCAAGAAAAATTTAATGTTTTCCTTGTGAGCAGTCAAATATAAAAAGGGAATGTCAAGTGGGAAATGAAAAAGGAAAAGAAAAAGAAAAGGGAAATACCCAAATTAGAAAGAAAAACGAGTCAAATTACATTACGTAAGCCCCTTGTGATATCGGGAATGCGATATTTTTATGAAGAAATTTGAGGAAATTTTTAAAGTTTAATTGGATATTCACATCATTTTCGGTATTGCACGTCAAATATTTAGATGACTTTTGAGAATACGTAACTGAAAAGCTTGAAGTTTAGAGGCTGTTAATTGATTTCATAAATTGATTTCAAAAATTTTTCAAAACTACTGTAAACTACAAACTACAAAACAAAACAAAACTTTCCGCCAGTTTTTATCCAATCTACTTTCACTCTACTTTCATTCTTTGAGTGTATCAAAAGCTAAAGATAAAAAATGATTGTGGGACATTTGATACGCGCTTCGCTCCTTTTTCCATTAACAAACTAACTTTCAGCTCAAATTTCTTGGTGTTGGGCTATTCAATTTAAAAATTATTGGTATCATTGGATGCACCAAGTCTTTTTCTGTCGATTGGTATAAAAACTATTTAAATTGGACAACCCAACATCAAGAAATTTGAGCTCAAAGCTAGCTTGCCAATGGCAAGAGAGCGGGGGCGCGTATAAAAGGTCCGTCGTCCCGCCCCTTTTTCCATTAACAAACTAACTTTGAGCTGAAATATCTTGGTGTTGGGCTTTTCAATTTATACCATTGATATCATTAGTTGCGCCAAGTCTTTCTCTATCGATTGGTACAAAAACTATTTAAATTGGATATTTCAACACCAAGATATTTGAGCTTAAAGTTAGATTGCTAATGGCAAAGGGGCAGGGCGACGGATCTTTTATACGCCCCCGCCCCTTTGCCATTGGTAATCCGACTTTGAGCTCAAGTATCTTGGTGTTGGACTGTCCAATTTAAATAGTTTTTGTATCAATCGACAGAGAAAGACTTGGCGCATCCAATGATATCAAGAATATTTAAATTGAAAAGCCCAACATCAAGATATTTCAGCTCAAAGTTAGTTTGCTAATGGGAAAAGGAGTGGGGCGCGTATCAAATGTCTGATAACGAAAAAACTAGACTTGATTGACATTAGAGACAAGATTACGGTAGCTTTGACACATTTTATGAAGCACTTTACTCAAGAAACAATTCTGACTAGTACATAAAAGGATTGAGATTTTTAAAGATAAATAGCTGGCTTAAATCCGGAACCAAATTCTGTAAAACCCTCAATTTTCCAGTGCACGGAAGTGGGATTTCAGTGAGTACTTTTTTTTCCACAGAAACCCGTCATTATTGATAGGATTAAGTAAAGGTTAATTAATATTTACTGAGAGATTTATCAAAGGCGATCTCAAATCTCATTTTCCATTTTCCATAAATGTACCGGTTAAAAAGATTGGAGTGATGTGGATCAAAGATTTGTGAAAAGAAATTTTTATGGTGACAAAATTCAGCCCTACTTTAAAGCTCTCACAAACGCGAACCATCTGGCACACTCGTCTGGCACACTGTTCTTCTTTTAGGCCACAGTACAGGTGTGCAATCAGCTCACATCAGTTTCATCAGTGTGCCAACGAGGTTGCGTTTGCGAAAGCGCAAAATACGGATCGAATTTTGAACTAGGCACGTAGAAACTAAAATGTGCCAAGTCTCGAGCGCAAAAAAGGAAGTGTCTATGGGTAAAATGACATAAAGAGTGCAAAATGGACATAAAGAGTTCAAAGAAATTGGTCCAATTTGATGGAATATCCCTCTTTTGTTCTTTTTTTCCTTCATTCCATTCGAGTGCAATTTTTACGATTTCCCATATTTTTTTCAAGTAAAATAAAAAATAGAGAGAAAAATATTTCCGGCTTAGTTTTTTTGAGTCCAACGAGGATATTACACTTTTTTTTAGAGGAAAATGTCTTTTTTTTCAATTTTCATAAGGCTGCTTTTAGAATTGAATGAATAGTGACAGTGAGAACTTGTTGTGTAATTCATTTAGTGTCAATGAGTAGTGAGAACTTGTCGTGTAGCTCATTTAGTGTCAATGAGTCGTGACAACTTGTTACTTAAGCACTCAAACTTGTCATTACTTATTTATTAATAAAATAAAGTTTATATTATTTGATTCTTAAGAATCAAATAATATTTCTTCTTAAGAATCAAATAAAAATAAAAATATAAATCAAATGGTTGTTTTTTTTTTTACTAAAAGGCGTTTCCGGTTGATCACAAAATACAGCTAGAGATCCGTTTTTGGAATCGGAAAGAGGAAAAATAGTAAATGATCAGAAAAGTGAAAGGTTTCTCGGTAAATCTAAAAATGAAATTGGATTTTGGATTTTAAACACTTGAACTTGAGTGGAAGAGAAATCAGATTTGGATACAAAGGAGAAATTTACGTCGCTGAGCTGTATTTGGTGAAGTGCAGAAATTTAAAATGATGTCAAGACGATTACCTATTTGGGTTATTTTGATTCTCTTTTAGCTCACCGATAAAGTCAAATCATCGTTTAGGATTCGTTCTAAATGTTGGGCTCAACGCTTCACAAATCCTCTGGCAATGGTGTCCCAATGACCCTAGAACATGTAAGCTAAACCAGGCCAGAAGCCAGCTCTAAGCCAGATTCAGGACACAGCCACACTAGGCCAGAACCAGATCCAGAACTAGATCCAGAACCAGATCCAGAACCAGATCCAGAACCAGATCCAGAACCAGATCCAGAACCAGATCCAGCTCCAGAACCAGCTAGAGTTCAGTCAGAATCTAAGAATGTTCTCCCCAAAATTCTTTTACACGAAAGCTTTAAAAGTTTCGAAGTAATTAAGTAATTTCGAAGTAATTCGAAGTAATTTCGAAGTAATTTCGAAGTAATCAAAGTAATTTCGAAATAATTCGAAGTAATCAAAGTAATTGATAGGACAGTACTGTTATTGTAAAGCATTGATCATTGACGATTCAACTGTATACTAGCTATGGGGTGGATGAAGTAAAGTGATGAATTAAAGCTTCAATTGTTAAGGAGATAAAAAGATTGCTTTCTTCAATAGGGTACAACCGGAAAGTATCCAAAATTTTAAAGAAATTTTCACTGGATGACAGAGCAGTAAACAAAATAATCCAAAGTAATGATCACCTTTTCTACCCAGCTTTTCTGGTCGATCTATTAGCCAGCCAAAATGATTTTTATAGGTACAAACGCAGAATTGAATCTAGTTTCTAGAAAAACAAAAAAGCTAGCAGAAATTGTAAATTTGAAAGAAGTTATTCCGCTAAAATTGCGAATTTTCTGGTGAAACTAGTAAATTTTAAGAGTAAGAGTAAATTTAATTTTAAGAAACTAGTAAGAGTTGCTTCTAAGTAAATTTTGCTAGATCTAGCAAAACCTGGACGCGGGCTCTGGCTTCTGGCTGTATGCCAGAACATGTTAGACAAGGAGTTGACTTGGCTTCTGTCATGGCCTTTAAAGCCTTTAAAACGACTCTAATTCCTTTTTTAAAGAGTTGCTTCTAAGTTTCTAGTAAGTTGTTTCTAAAGAGATCCAGAGATCTAAAGAGATCTAAAGAGATCCAGAGCAAAACTAAAAATAAAATCTTTTTTATAGAGAGATTGTTAAAGGAAAAAATGCTTAGAATACGGTTGAAAGTGGCTTTGTTCTTTAAAAATAAAGAATTCTCACTAAAATGTCCAGTGTTCAAATCTATATAGTGGTCACCATTTCATTTTTCGGTTCAAGCAAAAGAAAGGATAAGAAAAGAGATTTCGTCTGGAGTGAATTATCCTAAAGAAAGTTTTTTTTGGAGACAAATAAGAAAAAGAATGGAAGATTGGGGGAAAAGGAATGTTTTTCGGTTTTTCTTTTGACTTTTTGAAGTCTCTCAAAAAGTGAATACTATTACTCTCGTTCTTTTCCTTTTTACACACCTTTTTGGCTTTTTTTGGGGGATTTTTGGAGGAAAACACGGGGATTTCAATGTGGATGAACTGGGGAAAGAAATAGACAAAAAAAAGTGAATTATGGGAAAGAATCAGAAATCAGAAAAAGGATTGGGTTTTTTTGGGGAATACTTGAGTATTCTTGAGTTTTTTAGTATCCTATCAACTACCGTAAATACTGTAATAGTACGCCACCCCCCTCGTACAGTCGCGTAGTCGCAAAAGTTTTTTAGTATTTCATTTTTTTCAAAGCGCCCGTACTTTCAAAAAATGCGTCTTTGGTATCAAAAAAATAGCTGAAATTCAGGACTATTTTTTGATACCAAAGCGCGCATTGTAGCATAAACCAGTGTCGAGAAAAACTCGTTCAAAGCTAGACTACACAACACTCCGCACCGTCATTATGGGCGTGGGGTACTATTACAGTATTTACGGTAGCTATTTCTATTAGCTATTAGCTTACTATTAGCACAATATTATGTACGATTATCAGTAATTTTATGTACATCAGTTTTTTCAAACAAAACTCTGTCATAGCTTGTTTTCTATTTCCATTTTCTCAGATCACAAAACTGGCCATCGATGGATCATTTATGAGCCGCCTTTGGTATCAAAAAATAGCTGAAATTCAGGGCTATTTTTTGATACCAAAGCGCGCATTGTAGCATAAACCAGTGTCGAGAAAAACTCGTTTAAAGCTAGACTACGCAACACTCCACACCGTCATTATGGGACTGGGATACTATTACAGTATTTACGGTAATTTGTTTTCTTAAAAATTAAAAAAACTAACGTAAGCTTGGCTCGAGTTTTTATCGAATTTAAAATTTTGTATTCAAATAGCTGTATTTCAAAAAGGACAAAAAGGACAAAAAACCGAGACAAGATTACGATAGCTTCTGCAAGTTTTCGGTTAGCCAACTGGAGAAGTGAAATGTTGAAAGATTCTTGCAAACCCAAGAAAATTAAGGCGTGGGCTGGGGTTTCTTTGTATATTTTTCCCTTAAACCCATGCCCATCTTCACTCCTTCCGTTTGAATGCTTTCCAATAGATGGAAATCTCTTTGTGTTCTCCATTCAAAAATTAGTTTTCAGTGAAATTTTTGAAAATTTTCTAAGAAAACCTTTGTTTTTTTGTCTTTTAAAACACAAAGAATGAGTTTTGTTGACAGGGAAAAGTATATAGAAAACTGAAATTTAAATTTTGAAAAGGACACAAGACACAATCTAGTTGATCGTGGGTTGAGTATCAAATCGTTTCTTTCCTTTTCCTTAAACGTGTCATCTTCCGAAATCTATCGTGATCTATCTTGTTTCTAGTTTTTATCGAATCTAAAGGGATCACTGAGGGTGAGGATGCCAAAAAGTAGAAAACTGGGTACTTCCGCATCTTTGCCCACCAATCAAAACAGGATAAATGTAAATTTCCTCGACATGTCTTTGGTTAAGTAAAGATAAGGAGAGAAAAAAGTATAAATAACTTCATTAGGTTTATCTTCGTTTACCGTATTTTCTCTAATAGTAGTGTACCCCGGCGAGCCGAGTCGGTGACTATTTTACGGTTTCCAGGTTTTCGCAGAAGCTCAACACTCAAATCCCCCACTAGATCTCATCGTCAGCTACATTTTCCGACCCCACATCGATAGGTTCGATTCGAGGATTTCACTAATTTGTGGAACTAAAATGCCTACTATTTTTCTCTAAAATAGCCGATGAAATTTTACGAAAATGTTTTGTCTTTGGTTTTTTACGGGGGCGCGAAGTCGGGTAGTCAAAAAAGGCGATTTAGGCACTTTCGTTCACAGAAACCTATGTTGTTGTCAATAGATAAAAGGTAGAGGGTAAAAAGTTAAGCATATAGGCAAATTTTCAGAATAATCCGTTCAACCGATTTCTTTCTAGAACTTTTTTGATCGAATTTTACAAAAAACGAGAAAAACATTAACGAATTTGCTTGAAAATGGACCTAAATTGTCTTAAAAAGATAGAAAAATGAATAAGAATAATAAAATTTTGTATTTAGAGCAAAGGTCTGTAGGTCTATTGATGAATTTTTCATCTATAAATGCTAGTAGAAAAAAAAAAAAGTGTCCAAAGACTTATTCGGCGAACCGAATACAGTACTGGACAATGAAATATGATATTTGAAAAACGATCGTCACTTTCGCGCGTCTGTAACTCCCTTTGTCTTTGAGTTTAAACTATTAGTGTTATACATTTTCTGAAAGCTCTTTTCAAGGGCTACACAATGGTAATATTAATATTTAGAAATACGGTAAAGACATGGGAGTTACAGACGCGCGAAAGTGACGATCGTTTTTCAAATATGATATTTCATTGTCCAGTAGTGTAGTTTTTGTGCCCATTTTTTTCACCAATCACAACATTTAAACTCACCAATTGAAAACGAATTTCAGCATTTTCCACTAAATAAGTTTTTTTTGAAAACTCATAAAGAACAAAATTATTCAAAATTTTAAACTTCGTGACAAGAAATAGTTATAAACCCGGAAATTTCTTGCAAATTCACAAAAAAAAGAAATGGAAATAGTTGATGGATTGCTATTTTGTCTAGATCCTGAGAAAAAGGAGTTAAAAACAAGAAAGTAAAGGAAAATATTTGATTAAATTGTTCATTTGTGTTCATTCAAGAAAAAAAGGAAAATACGTTTCGAAAAAAAAAAAAAGAAAAAAGGAAAATGTTCGTCGAAAATTGCCAATTCATCCATTCAGAATTTTTGCTCTATTCTTACTCAAAACATCGGAGATTAAACTGAGAAATTGAAACATTTTTTTTGGAAAAATGTCTTTTCAAGAGATTTTTTCAAAAAACTGCTATAATCAAAGCATCAGTTTTCATAGAGTTTAGTAAGATAATGAACTGAATTTAGAGATAAGGAGCCGAATTTAGAGAGATAAGGAACCGAATTTAGAGATAAGGAACCGAATTTAGAGAGATAAGGAGCCGAATTTAGAGAGATAAGGAACCAAATTCGTAGAGATAAGGAACCAAATTTAGAGAGATAAGGAACCGAATTTAGAGAGATAAGGAACCGAATTTAGTAAGATAATGAATCAGATCAGCCCCAATTTTGGTCATATTCGATGAGAAATCACAAGGCTCAGTCAATGATGCCAAAATTGAGTTGATCAAATGAAAACTGACGGTTTAATTACTGTAGGTTTTAAGTGCCTTGTCGAAAATGGATTAGAAAAATTGACTCTAATCCTACCGTAATCCATTTCTAGCCACTTTAGTAAGCCTATCTTTGTATTCAGTAAAGTCTTTATAATTTCCTTGAAATTTGAAGCTTGGGAATTCCCATGAAATAAATAAAATTCGCATTTTCAGAAGTTCAAGAGAGATTAATCACGGAAAAGGAAAAGAATTCAGAAAAAATGATCGAGAAAATGAAGAGAGGAAAGCGGAAAAAAAGTCCCAAAAAAATGGGATCATTTGTAGAAAATTCTCCCCAGGGAATCATGTAAAAAAGGAAGAAATTTCGAAAAATCTTTTCTTTTCGGAAATTGAAAAAAGGCTTTTGACCAGAGAAGCAATAAAAATGATGAGTTATTTGTGGGGAAAAGGAGATTCAGTCAATGAATGATTAGAGAGTTTCAATTTGAATTTATAAAATGAAATTGTATAGACAACGTTACGGTAGTAAAGATGGCAAGTTTTAGAAAACAAAATAATACTTTTGTGGTGTACTTTGTGCTCAAATCCGTAAATGCACCCTTTCTGGTGCATTGAATTCTTCAATTTTCTAGCAGTAAAATAGAAAATGAAGAATTAAGCGCACCAAAAAGAGTGTGTTTACAGATTTGAGCTCAAAGTATCTCAGAGTGAACAAATCAATTGCGCAAGAAAGCATTTAAAAAGATTTGTTATCAAGTATACGGTAACTTTCGAAAGAAGTACCTTTGAAAACTTTAAAGTTGACAAGTCTAGTACATGTTTTTGTTTTCTTTCCGGGCAAGTGTCCATTGGAGGGAATAATTTGCCTTGACAATTCCTGTGAGACTTCTCATCTCTTCCTTCAAAAGATCTTTTTTTGGCATCACTCAAATATTCGTTTCCTTTTCTCATTTTTCAGAAATATCAAGACATTGACATATCTTTTTCAACTACGAAACCTTTTGAATCTCTGGAATTTGGAAGTTTTTTGATGGAAGAATATTTTGTTCTTTGCACTTGGGAGGAAGGGAAATGTGAGACTTTTTCTAGTGAAATTATCTAGCAGAGAAATGACTTATGGTTACTGGGTACTAAGCAGTTGAAGGAGGGCACTTAGAATTTTCTCAAATGTAGTTTTTGCTAGGGTAATTGATGGCGCTGATCATGAAAAAAAAACATTTTTGATCTCTGGAGAGCCTATACCGACATTTCCTTTATGCCCCAAGCCTACAGACACATGACTGATCAATTGAATTTCATGAATCCGACTACAGGTTCCTACACGCAAAATGATGAATCCAAATGAAATTGCTTCAAAAAGATAATCAAACGGCGTTCATTCCAATCAATGTTCATTCCAATGACAGATACGCTGATTAAATGAACGAGTTTCTTTGGTGTCAGGAATTCAAAAAGGACGTTGCTTTTTACCACTCCTGGGACAAAGTGCGCCAGTTGTGCCCTTGCGAGTAATTCCCTCCTCCCCAACCCAAAAGATATCCGCGCGAAATAGTGTAAAAAATGTGTTCTCTGTTAAAAATGATTAGAAAATGATTAATAAAAATATTTCAATTGATCATCAGCACTCACAAACTAAGCTGATAAGAAGAGTCGAATTTCAGATTTTTACTTTTTCATAAAAGTCCATTTATAAAACAATCTACAAGACGGATTTTTATGAAACTATCATTTTTAGAATCAGCGCATTTTTTGGTCTAGAAAACGCAAATGTCAGTGTTTTTTAACAGAGAACACATTTTCACGCGAACGTGCAACGGTCCTCTTAAGGACCACAAACTACCCAATATAATGGCAGTACATCAGTTTTTTCAACTGAAAACATAACTTAAAAACGTTTTTTCGTGATCAGCCCCATCAATTACCCTAGAAAAGCTAAATTTGAGAAAATTTTAAGTGCCCCCAATTGCCTTAGTACCGGTTGTGGTAAAACCTATGTATTACAACAGTATGCCTCATGAAAAGCATAGTCAACAAGGTACAGTAAGAGTACGATAAGCGACAAAGTAAGTCAGTGAAAATGGATCACAATGTACAGCACTTGAAGTTTCAGCTGAGTAACTTTTCAAAATTGCGAACGAAAAGACATTCGTCTTGTCACTAGAATACTTTCCTATACTTAATTATTAGGCTGTCCAGAAAGTCTTTTTTTTCTTTTCGTACTTCCATTGAAAAATAACAAAAAAAATCATCAAATTCAAAAAAACCATAAGACATTTTAAATCCGCTTTAATGTTATTTTGCAGAAAAATAATGAACATTTCTAATGAAACAAATCATGGTTTAATTGGTGCATTTGTTGGTTTTAAACGGAAGTACGAAAAGAAACGAAAAGACTTTCTGAAAAGCCTAATATTACAGGACTTTCAGTTTTCATTTAGTTTACAGGCTTTATCAAAAATTTGGCCCAATTACTGTAAAATATTCTTCAACTCACACATCGCCTTTTCCATTGCTTTCGTTTCGACTGAATGGACGTCCCATTGCGTCGAAAACCTGCAAAAAGGAATTGGAAAATCGTTTTCTTTGAGAAATTTACTAATGTTTGCAGTAAACTTGGCTCTTACGTAGCTTCCGGGTATTTTGAACGAGTCGTCACGCTTTGAAGGCCTATAACTTTGTCCAGGGATAATATTTTTATTAACTTTTTATATCATTGTACGGAGGACATTTTAGGCTTTCAAATCATACCAAATAGAGCTTGATTGGATCATCGAGTCCAAGAAAATCAGAGCCCACTCTGAGCAAACGAGACCGATCCAACTCGGCTGTCGTCTCACCTTGTTTGCATGAGAATAAAAAATCCAGTTAAGCTCTATTTGGTATCATTTGAAAGCCTAAAATGTCCTCTGTACAATGATATAAAAAGTTAATAAAAATATTATCTCTGGACAAAGTTATAGGCCTTCAAAGCGTGACGACCCGTTCAAACTATCCAGGTTTTTCCAAAATACCCGTAAACTACGCAAATTTTAGTAAAAAAAGAAACACACCGCATTGTGAATTTCCCTTTCGCGTGGGCGATAATCGGGTGCATATTCGACGGTGTACGCGGCTCCTCCTTGATGCGACATTTTACCTAAAAATTGATATTTCATTAGAATTACATGATCTGCTAACATAAGAAATAAAAAGACATAAGAAAATAAAGACAAAGACATAAGAAATGTCTCTTTTTAAAGGTCAAGAATAGGCCATAAATTGTTGTTGAATCAAGTTACGAAATCGATTGCCATTTTTGTGCTGAACAAATATTAACTCGGAACAAAAGAAAAAAAATATTTGTCTTATGAATGAACAAAAATGGAATAGCAGCGATTTCAAAAGTTTTACGGGGGTGGGACAAATGCGACCTTTTTTTGCGCCCCTGGACATTTGCGCACCTTTTTTTGCTGGAAAAGGCTTTAGGCAAGGCCGTAGAGCTTCGAAAATATTTCCACATAAGGGAATCGTATGCGTAGATTCCGAATTTCGACAAATCACACCTCGCTGACACGTCAAATTTGGGCTAAAAGGCAAAAACTGCGGAAAAGCGTTAAGTTGTGTAGTTTTTGCCTTTTAGCCCAAATTTGACGTGTCAGCGAGGTGTGATTTGTCAAAATTCGGAATCTACGCATACGATTCCCTTATGTGGAAATATTTTCGAAGCTCTACGGCCTTGCCTAAGGCCTTTTCCAGCAAAAAAAAGGTGCGCAAATGTCCAGGTGCGCAAAAAAAAGGTCGCATTTGTCCCACCCCCGCGATTTCAAAAGTTTTACGGGCACAAACTAATCAAAACTTATTCAGATATTCAGCTAATAGAGAAGATTTTGTACAATTGATTTCTAAAGATACTTGATAATTGCAAATCGAGCCCAAATCCTTCCTAATATGCACAATCTTATGAGAATTAAGATTTCAAGAACTCAAAAGCCAAACCGAATCTGGAACACCCACTCTCTTCATACACACACAAAAAAACGAATAAGTGGGTCGAAAAACTGTAAAGTGGCCCTCGAAAAGGAAAAGAAATTGAGAGAAAATTTCTCTGTAAACTTTGCCAAAAAAGATTCTGAAAGAAAAATTCTTCTTTCTGATTTTCTTTTGGACCAAAAAGAGGAGAATTTTTCGAGAGTGGCAACGCATCGATGAGAAAAAAGAGAAAAGAAAGGAGATTTTTCTCCGTTTGTTCAGTGGATATCTTCTTTGGACCCCACCCACTAAATTTTGTAAAAATTTCTTACTGAAGGGACCAACGAGAAAGCGAATGTTTCAAAAATCAGTAGAGGTAAATAAAAACGATGTTTGGGTTTATTTTACTGACTCATTGGAATTTTTTATTTTGATTTGGAGTGAGTATACAAAAGAATTGCTTAAAATGGATTGTAGATTGATTGCAAACCCTTTTTCAATTATAAAAGTCCCAGGCCTGTTTCAGATTTTTGAGTGTCGAAAAAAATTAGAAAACGGAAGGAAAACACTCTAATTATAATTATAACTGAAAAAAATGTACCGTAAAAACTCTAATCTAACGACCCCCTATAGGAGCGTCGCGTAGTCTAATTTGCACTCAAAGAATCGATCATATCTCGACACCAGTACGTTTATCTCTGCGCGCTTAGGTATCAAATTAAAGTGGAGAGGATGGGTGATTTTTTTGAGATATAACACATTTTTGAACATTAACCATACAAAAAATGATTGAAAAGTGGCAAAAAGGAGCCGATTTTCAATCATTTTTTTCTAAGAGCTGGTTAATGCTAAAAATATGTGTTATATCTCAAAAAAAAATCACCCATCCTCTACTTTAATTTGATATCTAAGCGCTCAGAAACAAATGTACTGGTGTCGAGATATGAGCGATTCTTTGAGTGCAAACTTAGACTACGCGACGCTCCGTTGGGGCCCGTTCTATTAGAGTATTTACGGTAATTTGTTCTATTAGAGTATTTACGGATTTTCCGATTCTAGGGGGAAATTTATAATGCGAATCAGGCTTGTAAGCGGGAAATTTAATATCTTTGTGATTTTTAAAGCAAAACCCAACGAATCGGGCAGCTACGCACTGCGATGGAAAAACGTAGCTGCCCCATTTGTTGAGCCAATTTTGCATCATTTTTCAATCATTTTTTTCTAAGCGCTGGTTAATGCTAAAAATATGTGTGTTATATCTCAAAAAAATCACCCATCCTCTCTACTTTAATTTGATACGTAAGCGCGCAGAAACAAAAGTACTGGTGTCGAGATATGAGCGATTCTTTGAGTGCAAACTTAGACTACGCGACGCTCCTATAGGGAGTCGTTAGATTAGAGTTTTTACGGTAACTTCACTTGGCCTGATAACAATATCTAGATATATCAAATGATAAATTTACCAGATAATCGTAGAGTCAGCCAAGATTATTTACTAAATAAAGAAGAACACGAGAAGATCAAATAATTTGCGATGATGAAGGGAAAATGGGGGTGGAAGGGCAAATTTGCACAAATGTTTAACGATTTGGTGAGTGATCGAAAAGATCAAAAAATGGTGAGAAAAAAAGAAAATGAAAAGGAAAAAATTGATGAGAACAAAGACAAATAATGAAGAGAATGAAGAAGAAGGAAGAAAGAAAGATTATTGAAAAGAAAACGGAGAAGAGAAGATGCACGCGGGGAAAAGAATGAAGTCCTTGATCATCACAGCGATTTGCGATGACGTTAGAAAATGAAGTAAAAAGTATCGGAGTAGGTTTCGTGGGTTGTTAACGAGTATCGAGTGTACGAGTACGTGGACTGTATCGAATGCATTTTTTAAAACGTGTCGACTTTCCAAAACTACAATAACCTCGCTTCTGCTTATTGTTCAATCGATTTTTCTGATTTTGAGAGGAAGATTCAAAAGTAGATACCGTAAATACTGTAATAGTACCCCACCCCCTCGTACAGTCGCGTAGTCGCAAAAGTTTTTTAGTATTTCATTTTTTTCAAAGTACCTGTACTTTCAAAAAATCCGTCTTTGATATCAAAAAATAGCTGAAATTCAGGGCTATTTTTTGTTACCAAAGCGCGCATTGTAGCATAAACCAGTGTCGAGAAAAACTCGTTCAAAGCTAGACTACGCAACACTCCACACCGTCATTATGGGGGTGGGGTACTATTACAGTATTTACGGTAGTTGATTAGAGAACTAGAGGCAAGATTACTGTAGCTTTGACGACACATTGACACTTTTTAGAAAACGGAAAAGAATATATTTACATGCAATTTTTACATTTAAAAAGAGTAATTTAAATTTGTGTTCAATAAAAAATATTTCCTTCAAATAAAAACAAATTTCGGCTAAACACCAATCGTATCTTGCTACACTACGACTCAGGTTGGTTTTTTTCTTCTACTTTACTTTATTCTTTTTTGAAACTTTCATTTTCTTGACATGTTTATGCTTTTTTTCATCTAGATCATTCGAAAATGCCAGCCGAATCCAAAGATCAAAAGAAAAACGCGATAGTGTAAGTTTTTATTGAATATTTGAAACTTTGTTAAAAAATTTAAATATTGGTTTTGAAAGATTGGAGCTCTTTTCATTACTGGAGCATAATTTTTGTTTGTTGACTTCTGTAAAAGGTTAGTTGTTCAGCCGTAGTAGATTTCGGTTGTTTTGTAGTTTTTATGTCACATGTTTTAATCTTTGCCTTTAGTGATGCAATCAAGCCGACCTCGACAATGAATTCTGCTCAACCAGCCGCTCCACATTGTAAACCGGCAAACAAAATGAAAAGGAGAAAAACCTCAAAACAAGAAGAGAAGGTAAGAAATTTTGGGTTTGGCTATATAAAGTAGATGTTTGCTTGATGGAGACAAAATTTTCTTGGTTTATTCTTATTTGGTAGAATTTAGACTCCAGAACAACCAAAGAACACTGCCCTACCGAAATCGCCAACCGCGAAAAGTAGAATAACTTATGCATTCTAATTTTTAAACTTTTTTTGTTTAGAGAAACCATCAGGCGGAGTATTACCAGAAACAAAGGATGAGATAGCGAAAAAAGACAGAAACTTGGCAAAAAGCGGAAAATCGGTATGAAATTTTAAAATTGTTAAACGGTGAAATGAGCTATGCTTTTCTTCATCAGTTTTTATTTTTTAGGCACTTTCATTCTACGGACGAAACGATCTCTTGAACGATGATGCACTCTTGAAAGTAAGAATTTTTCTTTGATATTTGATAGGTAAACGTTTCTTTTAGCAGCAGCAAGAAGCAGAGTCGAGTGGCGATGATCAACCAAAAGTCAAAGGGAGAGGTAGCGAGATCGCGCAGGATAATCGATCGAAATGGGCACTCAATTTGCTTGCAAATCCAGATGTGAGGAGATTTTACTTATTAGTATTTGAATTGGCTCATAAATGATAATCGATATTTTAAGTTTTATCGTTTTTAGGCCTATCGATCCATCGGACGTGAATTCTTGAAGAACAAAACTTACCAGGCCGCCAATCCCGATGCCACGTACTTTTGCGCAAATATGAACAAAAATCGGTGAGTTGCGGATGTTAAAAGCTTTGAATATCTTTATCTTAACATTTTATGTTTTAGCTATGGTGATACCCGTTGTCTTGATGTGACTCGAGTGATTCTCAAGGGTCGTTCGCCTGAAGATGATTACATCAATGCAAATTGGATTCATCTTGATGATGGATTTCGGTGAATATTAGCACTTTTTTCCTAAATTGTCTTTTTTACAGTTACATCTGCACACAAGGACCAATGGAGGAGACAAGTGAAGATTTTTGGCACATGATTTTCACCGAGAAGGTATACAATATTGCTTTATAATCATAGCTAAACCTTATGTTTGTTTTCAGGCACTGGTGATTGTGATGATATGCAATTTTATTGAGAGCAACGAAGAGAAATGTTACAGGTCCGTGAAAGTTGAATTATTGAATTATTTTCTTCTTTAGATACATCAATCCGTCAAAGAAACTCACGTTTGGTCCATTTAAAGTAACTCATCGCGAAAAAAAGACGATTGAGGGAATCGGGGAAGAGATTAGCTTGAATTGCTTTGAGATTGCAAAGTGAGTATTTGGTTTGAAACATTTTAAAGTTCCAAATACGGTTAGATTCGCTTAACAGTGTTCTTATATGTTTTTCTTTTAGAGAAGGCGAAAAGGAGCCGCACACGATTCATCACTTTCAATGCACTCAATGGAACGATCACACAGCGCCCACCGATCCCCGACCATACGCAAGTCGGCATTTTGGTTGCTCAAAATTTAAATTTAAATACGTGCATAAAGCTTTTGACCATTAGATTTATAAATAGTGTGACATGCCTATTTTTATTTTTTTATTTTAGTATTGCTAAAGAAAGTGCGCGAGCTTGGTGGAAAAGATGGCCCCGTTGTAGTGCACTGTTCGGCGGGAATTGGACGTTCTGGATCGTTTATCAGTATGCTTTTTTTATTGATCAACCCAAAAAGTTCCGCTTTTAGTGATGGACTTGGCTTTGCAGAAAATCGCTAAAGATCCGAAGACAAGCTTGATTTCGGTGCTGAAAGAGACTAGGAATCAGAGGTGCTTGTTGTTATGATGGGTATATATTCTTTCTTTGTTTAGAGCCTCGGCTGTACAGGGAATCCTTCAGTATCTCTTCATTCACATTGTCGTCCTTGACACTCTCGTTTTGGTGAGTTAAAAACTGTTTTGTTTAAAAACTAAGTGAACTACCCAGTCGTTATTACGAGTTGACAATACAATTCTTTTATTTTCCTATTTAGAGTGGAACAATTTCGAAAGATGGCCTATATCAGAAGCTTCTCTCCAAATATCGAGGGTCAGTTCATTTAGTTTAGCAGAAAAGTTTTATTTTGTTGTTTCAATGTTTTTTTCTTTTCACATTTGTTGGACATTCTTTTGTTTTAGTGGACTCAAAGCAATGGAGGCAAAACAAGCGAAGAAAAAGGAGGAAAAGGTTGGGATTATATGAGTATGAGTTTTTCATATCTTATTTTAGGACAGGGATGAGAAGGGGAACAAAGAGGAAAATAACAACAACAATAACGCTGATGGAAAATCGACAATGTGTGTGTCTGGGGTGAGTTTTCTATTCTTTCACCCCTACTTTTTCCTTTCAGATTGCCTCGGGGGAGAAACATTAAAATGAATGTGTGGATTGGACCAAAAAATACGTATCAGTTGTTAAATCGGAAAATTCAACGAACAAATTTTACCCAAACTCGGTCACTCTCTTTTTGTCTATTTGTATACGATTTGTGTTCACATGCCTTTTTTGTATGCTTTATGTGAATCGTATGAATATATCTTTTGATTGAATAAATGACAATTTTATTTTTTAGATTAATGCGCTGAAAATTCTTTATATATGATACATTCGGAATATGATTTTGGACGTAGATAAACAAATCAAATGTCATTTTGAAGTCTTACTGTAGAAAAGAGCAATTTGCTTACAAGGGAAAGGCGTCAACTTATGCCGTATTGAAAATTTAACATTTGCGGCCACATTTCTAAAAGCTACAGAAAGCGGGCTAAGACTCAACTCGATTATTCATTGCAAATTATTGAGACGACGTCATTAAGGAGCTCGAAATTCAAGGTGATTTTTTATGCGAAATATCTCGCGTTTGTGAAGCGTTCTGCAAAAACCAAAAAACCGGATTCAAAATCCCCATGGTCAATTCTATAAGATGGGCTTGAGCTCGAATCAAAGCATAAGTTGGTGCCTTTCCCTTGTTAGTAGACAAAAAATGCACCAAAAAAAACGGCAGTTCAAGAAATGGAACTATTTTGAGCAAACCTTGCTTACGACTGGCTTAAAAAAATGGAAAGAAATAATTTTCGTCTTAAATTTCAACTCTTCATCAATCTTCCCAATTTTCCGACACCCTTTTTCGCTTTGAGGAACATGCGTAGAATAATGACTGAAAAGAAAATTGGTTAAGTTTAAGCAATATGTGTTTTCAACCTGCAAGAACGATGCTGATAATCGAGAGAACGAGCGCAACAACGGAGATAATCAAAGCGATCAATGGAAAAGAGGAATCGACGGAGTCTTTGTCTGAAAGATTCGGCTGTAGACAGGACAACTTTTTGAAAACTAGCCGGGAAATGTCTAAATGATTCCAAAAGTGGCAAGTGTTATATCGAGAATTGTAGCCCGAATTCTCGGCAACATTTATCTACCAAAAACTTCCCGATTCGACTTATACAACTCATTTAACAAGCGCTTGTCTGAGCGCTATTCTCTCTTCTCTTCAATCTCTCTTCAACTTAAATTTTGGTTATGCCAGTTCAACCAAAACAGTTAAGTGTGTTTCTTAAGGTTATTAAGTGATGTTAAATGCTATTTTTGCATTGAAAAGCTTTTCTTAACAATTTTTAATTGTTAAGAGAGAAGCGGTCAAATGACAGATCGCTAGAGAGATGTCGACTAACGCTCATTCAAGCGCTTGTTAAATGATTTAGATAAGTCGAATCGAGAAGTTTTTAGTAGATGAATGAAGCCAAGATTAAGGGCTTCAATTCTCTATATAACACTTGCCACTTTTGAAATTAATTAGACATTTCCCAGCTAGTTTTTAAAAATTCTAAATATAATTCGCGGTCATCATGTATTGACGCATTTGTTTAAGAGTTTAAGATTAGATTTCAAATGGTTTATGGGCTTGTTTGAGAAAATGGGCATTCAATATAATCATGTTAAAAAGACTATACTTTAAAGACTATTACAAGACTATTAGACTTTGATAGTCTTTAAAGACTATACTTTAAAGACTATTACAAAGACTGTGCCTTGGGATTGGATAACTTCTTTGGTTTTGGTGATCAGTTTTATGCAGATACAGTTACTATATAAATGCTAGCTTTCAAAAGTCTATAAAAGAACAAGCATACAAAAATTTCAGCTCTAAAAGTAAAGAAAATGCTCTAACGTGAGCTCTCTGATGAATTTAGATTTCCAAAATTCAGCTGAAAACCTTTGACTTAATCTTAATCAAGTCTTCTTCTCGAAACTGACCTTTATTCGCTGAAATGAGCGGAATAAGAAATAGAAGAATAAGGAAACTCTTCATGATTTTGATTGGTCAAAAAAGAAATCAATATAGGGAATTATTCGAAAGCTTTTCCTTTCCTTTTCTCTTTTTATTTCCTTTCTTTTCGCTCAAATGCCCCTTTTTGTTTATTTGTCGAGTGATTCACGTTTTTTTGGTGCCGTGTCAGCTGTGCTTTGGGATTGGATGACTTTTTTTGGTTTTGATGATAATTCCTGATTAAACGGAAACAAAATATAGAAGGGAAATGGGCAGGGAATGTTTTGTTGGATTTGCGCTTGAAATGCATCCCAAATGTGAGCCATCTGGTGCCACAGGTTTTTCAAATCTCTTTTTGTTGTTTTTTTAATCTAAATTTTTCCAATCAAAACCGATCGGCTTCACAAAAGTGAACACAGAGTGATGCCTAATGTACAGCAGCCTAATGTACAGCAGCCTAATGTACAGCAGCCTAATGTACAGCAGCCTAATGTACAGCAGCCTAATGCCTAATGTATGTCGAGCATCTATCGAACATCGAACACCAACAAAATCGTCAGTTTTCATTCAATCAACTCAATTTTAGATCATTTAATAAGAATTACGGTGCTCGTGTACAAGAATGAAATAGAAAGCTGAAAGTTGAAAGCTAAAAGCTGAAAACGGAAAGCTTTCTGAAAGCTTTAGTCTTAACATGTTGACAACATTGTCACCTGATGCTGTCTGACACATATTCGTTCGCCTGGGACATTGTCACCTGATGTCAGGTGACAGTACCAAAATTGATTTTTTTGTGCATATTTATGTTTACTGATGATGGATATTAAATAAGCAAGTAGGATAGTATCTATATTCGACTTGGTCCCGGAAAATCTCGATTTAACCGTTGATTATTAAAATTTTAATCTTTTAGGTGACAATTTCAGGTGACATTTTTTGTCGAAAAAAACAACGTTGTCCCATGGGATTGTTTGTGCAAAAACGCCATTGTCGTCAACGTGTTAAGTATCGCTTTTTTTGAGCCAATTCAAATTCAAGCCAATTCAAACTAAGCAACACAATTCAGGATCTGTCTTAGACAAAAATTTGAAATGTTTATTGAAATTGAAATGCAAAAATCATTGTTCAAATATTAGAGAATCTAAAAATTTCGAAACAATCCGAAAATCTTGAAAAACTTCCCGGTAACTGTTGATTGAGCGAAGGCTAGATTGTAATTGGGCACACAGTTTCCCGATGACTCAACACCAAAGATCGCTCTTTTCCTTTTTCCTTCTCTTTTCCTTTTTCCTTCTCTTTTCTTTTTTCCTTCTCTTTTCCTTTTTCCTTCTCTTTTCTTTTTTCCTTCTCTTTTCCTTTTTCCTTCTCTTTTCTTTTTTCCTTCTCTTTTCCTTTTTCCTTCTCTTTTCCTCAAAAACCCATTGATTTTTTGCGTGTCTTTCTTTCTTTTCACTTTAAAATTCTTTCCTTTTTTTTTCATCATCGTTGCACAACTTTGCAATACGGATTTTTCGGAATTTAACTGCTTCCTTAATTCTCTCATTCTTCTACAACAATTTTTTTTACGTTTTATACTCTTTAAAAGTTTGAATCGAATTTATTGAGTTGGTGAATTGAAAACTGCGGGCTATTGTCATGTGTGACAGTTTGAGCACTTTCTTCAAAAGAAACCCATTTTGGTGTCAATGGAAAAGTTGTAGAGAATCAAAAATCAAGCTTATATCCA
This sequence comes from Mesorhabditis belari, assembly GCA_958450365.1. Lineage (NCBI taxonomy): Eukaryota > Metazoa > Nematoda > Chromadorea > Rhabditida > Rhabditidae > Mesorhabditis > Mesorhabditis belari. Next base: position 50,634 of record CAUEEP010000913.1, read on the forward strand.
AATTTTCAGAACGACTCAAAAACTGGTTTTCAAGAAATGCCAAATTTACGAATTTTTGACAAAACTTGCATTTTAAGCGAAACTACTAAGTGTATCTTTTTGGAAATTTGGCTATAAGCCTAATTTTTGATTCTCTACAACTTTTCTATTGACACCAAAATGGGTTTCTTTTGAAGAAAGTGCTCAAACTGGACAAACTGGGACATCTCCAGTCCTCGATTTTTGAGTCTCACACTTGTCTCACACACAAACCAAAATCCTACTACGAAAGAGGAATCCGCAAATCCGCAAATTGCCTGTAAAATAGGCAGAAGTTGTCAATAATAATGGAAATTATTTGGAATGAATTTATGGTTTTATGTTGAATAAATTTTAGTTCAAAGTCCCGCAGTTTTCAATTCACCAACCCAATAGAATTGAAAATTACAGACACAAAAAGTTTGAAAGTGCTTATGCGTGCTTCTAAAACGTTCTTTTAACGTTGGACGTTCTTTTAAAGCTTGGACGCTTTTGTGCATTCTTGAAAAATTGCTTTCTCCAAAGTTTTCCCATTTAGAAAACCCAATTATTAGGTTGACCGATAAGTCCAATCCGTTTTTCAATTCGTTTTTCGTAAAAATCTCGATCGTTTTTTGACCAATCGCTTTGAAGATTTGGTTACCTTGTAGCCAAGCCAAAATTTGGTTACCTTGAAGCCAAGCTTTCAGAGCAATCGACCAAAAACAAACAAGATTTTCGAGAAAAACGAATTGAAAAAACAGAGGACTTATCGGCGAACCAAACAGAATTGTTACTTTGTCTTTAACTTTATCTTTACTTTCAGAAACAATGAACAAACAACGATCGACTCGATCAAATCCCGAAAGTGACAAAGAGAGGCGACTTTCAATCGAATTGTCGTATATGTTGAGACATGATGAGAAAATGATTGCATATATTGATGAGAATGGATTTGCACAAATTGAGACAATTTTGAGGAGATTTCATGGGAAAATGACGAGAGAATTGCTGGAAAAAATTGTTCGCGAAGACAAAAAAGGACGATATGAGATATGCGGGGAAATGGTTTGTGATCGATCTTTTTGGGTACAGATCTGGTTCCTTTTCTCTACCGATTTGGTTCCTTTTCTCTACAGATTTGGTTCCTTTTCTCTACTGATTTGGTTCCTTTTCTCTACTGATTTGTTTCCCTTTCTCTAGAGATTTGGTTCCTTTTCTCTACAGATTTGGTTCCTTTTCTCTACAGATTTGGTTCCTTTTCTCTACTGATTTGGTTCCTTTTCTCTACTGATTTGTTTCCCTTTCTCTACAGATTTAGTTCTTTTTCTTTAAAGAGTATGCTTTAAAATCAAAAATCTCAAATAGATTACCGACTTGTTTAACTTAACTTTTACCAAAGCCAAAAAGAGTTTTCAGATCCGAGCCGTGAATGGTCACTCAATTCCCCTGAAAATCATCGGCGATCGTCTCTCCACTCCTCCATCAATTCTTTATCATTTAACATCTAAAGAAGCTGTTTCATCAATTCTTTCAACAGGATTAGATCGAAGAACAAGAATTTACATCCATTTCTCTCCTGAATACCCACAGAAAACCCCGAAAAGGAATACTCTTTTGATAATCGATCCACCAAAGGATTTTGAATATTTTCGTACACCAAATGGCTATATTGTATGCAAAGAGACAATTCCACCCGAAAATATTAAAGTTGAGGAGATTAAAGTGTGATTTTTTTACATTTTTGGACATAAAACGAGTAATATATGAGTGATTTGAGAGTGAATACGTTCATTCTCATTCAAATCTTTTAATATGATTGTTATTGTTATGCTTGAGAGCTTTTGAAAATAAAGTTTTCATCAACCGACAAAAAGTGCAGCTGATATCCCAAAATTTCTATTCCCAAATTGACACACAGAACAGACACAAATTTCTATTCAGAACATGTAAAAACGAGACTGTAAGTACATTTGGCATTAAACTACCATCGAAGCTAATGTTTTTGATTACTTTTTGATTACTAAACGATAAAAAATGATCACTCGCCGCTGAGGCCGATGAGAACAATGATGCAAACACACGACACCACGATCAATCCAACGGTCAGACCAACACTAAAATATCAATATAGTTCAAAACAAAAAAAATGACTCACTTTGATCCTTCACTTTCTGTCGCCGATGCGGTGGTGGCTTGTTGAGAATTCTTTTCTTTTCTTTTCCGATATTCCCGGGATCGGTTTTGTTTGATGATGTTGTGCGTATCAAAAGCTGAAATTCAGGGCTATTTTTTGATACCTAAGCGTGCATTGTAGCATAAAACAGTGTCGAGAAACACTCGTTCAAAGCTAGACTACGCAACACTCCGCACCGTCATTATGGGGCTGGGATACTATTACAGTATTTACGGTAGGTAAACTTTGAATTTTTCGCTTTTAGCTAAAAGCATTGATAAAGAAACAAAGTTTGAAAGCTTTTAGTTAAAAAGTATAAATATTTCTATTAAAACATAATTTGAAGACAATTCATTTTTAGCGATCATCGAACCTCGATACATTGGCTGATGTGGACTCGTTTTCTAGTTGATCATATTATTTTTAACGCTAAATCCTCTTTACTTTTTGTTGTTTATGAGATGCAAATGCAAAATTTCCTTTCAGGCTCTGGAAGAATCGATCTCCCGAAGTGAACCGCTAAATAAACGGACGAGAGGTAAATTTTAGTTTGCAAACAGAAATGGTTATGATTGAAAGAAGCAATTGATATGAAAATGTTAAAGAAATGATTGACTCAAATCTCAAAAGGATTCCCAGGTTTTGTTCACTTACTTGCCTTCGAGAGAATCACCATTTAAAGAAACTATAATATAATGACGACGGCAACTTTAAGCGCATTTTGTTTATCACAACGTCACACGGTTTTTCAAGTGATTGAACCCAAAAAAAAAAAAATGATTTTATTGCAATGAATTTCGCCCTCTTCTCTTTCCAATAAAAGAAAATTGATCGTTGAATGGATCCGAAGTAGAGAAAATGATTGATGGATCACATAAAAAGATTTCAATCATTCTTTTCTCTTCTCCCATTTTCTCCACAAATATCACCAAATCCATCCATTCTCTCCATTGAAATCGGAAAAAGAAAAGAAAAGGTATTTTCTATTCGCTGTACACACATCCACTCAAAAAAAAATGCGGGGCAAAACATTGCCGATCGTCCACCATTCAGCTGACTGACCGTGTTTATCTCTCTTCTTAAATTTTTGATTATTTTCTCAAATTTGGCAAAGAATTCAAAGTTTGATTTATTTTCTTTTATTTGTATGAAACATTCTTCATGGTTTTCAGTTGTACGCTTTAAGCAATTCTTTATTTTTAAACAGCTTTTAGTGTGCTAGATGGAGAAGATATGGGAAAACTTGAAAAATTATTATTTGAGAAAAATTATAGAAAATTATAGTAAACCGATTCTGCCTGAAAAGCCGTACAGCCTTACAATTGTAAGCCGTACAGCCTTGCTTTAGCTAGGAACCGCCACTCCTTTTTAAAAGCACGGTTTATAAAAATGCAACGATGTTTTTGCGACAGATCACTTAAATATAATCTATTAGACTGGCCGATAAGTTGGTAGAATTTTTTTATCAACTTTTAAAGTTGTAATTTCTCAAAAACCTCACCATCAATTTTTCTGAGAATTTAGCAGTAAATAAAACCGATCGTTAAAAAAGTTTTTGCCAAAATATGAGAGCAGTTTTAGCGGCTAGTTTTGAAGATTTCATTAGTTGAATGGTTCCTGGCGCCTTTTGAGGGAACAATCTTCAATCGAACCGTCTTCAATCGAACAATCTTCAATCGAACAATCTTCAATCGAACAGTCTTCAATCGAACAGTCTTCAATCTTCAATCGAACCGTCTTCAATCGAACAATCTTCAATCGAAAAGTCTTCAATCGAACAGTCTTCAATCTTCAATCGAACAATCTTCAATCGAACCGTCTTCAATCGAACAGTCTTCAATCGAACAGTCTTCAATCGAACAATCTTCAATCGAACAGTCTTCAATCTTCAATCGAACAGTCTTCAATCGAACAGTCTTCAATCGAACAATCTTCAATCGAACAGTCTTCAATCGAACAGTCTTCAATCGAACAATCTTCAATCGAACAGTCTTCAATCTTCAATCGAACAGTCTTCAATCGAACAGTCTTCAATCGAACAGTCTTCAATCGAACAATCTTCAATCGAACAGTCTTCAATCTTCAATCGAACAGTCTTCAATCGAACAGTCTTCAATCGAACAATCTTCAATCTTCAATCGAACAGTCTTCAATCTTCAATCGAACAGTCTTCAATCGAACAGTCTTCAATCGAACAGTCTTCAATCGAACAATCTTCAATCGAACAGTCTTCAATCTTCAATCGAACAGTCTTCAATCGAACAGTCTTCAATCGAACAGTCTTCAATCGAACAATCTTCAATCGAACAGTCTTCAATCTTCAATCGAACAGTCTTCAATCGAACAATCTTCAATCGAACAGTCTTCAATCTTCAATCGAACAGTCTTCAATCGAACAGTCTTCAATCGAACAGTCTTCAATCGAACAGTCTTCAATCGAACAATCTTCAATCGAACAATCTTCAATCGAACCGTCTTCAATCGAACTTTCCATAGTCCAGTTTTTAGATAAAAAGATGAACTCAAAAAAAAACAAAATCAAAGTAAACAAAACTGGGATTTTTTTGTTTGGTGAAACCACTTTTCATATAAAGCTTTAGTTTTTAAAAAAAACGCACGGCTGTTTTGAATTTTCAGTGTCAAAATAGATAGAAAATAGACTCAAAAAAGGCAAAATCTTTAAATGAGCTTCTTTATCGAAAGTAAATGTGGCTAAAAATATCCATAATCAAATTCTGACATGGATTTGTGGTGGCCGTTTATTTGATATGTAGTTTTTATGCCGAAAAATTTGATTTTAAGCTACTGTTTTAAATGTTTTATTGCCAAAAGATGAGAGTTTTTTGCCAAAAAAACTTCATCTTTTGGCAAAAAAACCTTCTACAATACTGGAAAATGAAATATGAAATTAGAAAATTGAACGCATTTTTTTTTGTGGCCCCGTAACTTCCCAATCTTTTTAGGTAGACCATAAGTGTTACCGTATTTTCTGTAATAGTAGTGCAGTCTATAATAGTAGTGCAGTCTGTAATAGTAGTGCAGGCTGGAGGGGGGTTGAAAAAATAGTAGTGCGCACTACTATTACAGAAAATACAGCATATATTTTCTGAAAGCTCTAATCAAGATCTCTACGATGGCTTTTAGACACCGTGGAAAATCGCTATTTTTTTCAATTTTTTTAAAAATTAATACGGAAAAGGAAACCTCATCTTTTGGCAAAAAAAACAGCAACTTTTAATAAAAGTAAAAGGATAAAATTTTCGCAAAGATTAATGGTGGGGGTTTTTAAGAAGATATAAGCTTTCCAAATATTCCTAAATAAGCTTTCCAAATATTGTCGGAAATTTGAGGAAAATATCGAAAGAAACGCCATTAAATCCAAAAAAGGGAATTCTTTTTACACGTATATAAACTCTAAATCTAAGGACCCTAACCAAATTCCAAATTCCTTTCTTGATCCATCCAATCCTAGTGAAACACTTTTAGATCCCGGAAAAATTGTGCTTGAGTTTGGTAATTTCTTTCACAGTGTTTACAATAACCAGATACCTGATGAACCATTCCCGGCTTTTCCACCTAAAGCCATTCCACCACAAGCCGATTTCCTCCTTACAGCTAGTGACATCGAAGCTGCTTTCAAAAAGTTGAGACCCAAAAAATCGCCTAGTCCAGACAAAATTACTGCTTTTGTTCTAAAGAAACTACATAAAGTGCTAGTCATTCCTCTTGCCAAATTCTTCAATAAAATTTTGCTTGTCTCTGCGGTCCCAACTTACTGGAAACAATCTCTTGTGTCGCCTCTTCTCAAAAAATCGCCCAAAAATATATTCGCTAATTATCGTCCCATTTCTTTAACTTCTCCTGTGTCAAAACTTTTGAAATTATCATAAAAGATAAAATTTTCAACATTTTGATAAGTACAATCTTTTTCTGACCAGCAGTTTGGCTTCCTTAAAAATAAATCCACAACTTCTCAACTATTTTAGCCTATAAGTCCTTTTTCAAAGCTTTAGATCAAAAGAAAAATCTATTTCCCAACTAGAAGCCGTCTTCTTAGATTTTGCAAAAGCTTTTGATTCTGTTCCCATTGATCTTCTAATTCACAAACTGCATGCTTACCGGCTCAGCCCACTTGTAATTTCGGTCGTCAAAAATTTTCTTTCTCAGCGGACTTTCAAAGTAATTCTAAATAATGTTCTTTCTCCCTCTTTTGATTGTCCTAGCGGGGTTCCTCAGGGTAGTATTCTTGGTCCTCTTTTGTTTACTATCTATATTAATGACCTGCCTAACTGTCCTTTCAAATCAAAAAAATTCCTCCATCTGGCTCTATGCCGATGATGTTAAGCTTACGTTCAAAATTCCCATCGGAACTCAAGTAGCTTCGCTTGCGGCTGTAAAAGATGCAAACCATGACTTAGAACTTATTAATTTGTGGGCCAAAACGTGGAAGCTTTCCCTATCCCCTTCAAAATCTCAACATTTTCCACTGGTAAATTTAGTTTCTCTTTGGTAATTAACAATATTCCTATCAATTACATTAGTAAATTAGATTTTGTTAGAGATTTAGGGTGTCCACATCTCTCCCCTTTTAATTTCACTAAACATATTGAAATCATTTGTCGAAAAGCTTCTTTTGTTTCTAGCCGTATTCTCAAATCAATTGTTCATCCTAACCTAAACTCTTACCGCAAATGCTTGACGACTTATATCCGGCCCATCTTAGAATATGCTTCTATTGTTTGGTCTCCCCGCGCACAAGTCTTTATTGAACGCTTGGAGAAAATTCAGAGGAGGTTCACAAAAAGTCGCTTTATGGAAAATTGACTATTCTAAATATTCTAGCTTTACTTATGAGGAGAGACTTGCTTTTTTTGAACTAAAAACTTTACAGCATCGTCGCTTTGTCATTGATTTAGTCGAAACTTTCAAAATCCTCCGTTGTAAACAGATTAGCCCTTTGTTTATAGACTTTTTCAAATTTAAACCGCGGTCAGGGCCCAGAAGTGGCTCATTCCTTTTGCAAATTCCCTTTGCTTCCAATGCCTCTTTATCAAATTCATTTCCCGTTAGAGCCGCTAGATTATGGAACTTGCTCCCAAACGACATACGAGAAATTCAGTCGCTTTTCATATTCAAGAAACGTATCGATGCTTTAGATCTAGTGGCTCTTTGCCGTAAGTAATTGGCTTATTGATTTCAGTATGTATTGTATGATTAAGTATCACTGTGCATTTCTCTATGATTTCTTTCACTTTATCGTTTGAATAAAGTATTATTATTATATACTTTAAAAGTTAATAAAAAAAATCTAAGAACTAATCGGCTAGCCTAGTATTTAGACATAGATAAACTTAAAAACCGCAAAATTTATATAGAAAAATGCGAAAAAACTGTCCTTACCTAAGAAAAATGGATTATTTTGACAAAATTTCACTCAAATGGGTAATTTGAAGTGGAGAATCCGAATCTAGTGTTAAAATTTTCCAATTTTACGTTATTGAACATCAAAAAAATGACAATTTGTGAAAAATAGAATAGCAAATTGTTTTTAGAGTAGCCTGTTTTTAGAGTAGCCATTTTGGCCACTTTGGCAGCTGTTTAGAGTAGCCACTTTAACCACTTTGGCAGCTGTTTAGAGTAGCCACTTTAACCACTTTGGCAGCTGTTTAGAGTAGCCACTTTAACCACTTTGGCAGCTGTTTAGAGTAGCCACTTTGGCAGCTGTTTTGACCTATTCGATTTGAGTTACATAAAAAATCAACTTGATTTTCGAAGTCTATGGACATTTTTACCCTAGAAAAGCTGAAAAAGAAAGCCTAAAAATTTGAATTTCCCATATTACCTTTCGTCTTTGCCATTTTCCCTTTGAACTACTATTATTGCCAAATTTGCTCAAATCTTGCTTCATGAACTCTTTTCCCAACGATAAAATTACCTCGAGAATCGACTTTCAGTGAAGAATTGAATGAAAAATTGCCGATCACTGCTATTTTTGGTGGTTTATCTGTTGTCGTTCACCCTGCAGAGACCACCCAATACACAAGATGAAGTGAAAGAGGTTTGTTGAAAGATAACTACGTTAAAGACTTTCAATTAGAGTGTGTTCCTCACGAGTAAGTAATTACTCGAGTAAATTTGCATGAGTAATTGTCGAGTAATGCGTTTTCTAAAAAGTGCGCCTGCGCGAAAAAAATATAAAAGCAATTTTTTGTGCAGGTTTTGGGGTAAGCTAGTTTCCGCAACTTTTTTTGTGCAACAGGGTTATTTGCGCGACTGGGTCGTTTGCGCAACTTGCCATAACTTTTTTCTAAGTGGACCCATCTTTATAATTTTAGTTTCATTTTGTACTTCTCAATAAGTGTAACAAAATGACACCAAAATCATAAAGATTGGCCGACTTAGAAGAAAGTTATAGCGAGTTGCGCAAATAACCCTGTTGCGCAAAAAAGTTGCGGAAACTAGCCTACCCCACATCCGCGCGAAAATGCGATCGCCGTTAAACTTGCTCACGGTAAGTGCTATTCGATGCGAAAAAATGTCCTGAATTCAAATTTGGAAGAATTTTTCGAATCCGTCTGACAGATTTTTTTAAAATCAAAAAAAATCGAAAAAATTGCCTCTCTTTTACAGGCTGGTTCTCGACGAAAAGGAAATTTTGGTGAGCGTCATATACCAAACTTTATGCTCAAGGGTCTTGTGCACATTTTGACACCAAAACGAGATCAATTGGGTGAATTTGTGAAAAGTTGATGCCTTTTGAACGCAAAAGTAGCGTTTTTCAACTTTCTGCGCGCTAAAGCGTGAAAAAAAAATTGACCAAACATATCTAAATTTGCACACTTAAACTATAGATACTGTAAAAACATAACCTAATAAAATCCTCATTGTGAATTTAGGCAGAGCTGTTTTTTGACGTGCCTGTTATCGACTGACGCCTTCTACCTGTAAAACACAAATCATTCGTTGAAATCAAAATTATGTAAACGATAAAAAAGGAGCCAACATTTTGATTGAAGTAAAGAAAAACAAAAAGAATTGAAGAAATTCATAAAAACACATTTGTTTGTTTTATAATTTTGTTTTTTTTTGTAATGGTTACGGTAGTTTACGTACGCTTTAGCGCGCAGAAAGTTGAAAAACGCTACTTTTGCGTTCAAAAGGCATCAACTTTTCACAAATTCACCCAATTGATCTCGTTTTGGTGTCAAAATGTGCACAAGACCCTTGAGCATAAAGTTTGGTATATGACGCTCACCAAAATTTCCTTTTCGTCGAGAACCAGCCTGTAAAAGAGAGGCAATTTTGGCGTTTATATGGAAAAATAGCGATTTTTTCGATTTTTTTTGATTTTAAAAAAATCTGTCAGACGGATTCGAAAAATTCTTCCAAATTTGAATTCAGGACATTTTTTCGCATCGAATAGCACTTACCGTGAGCAAGTTTAACGGCGATCGCATTTTCGCGCGGATGTGGGGTAGGCTAGTTTCCGCAACTTTTTTGCGCAACAGGGTTATTTGCGCAACTCGCTATAACTTTCTTCTAAGTCGGTCAATTTTTTTTTCACGCTTTAGCGCGCAGGAAGTTGAAAAACGCTACTTTTGCGTTCAAAAGGCATCAACTTTTCACAAATTCACCCAATTGTTTCGATTTTTTTTGATTTTAAAAAAATCTGTCAGACGGATTCGAAAAATTCTTCCAAATTTGAATTCAGGACATTTTTTCGCATCGAATAGCACTTACCGTGAGCAAGTTTAACGGCGATCGCATTTTCGCCTTATTTCGCGCGGACGTGTACCCCCAGGTTTTTCAAAAAAAAAAAATCATTTTTTACATTGGAAGGAAATTTCCCACCAAATCAGTTAAACGGCTGAGTATCTTTAAAAAGTGTCGTATATAATGCGGGGCTTGTGATTTTTGCGTCATGGTTTTGCATTTTTTGCTAAAAGTACGGTAATTTTTTTCCCAAATGTGCGTTTTAAAAAACGCATTATTCGCGAGGAACACACTCTACTTTCAATAATCTCCATTGAATTTAAAATAAGAAAATCCAATTTTCGGCTCAATCAATCGACTATTTCGACGACTACACTCTGGCCTTGTTGAACGCGACTCGTTTCAAGGATTTCAAAGAAAATATGTTAATTGAAAAGAAGAAATATTTGATGACAATCGGTGGGAGAAGAGTTTACAAAATGAAGAAATATCGACGAATGATTCATTGAAGTGAAAAGATTTCATTAGATAAAGCTTTAAATAACAAATTGGCTTTCATCGAAAATTACGATTGAATTTTATATGCTTCCCATCAAAACAAATTTGTTCTACCGTATTTCTTCGAATAGAAGACCGGGTAAAGAGTATCATCGCGTACTTCTGCGTAGCAGCCCTTTTTAAAATTTCTTTTCTGCATAAAAGCTTTCAATCAAGTGCTATAGAGCTGGAAAATGACTCAAAAATACCACATGAGCTAACAGATTCTTGAGTCATTTTCCAGCTCTATAGCACTTGATTGAAAGCTTTTATGCAGAAAAGAAATTTTAAAAAGGGCTGCTACACAGAAGTACGCGATGATACTCTTTACCCGGTCTTCTATTCGAAGAAATACGGTAACTGCAGAGCAGTGGCAATTCGCCACAAAATTTTAATTTACAAATTCTTTAACACTTATCTTTTTAACAAATTTTATTAAAAAAAGAAAACTGAGCGGAATATTTCCAAGAAAATGAAACGAAATGTAAAAAGTAAAAAAGAGAATGACGAATGATAATTTCTCTAGAAAGTTTCGTTTATTCGTTTTATTAAATGTAAATTTATGTTGTTTACAAATTTTCAGACAATTTAGAATTTCCAAACAGATATGCAAATTTATCAAGTCTCGTGGTTTCACTTTTTCCAAATTCACAGAATTTCCTCCGTATCCCTGTGGTTTTATTTAAGTGTAGCCATCCCATCTAATGCGTGTAGCCATGGTACGGTAACTTATAGCTATTATTTGCGGTAATTTCCCTTCCTTGACAGTCTTTATGTCAATCATTTGTCATAAAAATGGGGAATATTTGATTGTTTGTGAAATCGTCGGGGAATATTGACCAAAAAAAGGGTCATGAATCAGCTTTGGGCCGTCTTTTCCTTCTCTCTTTCCTCTCTTTCACTGTCAGAGACTGCCTGAAGGCCCATTTTTGGCACCTCTTTCCCCCATTTCTCCACTAAGTTTACACAAAAGATCAAGCCTTGTCAATGGACAAAGAAATCGAGCACTTTTTCTGTCATGCATGCTCCGAAAGGGATTTTGGCTACAAATAGACCTCTTATATTTTCTGAATACGGTTCAGATTTGATTTGATTTGATTTAAACTGAACTGTGCCTTTCTTGACTGAAGCCTTTCCTAAAAAGCTACCGTCAATGGATTTAAACTGAACTGTGCCTTTCTTGACTGAAGCCTTTCCTAAAAAACTACCGTCAAACTTGAGCCTAGAGTGCATTTCTCTCAACCAGTGCGTTTTACTAAAAGTACCTTCCAAATCACTTTAACTACTTTTACTTTAACTACTTAACTATTTAAACTTTTAAATTACTTTAACTACAGTCCAACTTCTCTATAACAATCTTTTACGTAAGGAGAATCTCTATAACAACTTCTATATAACAATGTTGTAACTACAGGGTTGCAACATTGTTATATAGAAGTTGAAGGTTGCAAGAGATAGCCAGTTCTGATGGATATTTCTTCGGAAAGTGATGACGAAAGACTTCAAGAAGAGCAAAAACGTTCAATATTTCGTAATGAAGCACTTCGTCAGTTTCAATCATTTGGGAATATAGAAAAGAGAATGCCAGTGTGGAATTTATGCAAACGACAAACATTATTGAGGATTTCTTCTATAGCCAAGCTTCAATTTCCAAGAAACAATAGCGTTTGACGAATTTCTTTGCTAAACTTTAGATGTTGGTTTGCCTATTTTTTAATTGTTGATTTTGTGAAGAAATTCATTGGTTAGCTTTTAGATCTGGTTAAAAACTGTATGATTTTTTGCTTTTACATAAAGACTTTCTGTATAGTAATATTTCTATATAATGATATTTATTCTTGGTCTTGAATATCGTTATAGAAGTTCGACTGTACTTTTAATTAAGTATTTAAACTTTTAAATGACTTTAACTATTGGGTTGGTGAATTGAAAACTGCGGGCTATTGTCATATGTGACAGTTTGAAATTCAGGCCTATTTTTTGATACCTAAGCGCACATTGTAGCATAAACCAGTGTCGAGAAACACTCGTTTAAAGCTAGACTACGCAACACTCCGCACCGTCATTATGGGGGTGGGGTACTATTGGATTGGTGAATTGAAAACTGCCGGCTATTGTCATATGTGACAGTTTGAGAACTTTCTTCAAAAGAAACTCATTTTGGTGTCAATGGAAAAGTTGTAGAGAATCAAAAATCAAGCTTATATCCAAATTTTCAGAACTATTCACAAACTGGTTTTCAAGAAATGCCAAATTTACGAATTTTCACAAAACTTGCATTTTAAGCGAAACTACTAAGTGTATCTTTTTGGAAATTTGGCTATAAGCTTAATTTTTGATTCTCTACAACTTTTCTATTGACACCAAAATGGGTTTCTTTTGAAGAAAGTGCTCAAACTGGACAAACTGGGACATCTCCAGTCCTCCATTTTTGAGTCTCACACTTGTCTCACACACAAACCAAAATCCTACTACGAAAGAGGAATCCGAAAATCCGCAAATTGCCTGTAAAATGGGCAGAAGTCGTCAATAATAAAAGAAATTATTTGGAATCAATTCATGGGTTTTATGTTGAATAAATTTTAGTTCAAAGTCCCGCAGTTTTCAATTCGCCAACCTAATACTTTCAAAAGCCAGCGGATAAGCCTTTCCTTAAAGTCAAGCCAGACTTTCATCATTCCGTCTTAACTCAAACTTGCCTTTGGATATCTTTCCTTACTCTGTGATCTCAAATCTCTAAAGATCTCTAAAGATCTGTGGGCGGAGTCTGTCGATTGTCTAAAAAGGATCTCTCTTTGCAAAGGGTTACTGTATGGGATGGGGTTTGCCAGCCTCTTTTCTCTCATAATCCATATTGGGTATCACAAAAAGTCAGCCATTTTAGAGCAATTCTATAAATCTTTGTAACAAATTGTAACATAGTTTTCTAATGTCTTCACTTGTGTTTACTGGTGTACTCTTTATTGTACTTGTCCCGCGAAACCTTGAAATCTTTGTATTTTGATTTGAATATTAAGTAAGAAAGATCAGCAAGCCCAATCCGATGAATTCTTTGTCCCTAGCCGAGCACCTCCCCTTTCCCCTTGACTTCTCCACTTCTCCTTTTCCGAACCACTCCTTTCTTTGGCTCCGATCACTTCTAATCCATCGAATTCATCGCCAATTCTGTTTTTCCTATTTTCGCCTACGTTTTTTGTTAGATCTTTCTTTTCTTCCTGGTTACTTTCCTTCAAACTCAGCCCATTTCAGCTTCTTTCTCTTTCAGTTTTCAGCTTATAACTAGTTCTCAAATTAACAACTTTTAGAAAAGATGTTCCATTCAAACTGTTCAGGATATGATCCTAACCATTTTCCAGCGTCTCATCAAGAGGTTTGTAAAAAAGCATGAATTTACTTACCGTAAATACTGTAAGAGTACCCCATCCCCATAATGACGGTGCGAAGTATTGTGTAGTCTAGCTTTGGACGCGTTTTTCCCGACACTGGTTTATGCTACAATGCGTCTTTGGTATCTAAAAATAGCTGAAATCCAGGGCTATTTTTTGATACCTGCGCACGCATTGTAGCATAAACCAGTGTCGAGAAAAACTCGTTCAAAGCTAGACTACACAATACTCCGCACCGTCATTATGGGGCTGGGATACTATTACAGTATTTACGGTAAGTAACACTTTCAGATGTTTACTCGCCGTGTCTCAATGACAGTTGTTGAGGAATATTTGTGTGAATATTCGTCGACAACTCCACAACGATCATTCGGATTTCCATCACAAAATCAACAACAATCTCTACAAAATCCAAATTATCCACAACGGCAACAGTACATCAACAATCCGTATATGCTAATGGAAGGTGAGCTTTTCCTAAATGTACGTAGTGATTTCTGAACTGTGAAAGTATTCGGATTGAATTAAAGAATATTCAGTCTTCTCATTGGCAGTCAGGCACTGGAATACGGTAGTTTATCCATTGAATACGGTAGTTTATCCATGGAATACTGGACTCTGAAATCTCTCCCAATGTGCTCTCAGTAAATCTTCTTACATTTTTCCATTTCCAGATCCCAAATCTCTCCCAATACCAAGCCATCCCTCAAATCCTCCAAATCATTTCCTCCACAACCACTCTTCACCAAACTGCTCAAATTTCTCGTGGGACTCCTCATCGGAGCAATCTTTTCCAAATCAGGTATTTTTGAATGAAATGCCAAAACTCTTCAAAGTCTAATTTTATATAACTAGTCGGCCTTATCTACAAATCCCACTCACCTAGTTCCCCCCTCACCCTCCTCCACATCCAAATCTCCTCTCATCCTCCACTTCTTCTTCCTCTTCATCATCCCATCTCCAACTCCAATATTCTTCCTCTCCGAGCTGTTCCACTTCATCACAAGAAGAAGAATTCGATTTCATCACTCGTCTACCACCAGAAATTGAAACAAAGGTCTTTTTTGATATTTTGACAGTAAGAAAGCTTCAAAGTCTTACTTTGATCATTCAGATTTGACCAAGTCTGACCAGTTTGACCAAGTTTGACCAAGACCAAGTTTGACCAAGATAAAGTTTCAAAATAATTAACTTCCCTTTTGATAATTATGTTATACTTTTTATGATACAACTTCATTCAGGTTTTTTATCCGCCATCCGCTCAACGTCCTCGAATAAAGGAGAGAGTCCCGAGGAAAAGTCGAGAAATGATTTCACGAAAGAGGAATCATCAATGCGAATTTCCTGGTTTGTTGATTTAAAAAATCTTAACGCTGAGAAAAATCTGCTGAGATTAACAAAATGTTAATCTCAGCTCAAAAAAATATTCACTGAATAAACTAAATAATTCAGCAAATGCTTCAATGACTCGTTCGTTTTCAGGTTGCGATAAAATCTATACGAAAAGTTCTCATCTACGAGCACATCAACGACTTCATACTGGTGAGTGACATTGATTAGGTATTCCAATCAATTTTATTGATTGGTAATCATTCCAACAAAAGCCGAACCTCTAATAGGTTTGGGCTAAGCTAGCGAATAAGAGATTGGTCTAAAAATCGTTTTTTTCATGGTTAGTAGCTAGAAACCAATGTTAGAAGCATAAAAAAAACAAAAAATTACCGTAAATACTCTAATAGAACGGGCCCCAACGGAGCGTCGTGTAGTCTAAGTTACACTCAGTTTACACTCAAAGAATCGCTCATATCTCGACACCAGTACTTTTGTTTCTGCGCGCTTACGTATCAAATTAAAGTAGAGAGGATGGGTGATTTTTTGAGATATAACACATTTTTTAGCATTAACCAGCGCTTAGAAGAAAGTGATTGAAAAATTATGCAAAATTGGCTCAACAAATGGGGCAGCTACGTTTTTCCGTCGCAGTGCGTAGCTGCCCGATTCGTTGGGTTTTGCTTTAAAAATCACAAAGATATTCAATTTCCCGCTTACAAGCCTGATTCGCATTATAAATTTCCCCCTAGAATCGGGAAATCAATGTCTAACGATGTTTTGGGAATTCAATCGGATGCATTGCTTCGCTTTGTTTCCGCTTGTAACACTTTTTGCATACACGAGATGGGCTTACTTCGCTTTACCAATCGCAATCACATGTCGGCCAATTACCGTAAATACTGTAATAGTACCCCACCCCCATAATGACGGTGCGGAGTATTGTGTAGTCTAGCTTTGGACGCGTTTTTCTCGACACTGGTCTATGCTACAATGCGTGCGTGGGTATCAAAAAATAGCCCTGAATTTCAGCTATTTTTAGATACCAAAGACGCATTTTTTGAAAGTACGGGTGCTTTGAAAAAAATGAAATACTAAAAAACTTTTGCGACTACGCGACTGTACGAGGGGGGTGGGGTCCAATTACAGTATTTACGGTATGTTTCATGAACTGCCAAGAACTAGTGCTAATCGCTGCATAATTTTGTTTAAATCCCTTCTTTGTTTAGTATTTTCAAAAACTCGTTATCAATCACTAACGAGGGCTTCTCGTCAGTGATTTTTAGCTCCTCATCTTTAAGGTTTTTTATATCATTTCTAAAACGATGAAACCAATTATAAACCATTTTATTCATAAGAATACATCAGCAAATTTGAAGCATATAAAAGTTGAACGATTAATTCAGTAATTCCCCTAACAAAAATACAAGCGTGGCATTACAAAATTACAAAATTACGCAATCGATAAGTGATGTCGCCCACCTTTTTTTTGATATTTCAAACAAAAAGAGAAACTTAAAAAAACGACTGTTGCCAATGAGTGTTAGAATTATAATCAAAAAAAAAATCTTGACGCTTGGCGTCGCTGAAAAGCCTTTCTTATCAACCTAATACAGTAATATCACCGCTTGTCACTCAAATACCCACTCTCGATGTGAAGTGCTTCCAAATACTTCCCTTTTCCATTATCAACATAACTGTTGTCTTTCATTGTCCTCATCTCTTCTTTTCCCTTTTTTTTCTCAGCAATCCGCTTGTCCACTCATAAATGACAGATCGATCTTTTTGGCGGGCCGACGTTAGACTTCTTGAAACACGATATCCATATTTGTAGGGAAAGGGGGGAAAGATCCACTTGAGAAATCTTTTCCCTTTCTATTCAAGGTACTCAAGTAAGGCTTTTGGCACCCTATACGGAGACTGTTAGCTGGGGAGATTTTTGAGGAAACGAGTAAATAGTTTATAATTAAATGAAAATGATTTGTAATCATCAATCGACTAAGACAACTAAGACGTTTCAACTCTCAAAATCTATCGTTTTGGCTTTGATTTCATCAATTTATCTACGTCTCACATGGGCTTTTTGTAGAAAACAATTCAGTTCCACGTTTTAGCAAACAGCTCTTGTTTTCTAAAGCGTGAATCCAATGCTATTTCGAGCTTTAGAAAATGAGAGCCTATTTGCTAAAACGTGAGACTGACTCGTTTTCTACAAAATGCCCATGTATAATCTGATCTGTAAAGTTTACAAAGGATACCAAAATCTATAAAAAATAGATGAATGGGTAAAAACAAAAGGCCAGATTACAGTACTTTACAAAACTTGACACGTTTTAAAACTTGAAAGAAACACGTTAACCAAAAATATTGCTTGCTTTCAATGCTACACTTCTAAAAATCGCCGATAAAACGTTCTTGCTAACCGTTTCTTTCTCATATTTCTCATATTTATTTCAAATTCAAGAATTTCATATCTGGATTCCTTTACCGTACTCCTCTTTTTAATCTCTTTATTTATCTGATTTCTCTCTTGATCAACCATCACATTGACCTCAATCAACTTCCGTTCTTATGCCAGTTTTCCGCCAAATATTGTCTGAGAAAAGAGAGAGGGAAATGGCGGTGATTCTCCTTTGAAGTCGAATCGTCTAATTGGAAGCGCAAACGATTGTAAACAGTAGATTATGATTGGAGAAAAGCATAAAAAAAGAAGAAGGGAAATGGATAGGGAATGGATATATTTGAGATTGGAGGGGATTGGGGAAATAGATATGAAATTTTCATGGTTCGATGGTTCTGAATAGAGTTTTTCTCAAATAAAACGCGTGAACTTTCAAAAAATGCTTTCTTAATTTCAGGCGAGAAACCGTATCTCTGTCAATGGTCTTTTTTCAATGGGCAAAAGTGTGAATGGTCTTTTGCGAGATCCGATGAATTGACGAGACATTACAGAAAACATACTGGAGCCAAGCCATTCAGGTTGATTTCTGATTCGTCTTCTAAACTTTCAAAAACATTTAGATGTCCAAGTTGTTCACGAACTTTCGGTCGAAGTGATCATTTACAGGTAAGCAGAAGAAATCACAATTTGAAGATGTGCTTTGCACTTAAATATTTGAAGATAAGAGTTATCAGTTTCCAACCAATTTTCAGCTTCACATGAAACGCCATCTCAACGCGGGCGATCCAGAAATTCTTGAACTGATGTAAGGCAAAATAAACCTCTCAAAGTGTTGTGCTTTCAAATTATAAATCAAGATTTATTTATAAAACCAATCTATTCCTCAAATATTCTTTCCGTCTCGAAGAAATTTACAGTGTGAAACGCGAATAAATCGGTGAACGGAGAAAAATTAACATGAAAAAAATCCACACAGCATAAAAATTACTTATGGAAATTTTGTGAACGGTTAAGAACCAGCGAACCAACACAGAATTTGATGGCTTTCAAAAGTGCCTAGGTGAAATTTTGTTTTTGAAACATCCACGGAAACAGACAGTTCATCTAGGAACTTTTGCAAAAATTTACAACAGAAGCATTACTATACAAGTTACATATTTTTCAACTAGGCCATAACAGTACAGATCTAACATAATTAGTTGATTTTAGCAAATGATGGGTTTTAGCGCCTCAAGGCTAAGATTAAAGTCAATCTTTTTGAAAAACTATAAAAGAGAAACTAAAACCCATTCAGAACTACGTCATGCTCTTCATCGCATTGTCTCTTCAAAAAGAGAAATAAGAAGGAAACGAGAAAAAGGGCTACGTTAAAAATTGGATTCCCCCGAACAGATATTGCGGCTAAAATGGAAAGAGAATGAAAAAAAGCAGAAAAATGTTTTTGAGGGGCGGGGGAGACAATAACCAAAAAAGGAGAGTGAGCCAAAATTTAACCATAGTAATCGGGAAAACCGGCCATAAAATAAAGTCGGCGGATATTCGTTTGAGTTTTGCTTCTGTCTGTACAATTAAGTCAAATATCCACCTCCCATAAATGTTCAAGAATGTTCATAATGGCAGTTTACAAGAACAAAAAAACATAGACATCGCGAAAAATGAGAGACGAATTCTTACGTGGATGGACTAAAGTATTAGTCCGAATGGAGGGAGCACAGAGCATAAAATATAGGGAGCATAAAATACAATAATTTATACACAAAATAGTTAGTCAAAACAAATAAATAGATGGGAATTAAACAAACCAAAATAAGAGTACCTATTACTATGTTTTTCTGTCGTTGAAAGATGATCCAAAATTTCTGAACTGTACAGAATGAAACATCGAACATTCCCAACTATAAAAGATAACTTTTGAACCGGGAGTAATTGATTTTTATCATTTAACTTTTTTAAAATAGGTTCAGCTTTAGAGGATAAATGACTGATTGCTCAAACAAAAACTGAATGCTAAACAAGAAACGTACCTATTTCTTAACAGTAGTCGGAGTGCCTCCACTGCCCGATGACGCTTTTTTCACAGCCGTTGGGCTTTTTTCATTCGCGTTTGAGCCAGAAACATCAGCATGCTAAATGACGATAAATTGGTGCGTTTCGTTCAGTTTTCTTACCTTTTCAGTCAGAAAGCTCGTGAGTGAAGGTCCAGACAAGAGCTTCTTGGCCTAAAGTTGTTCAGTAATCTCTACTGCTGAGATTTTTTGGTCAAACCTGTTCAGCATCAACCTCTCCAAGCTCAATCGCTTCTAGCCGTTTCCAAAGCTCATCACGATCTTTTTCGCGCTTTCTCTCCCTAAAAATAATTAGATCCAACTATTACAATTTTAATTGGCTTACTTTTGTCGTTCCATCTTGTAAGTTGAGGTCAGCTCATCAAAAAGTTTGCCATTCATCTCCATAAAAGTTTTCAATACATTGTAGACGAGAGCAACAATTGTCTAAAAATAAATTAAAATTTGTAGTCAAACAAATTGTACCTGGTTCCAATGTTCTTTTGAGATTCGATAGAGGGCCGGAAACATTATTGGCATAACCTGGTTATGATATGTTAAGGATTTCAACCACAGCGCTTACTTGAGAGCTCGTCTCTTCAATCAAAGACAAAATGTACTCATTGTTCCAGAAATACAAAGCTCGTTCTGCTACCTAAACATCCATCAATAGTTTCGAAGGTGATCGTGAACTCGCCTGGAAATGAGGGCTACTAACGCATTTGGCCAATTGCCGGAAAAGAGGATCGATGATCTTTTTGAACTGTTCCGGTTCAATAATATCCAAAATTTCTTCAACTTCGCCCAAAAACATCACTTCCTAAAAAGTAGGTAAATACGCAGCCTAAAAAAGCATACCTTGCTCGAGCAAGTGCGTGGCCAGAACTTAAGTAGAGCATCAAAAACTTGCGGGGTCAACGTAGAATCCTTTTCGATAAATTGAACAACGCAATAAGCCAGCTAAATTGGGTTTTTAGGTAATACAAGTTTGATTAAATTAGTGATACCTGAGCATGATAAAGAGACAGACATCTGGGCTTGTGCAATGGTAAAAGAACCTTGACAAGAAATTGTTTGTGCTCAGCCTTCAGCGGCAATGCAAACCCGTTAATAATACTGAAAATAACTGTAAAGTGTGTGTTTAAAAAGTGCCTTAACCTTCCCAGAATTTCAAGAAGTTCACCAACTCCATTGAACGACTCAGTTTCGTAGACAAATCTGTGGCAAAGAGATTATGAAAATAGACTTTGTAACACTTACGATAAGAACATATTGTTGATATGTTTGCGAATGAAAGCTCGAAGTCCGAGAAATTTTCCATAAATCCTATGCAAGACCGTTTTCAAAAAATCACGTTCGCGGGGGTCTTCCGAATCAAACAGGTCGAGTAACTAAAAGATTGTGCATAAATGATGCTTAAATAAACCTTACGTTCAGGACAAATCGTTGATCAATGTATTTCTTTCCGATTGAGGCTTGGAAGTCTGGTGACTCCAAAAAGCGTAGGAAAAGTTCGTAAACAAGCTAAATAGTGTGGTTGACTTTACAGCAAGCAATTTTCACCTGTAGATGAGGCCAAGAAACTTCAAGCGTTGGTTCGTCTTCTTCTGGATCAAATTCAGAGTTATCCGAGGGCGGAAGCACTCGGAAAATGTTTTTCGAGACCATTTTGATAACCTAAAAGTTTTCATTATAAATTAACGTGCAAATTATCGACCTCAGGATAGATTTGCTCGACAATGGCTCCTTTCACAGTGGTGATGTGATCGATCAACTCATTCAAAGCGGCGCGCTTGATCTGAAGCAGTAAATGGCATTATTTCTTCTTGTCTTATTCTTAGCATGTTTTAGAGCATATTTGAACAAAACTTTAATTCACTTATGCTTAAAAAAGCACTGTAATCGTAGCTTTTTAAAAAATGAAATTTGCTCCTCCGTTGTGTTGAGGTTATATGCTTTTCTAATTCTAAGAAAAGTAGTCATTCACAAATAATCAGTTTTGTCTTTTTAACTCAAGAAACCATAACCACAAACTTCTTTAGACTTCAATTGTGCAACTGGGTCGTAAAAGTCAAAGATTCTCTGGCACTGAATTAACTTTTGCACAACAAGGGCTGTCTGCTCGGCTGGTGGAGTGTCTAAATTCGAAGCTTGCAAAATTATTAAAAGAAATTTCTTGTTAAAGCCAAGGAGGTTGTAGCAAGTTCCTCGGTCGGGTGTAGCCATTTAACGAACCTTTAATAAGCGGAAGTTGTGTAAGCTCTGGCTCATTCTCTGGATGATAACGGCTGCTATTCACAATGCGCCTAAAATTAGAAGTTTTCAAAAAAAATCACCAAGAAAATACCTTCGCCGGCTTGTTCCACGTTTTGAGAAAGGATCAATCTTATCAACAAATTGATTTGCCGTTGCCGAGAGTTGAACACCGCCAGTTGCGGCTCCCTAAATCACAAGTTCAATAATGATACGCAATAAAGATAGATTAGAGTTTTAACCAAATAATTTTAATGTAGATTTGAAGCTAAATGAAATCTTTGGCGCCTAACATTTCATCATGAACGTTTCAATAAAATGCTCAATTAATTTACCTGTGTTTTTGCTGCCGGAATCTGATGCCCATGGGGGCCAGCAGCAAGCAATCGCTCGGCCTTTTCTAAAGTCAACAGTTTATCTGGAACATGTTAAAAGTTAAACCTCCTTGTGCTCCTTTATCGGCCATTTTCACTGTTTGGTGGTGTCTTCTCGGGGCAGTCCAAGACGGATTCCCCTAGCTCGAATGCGGCAACACCTAAAATCGATCAAACTAATATAAGATGGCAAAGTTCGACACGAGAGACAAAAGAAAAATAAATTGGAAAACCCGAACATACAACAAATGGAAAACACGATTGAGGATTGATGCAGGTAAAAGACGGGAGAGCGCTCGGGGGGCTGTGTGGAGGTACGGGTCGAGAAAGAAAGGCACAAGACGGCAAGAGGCGACCGGGGGTCTTCCCTTGAAAAAAAGAGAGCCAACAGAGCCAAGCCTCTCCATACGACTTGATATCTATGTCTCGAGCCTCTCTGCGTCTCTCAGATTGCCGTTCGCGAGAATTGCCGCCGCTTTATTTAAAATCGAATAGTTGAATCGATAAACTGACAATTATTACACTTAACTTGTCCTGAGAGTGTTTCGAAGGGAACTTTTGGTTGCAAGGCTTTATAATTTCCCCCGGTTTCGAGTTAAACCGTCCCCCTCTCGCCGTTTTTCGACTCTTCGGTTCTCGAAGAGCGCAATATAGCGGTTGGGTTTGTCATTTGAATCGCCGCGGTCACATACACGATCAGACACCCCGAAATTACCCAATTGAATACGCCAAGAGTAAAGCTTTCTTTTAGCTCGTGATTTACCTCCAATTTTTGTGCGTTTACTCCTTGACTGAAATTTTTACGCATTTTGAGCTAAAAGGTGTAAAGTTGAAAACTTTTTCATTCCACGTATTGATTGTTATGTGTGCACATTCTTTTTCTTATTTTTTTATTTCTTTTGTAAGTCAGGTTATCTTAAACTTTATTTTAGAGATGACCACCGCCCACAGACCAACCTTCAATGCAGCAAGGGGAGGCACCGCCAGGTAAGTTTTAAGCACTTCCGTTGGTTTAGTATGTTTTTAGGTCGGAGGGCGACCTCTCCAAGCTTTCGGCTCAATATTCGAGCAAGGACATGCCATCCCATCTCAAGATCAAGCATCGACAGACCGGACAAGCTACCGAAGAGGATTTGAAACGCAGAGTTTGTTCTATTGCTTTTGAAGTTACTTGTAGCATCTTTTTAGGATCTCCGCCGTGAATTGGAGGATAGAGAGCATGCTGCTGCTCGCGAGAAACGAACAGGAAAGGAAGCTTCTTCAGGTTTGGGAGCTTGTTTTCATTTCTGTATTTACGTTTCGAATTATAGTTGGTAGTAGCTCGAAAAAGCCACGCTTTGAAGAAATTGCGGCGTCCACTAAAGATATTGATGCAGATGAACCGCTTGACGAGGTCACTCTTTGTAGAAGCACTTAAATAATATTGAGGTTTGAGATAAACGATTCCGATGAGGATTCGGACGATGATGACACTGCGGCTTTGATGGAGGAACTGGCACGAATTAAAAAGGAACGAGCCGCAGAACGTGAGGCTAAGGAAGAACGAGATAACGAGGAACAGGTAAAACTCTTGACTTTTTTTCGCGAAATAATTCTAAATTTTAGGAAAAAATTCGTATGGACAATATTCTGCAAGGAAATCCACTTTTGAATTTCGAAAAGGACCAGACTGAAGAAGGATTCAAAGTCAAACGGCGATGGGACGACGATGTGGTTTTCAAGAATTGCGCAAAAGGTCATCGGGAAAATATAAAATTATTTACCTACTTTATTTGTAATTTTAATTTAATTTAGGAATCGATGAGCGAAAGAAGGAGGCCACTTTCATTAATGACGCTATTCGATCCGAGTTTCATCGCAAATTTATGGACAAGTACATTAAATGATTTTTATATCGATTATTTTTGGTGATGTTGATACTCATTCGTTATTCCATTTTGTAAATGTTCTTGCTATTTTCAGAAATAAATTTTTATCATGTCCTTCAACCTTAAAACTACAAACAGCCAAATCACTAGAAATTATCTATTTTTGGATTTTATTGATGGAAAGCTGAATGCCGGTCCATGTTTGTTATCCTCGGTTGCCATCTATTGGCTCTTTTGCCGCCACGTTGCGCCGACGCTCCTTTCTCTTCTCTCTTTTCGACATTTTCTTTCTCTTATATCTTCTCTATTTTGTGGTCAATTGAATCATAAAATTCAGTGATGACTCCCACTTCACAGATTTTCTTTTCATTTTATTGACACACATTTTTAGAAGATCAACGCCCTAGAATCAAAAGCTGGCTCTCCCCGTCGTTTAGTCACCAGTGCTTCTCACCTTCTCACCAGTGCTACATGACGACTGGGGTAGGAATTTTATTGACGATTATTATTGTGTCGATTGTGAAAAAATGGACCCAATCGCCAGCTTTCTCATTCTTTGTCTCTGGCGATTTCTTCTTATCACTTTGTGACCTTGCAATCAACAAAGCTTTCATAGGTGCACACCTTTTATCCATTTTCATTCAATTCAAATCCGTAGGCGATTATTTTACAAAATGCGTATGACGCTTCTTAATTGCCTATAAATTCAGTTTTTTTTCTGTTTACTTTACGCGATAAAAAAGGAAAAAAATTGATGTTTCTATATTTGTTTTAGCTTGCGCGTGGCAGCAGTGGGATAAAATTTGTGCGAATCGTTCCCGCATCACAAAAAGCCATGGAACGGCGAAAACTATGGGTATTTGCGGTCACTTTTATAAGGTATTTTTTGTTTTACACCACTCTTTATCATTTTTTTTAGTTATGGATTGTATCATGCTTCTCGCAAAACTCTAGCCGGCGTTAAATCTTCGGTAAAAAAGGATTGGTTGGAAAATACGACCGGCCGTGTGAGAATTTTAATACACCTAAAAGCTTAAATCTAAAGCTTTAGCCATTATTTGATACTGATGGAGAGGCTAAGGCTTTTCTGGGAACATTGGATGCGATTTTTATGGGTGCTTATGCAGCGGTAAACCATATGAACGCATCAATTTTTAAACCTTTTTATTTTAGGCTCTATTCTTTTGGGGATGGTTGGGCGATCGATTGAATCCGAAAAAAGTCGTTGCTGCCGGAATGATCTCCAGTTCAATAATGGTATTATTTGCTCTGATTTTAAACTTTTGATGGTTTTTAGCTTTTTCTTTTCGGATATGTACCGAAAATGCTCGACTTTTATTCTGTGCCCTGGTACGTCGTCACATATATTGGATTTGGTCTTCTTCAAGGTAAAAACCTTAAAACTTGGGAACAGACGTAAAAAAATTTGCTGATTCCAAATATCAAATCAGAAATTAGATACGAGTACGTTTTAGTACTCATTACTAGGTGTATTAGGATTGTATGTTAATGTATGATCAAATTTACATACAAAGCTCAAATTTCTGAAAATTTTTACGAGGCGACTTGATTTAAGTTGATTGTTGAGTTGATCACTACAAGTTCAAAATTTCAAACATGGTGAGATTGATTCCCAACTCTGATTAGCTGCATTTCAAAGACCGCCCGCTAGCGGGCGACCAGCGAGGCTGGTTCTCGCTAAAAAGGAGTGTTTTTGATTTAGTCCTGTGATTTTGATTTAGGCTTAGGTTGTTTTTTGTTGTGCATGTGGTGGGCTAGATGGGGCTAGATTCTTTATTTTGTGGAATTATTAACCGATAAATTTTAGCTTGTGGTTGGCCCAGTGAAATTGCCATAATGGTGAGTTTTATTTCTACAAATTTTTAATGCAAGTTTTTAGGCTAGTTGGTGGGGTGGTGCAAATCGAGGCCTCGTGATGGGTATTTGGGCAGCCTGTCAGCCGCTTGGGAACATTGTTGGTAGTATCTTTACCGCCTTCATTCTTCCATTTGGATATGAGGTTATAAATTAATTAAAATGGATATACTTATAATCGTTTTAGTATACCTTTTTCTTCAACGCCGCTGTAACGTTTCTCTTCGCATTTGTTGTCCTCTGGGGAATTGACAGTAAACCACCTCATTGCCTCGAAAATGATGTTGAAGGAAGAGCAACTGTGTCTCGAGCTTCCAGGTATCGATTTAATTAAATCCATGGGAATGAATTTATTTCAGCATATCTGAGGAAGGTGAACCAATCGGAATTCTTCAAGCGTTATTTTTGCCCGGAGTTCTTGCGGTTATTTTTTTTTATTTATTTTCTTAAACTTGAGTTTAGTATTGTTTATGCAATGCTTGTCTGAAATTGGTCAACTATGCTTTCTTCTTTTGGCTTCCATTGTATTTGACCGAGAACTACCATTGGTATGTCACTTTAGGTCTGTTCATTTTCATCTGTTTTTTACAGGAAGGAAACTGAAGCCGATCAGCTTTCAATTTGGTACGACGTTGGAGGAATTGTTGGCAGCGTTTTGGGAGGATACATTTCTGTCAGTCACAAAATCAAAATGAATTGCAGCTCTAAGCGTTTAGGACCGGATGGGTTGTAGGGCACCCACAATTTCAACAATGTTAATCATGTCACTTGGAGCACTTTGGATTTATGCACAGGTAACTCAATGTATCTTACAAATTAAGATTTCATATAGATTGGTCCTCATTTGTTCTGGAATGGGCTAGTAATGACAATCGTCGGAATCACAATTTCTGGCCCGTACAACCTCATTGTTGGATCAATTTCAATCGATCTCGGTAGTCAACCCGCACTCGCTGGAAATTCTCAGGTCTGCCATAGACAAATACTTGACTATGTGTATTTTAGGCCATGTCCACCGTTTCTGGTCTTTTGGATGGTACAGGCTCAGCTGGATCTGCAATCGGACAAGTCATTATTCCTGTTGTTCAGGATACAATTGGCAAGTCTTTCTGTTTCTGTTAATTCTTTACGTTTACGACGGTTTATATACATGTTAACTTTTAGGATGGCATGCTGTCTTCTATCTATTCATTTCTCTGGTAAGTTTTTATTTTTATTTTTCTGTCTTTTTTCATTTTATTATTAGAATGCTATCTCGGTACTATGCATTGCGAAGAGAACGGTTTTGGATGTGAAGCGCATGTTCCGCGATCGACGCCCCGAAGGAGCTCCGCTACTTCTTGATCAAGATAGCCATGAAGATTAGTGTAGTTTTATTTTGCATATCTGACAAATGACTCGTATCAACTTTGCCATTTTCGCTCTTGCTGATATTTGTTAGGGGTTTTCGTTGTGATATACTTTTTTTCCAAACTTGCGAAATTGTACATCTTTTTTGATCTTCCTTTTCTGTGCAATTATCAAAGTTTTATACATCAGTATTTCGGTTTTTTTATTTGAAAAAACTCTGGTTTTTTTTTCTAGCTTTATCACACCCACAAAATTCTGTACGTACGGGTGTTTGCATTCCTTGTGTTTTTCTGTGACTTGAATTGCTTTTATATGTAGGGGAATAATAAAGAGATGTTATTTGCTCACTCAAACAAATTTTGCAAGTTATTATCTCACCAAAATATACCTAATTTGTAACAGTGAATACATTTTTGGATGCGTGCCCACAATTGCCGTATTTTTTTCAGTTTCAATGGAACGATGTGTGTTTTGTGGATGGTCTCGTCGAACCGCTTATCCCTCTGTCCGATTCTTTGCCATTCCTAAAGAACCCGGCCTGAAACGAGTACAATGGCTGTACGCTATTGGTGAACGAGTAAGTTTAAAGCACTCAAAGCTTGTACCACTTTAAAACCATTTTCTCCAAGTCTTATGCCAGGCGATTTCAGGAAATGTCTGGTCGCCAAGATCGTGTTTGTTCGGTACATTTTCGAAGTGGAAAACCGAGTAGCGATCCGAGCCATGAGGACTTTGCACCACATCGTTATTTGGACAAAGAACCGCCAAAAGAAGTTGTGTCACTTTACTTTTTTATACCGAATCATTTTCAGGTGATTGAATATCTTGAACGCCTTGTCGAAAACAACGAAAATGGACAATTTGCGGCCAATTCACAACCAAAATTCAAGGTAAATTTTTCGGGTCGATAAATTCAACTGGTATTTATTCAGGCAAGCGTCTCCGTCACAAATCCATCGCATGTCGAATTTAACAAAGTATCTCGTCCGAGCATATTGCAGAGACGTAAACGGACGGTATTTTCTTGTTAAAATTTAATCAAGCTAAACGTTTAGATTGGTGACCGGGAAGCTGAAGATTTGCACGAAGGTTCCGATGATCCAGAAACAAATGAGGTTTTTTGAAAATAAAGCAAAATTATTGTAATTTAGGATGCGGAACAAGAGACTTCTAGAAAGCTTCCATATACAATTGAAGAAGTAGAAGATGAACCCGGAACAGTGAAAAAAATGAGACTCTACCCACTTCAAAAGTAAGTTTTGGAAAGTTATCAATTTTAATTAAGCGATTTTTTTTTAGAGAATGGGTAAAGCAGACGGGAGCTGTTGAAGGAATGAAAGTTGTGTTTCGATTGAAACGAACCGAACCGAGATCGAGTCCCCGAAAACAAGCACTTCCTGAGAAAACGAGGCGTGAAGTTGTGAGAATTCGAATGGAGGACGAACATGGGGTTAATCATTAACTAAAATTTCGATAACTTTCTATAATTTTTAGAATATTATTGAAGAGCGCTTGGTGAGCGAGGGAGAGGCGCGGCGGATCCAAAAAGAAGTTGAACTCCAACAAGTGAGTGAGCACTTTTTAATCTTTGCGAATTTGGATCGTTTGAACAAAATATTTTTTTCTTTCTTGGAAAACTTCATTGCTTTAGATGACCGAAGAAAGCGAGGCTGATTTGCAAGTTCAGGAGCAAATTTAAAGGTGAAATATGTCTTTAATTTTAAGAATTGCCGTGGATTTTGATCATTTCTCGCAGGTGAAAAAGCAGGAGTTACCAAAAATGCCAAAATAGTAGTTTTCTTTGAAATCAAGCGCAAATTTTTTTGAGCAGAGCGTACCTACAATTAAATTTCCACCTGTCTTCAAGAGAATCCTAGTTCCGGTTATGTAATTTTCATGATGTGTATATAAAAACCACTTTAGGTTCAACAAGCCATCGTCAGATTACATAATTCAAAGCAGAAAAGCCAAACTCGTGTGTTTTTGTATGTCTGTACATACCTTTTCTTGTGTTTCACATTTTTCTCAGATTTCATGACTGTTTTGTTCAAATTGATCTCGTTCTTCAAATTTTACCTCGAATACAGCTTTCATACATTTCCCAACGTTTGCACAAACACTGGGGGCTTTCTTTTCCGATGACTCTTTGTCTCCATTGGAGCTCATCCATGATTACATGGCGCTCATTGGGGGAGGAGGGAAGTGCTTTTAAGCAAAAAAAACTTTTCGCGGCTTTGTATCGTTACGCAAATCTTCAGAACAGAACAGTACGGGAGAATCAGTTGGACGCTTTTCTAGGCGTCACACACAGCACATTTCACCCTTTCCCATTTGGGCGCTCGCTTATCAGCTTGTTTGGAGCCGTGAAAAATCTCGGGATTATCTGTGTTCCGAGCTTCGAGACATCCCAACAAATACGAGTAGTCTGGGTAAACGACTAATACGACTAATACTAATCTCTAATACGATTATCGCCCGGAAATTCCTCTAAACACTTTGCAATCAATCCAATTCTGGGGATGAGGCTTCGAGGCTTTATCGTAGACGTCATTTCCGAGGCTTTATCGTAGTTTGCACAGGTCGTAATTAGTTTTATTAGAGATTTATCGGGTAGACTTCGGGGAAATGGATTTTTGGAGAAGTAGAGAATTTCGAAAAGTGACAGTACTCGCAAATACCACCCACAATGTCAATTCACAGTAACACAGTCACAGTTTATGTTCTTGTCCTCATCTCATCTCGTGGTCCATAAAGAGTCGGCAGTGGCGCCTGGTTGACGCCGGGGAATGGAAAAGAGTGAATGAAAGAAGACCCCTCCAACCGCTCTCCTCTTCATTTTCTTTTCATTTTTCACTCCCCCATTCCCCTCCCTATATCGGTTGTGAATGCCCTGATAGGGGGGGAGAAGTGAAGAAAATCAAAAGAAGATTCCTATCAATTTTCCCCTCCAAACTAGCGACCGTTTCCCTCCTCCACAATTCCTTTTTTTCCCCTTCGTCCCTTTCAAAGAAGTTCTTCTTCAATTTCTTCTCTCTTCTAACAACAAAAACGCCAATCGATACACATCGATATCTCCATCACTTTTTTAATCTAGTGAATGGAATTTGGCAACGATCCAACTGGACCGCATCGCTTTCGTCGAATCTTCCTGCAATCGACTCGATCCAATCACTGTTTTGTGCTTATTTGAAAGATTTGAATCGTTCAACGGATTTGAACTCGACAAAGTCAAGTCCCTTTCAATCAATCTTGAGTTGTTTCTTCGTTGAGCGCTGGAGAAACGAAAGAGTTGGTTGTGGTTGCGGGGAGGAAAGGTGAGCCGAGACTCCGCCCAATCATTGACGGGAAAGCTCTCGGGAAACCTCGATCCCCCTCAACTCAGAAATTCCCGTTGTGGGAAAACGACGAGATTCGCGAGAAACGACGAGCGAAACGACGAAACTGTCTCCCGACAACGAAAATCACGACAACGAATACAACGATCGATCGAGATCCCAACGAGCACTGTCACTTTTGAAAGAAGAATGGAAAATCGAGAGATGATGGAAACATCGAGAATTCATCAATCTTCATCTTCTTCAATCCCCAAAACGAAAACGATAAAGATGTTCTATTTTCTCGTCATTTTGAGCTGTTTCATTGGAATGGTGACGGGAAGACCGCAAGATTTTGAGAAGACAGAAAATCACAAAGTGCATAGGTGAGTTTGAAATAGGAAATTGAAATGGAAAGGATTTTCACTTTGCACTTTGACCTTTAGTGGCACTTGGTTAAGCTTACTTTTTAAGGCTTAGTGATATTCTTTGTAATGGTTATAAACCTCTCTATTAGAATGGTCAGCCTTGTTAATGGCTGGCCTAAGCCTAAGCCCTTTTTTCGATCCGTTTGCCGTTGGCAATCTATTTTTTTCGTTTCTTAGCTGGATTTTATTTGAAAAACGTTTAATTTCCTTTCATTCGACTTGAAACGAAATTTTCTATCGAATGAATGAAAATTCAACGTTTTTTCAAACAAATCCGGTCAAGATACGATCAAAATCCGATTGACAACGGCAAACGGATTGAAAAAGGGCTTAGGCCAGCCATTAACAAGGCTGACAATTGATAATAGAATTTAGATACGATCGGCTTTAATGGCTTTTAGAATTTAAAATTTGCTCTATAACAGTTGAATCTTTGATAAACAAATTAACAACGATATTTGAGTTTTTATATGAGCTTTGACAAGTACAACTGTAATATTTACTGCATTAAGTCTACTACTTTTAAAAAACCGATGTCTTTCTTGTAAAATCAATTTCAGTCAATAAAAATTTTTCATTTCAACAAAATTTCAGCCTTCACAAACGCCACCATTTTTTATTGCCCTACACTTCTTCCTCTTCCCATATCGAGATGCGAAATGAGGAACTGAGAAAAAATCAAAATGAGATGAAGAAAATCCCGAACAATCACGATTCACCGCATGAAATAAACGAGAATCACATATTTCAGCATTCTGCCGCTTCTTTTCGTGAGTTTAGTTAAAAAACTGCATATTTTATCTATCTTTTGAACAATCTAATAGTATTGATTGAGTTTAGTTATTAAAAAAATGATCTTTATCAAGCTATCTAGCTTTTAAAAAATTCAGAGGAGAAAATCGATCGAGATGCCCGGGATCTCGAGGTGGATTCGGTGAGAACGAATGACGATGGATCGATTGATCTCACCGCCACGCATAGGTAGATATTGAAATTGGATATGAAAGAGAAAAAGAACTATACGCTTTCCAGGATCTCACCAGTTAGATCAGCTAATCTGTCTTTTTCTGGCTAAAGATCTACCAGAATCTGTTTTTTTCACACAAAATCTCCAGTTTTTTTTCAGATTATCAAAAAACGAGAAAGAAGCGTCAGATTCCGGTGAATCCCCTGTGCATTCTCCGTCTGTAATCGGTTCAAATGGCTATGAATCAATGTCAGAAAAAGAAGGACATTACGTATATTCGGTTGGAAATGATACTGGAAAAAAGAAAGCAGCGCTTGCAAGTGAGGAAAAAGTACACGAAAAACTATTTAACGATTCTAAAATCTACCTCAAATTTCTTGCGTAGCTGCCCAACGATTGCGTTTCGCTGGGCAGCTACGCAGAAACCAAGGGCTTTTTTTAGAATTTCAAAATCATTATTTCAAGAGTCGACTGTATTTGTCATGCATTTGTTTCTTTTGTTTTTTGTTTCTTAAATCCCATTTTCAGGTTTCCAAATGCTCAAAGCTGAATCAGATACAGATGAGGTGATCGAAGTCGTACAAAAGCCAAAGAAAAATCCCAAGACTTATTTAACGGTAAGAGATTTGATTGGTCTGTTGAATAGGGGTTGAAAATAAAGGCTATTTTTCTTTTTCAAAATAAAGGCTATCATCAAGATTGTGCGGCTGTGTGAAAAACGAAAAACGAAAATTGCGTCGAATGGAATTGCCAATTTGGAATTGCTTTACGTTGCGCGAGTCTCATATCAAAATGTAGCCCTTCAATTCGGCTAAACGATTGTATAAAAAACGTTTCGAAAAACTCTTGTTTAGTACAAGAAAAATGGCGGCAAAGTGAGAGGCACCGACTGTACATTGCAATACTAACAACGACCCGAATCGTCTTTTCTCTCTTTTCTCGTCTATAAGGCACCTATTTGAGAAAAATACCGTAGTCAAAGCGTCAGTTTACATCAAACCAACCCGATTTTGGTATCATCTGAGCCCAAGTCTAAGCCCGAGTCTAAGCCTGAGTCTAAGCCTGAGTCTAAGCCCGAGTCTAAGCCTAAGCTGGATCTGACTTCTGGCATAACAAGGTTGAAAAAACCTAGCGAACACGCCATAAAGTACACACAGACGATGAATAAAGCTAGCTAAAAGCTTAAAATTTCGAAAGCTATTTCATCATTCGACTATTTCAGACTCTTCCATCAGAAGAGCGCGTCCGTGGCGTTCACAAAACCCGCAAAAAGAAGCCCGGTTTGTTTTTTTCGATTCAATTTTTAATCTGAAATCGAATTTCTTTAATTTTCCACCATTTCTTCATTCCATTCACATCACTTTTCCCGTTAAATTTTCTTCTTCAAAAATCCCAAAATTTTTGCCAAATTTCCAAATGAAATTGGCGCCATTTCGGTTTTCCGACGAGACTTTTTTATCGTTTTTCTTTGCCTCAAAAATTTTTCTTTTTCAAGCATTTTTCTCTTTCTTCTTCTTGTAAAGAAAGAGCTGCACTAGGCACTTTTTCGGGGACTCTTTGAATGTGTTCAAAGTTGTGCAAAGATTATTGAAGACTTTGAGATGACGTGGAATTGTTGACGGCAAAATTGAAATTAGACACTAAACCGATTTGTGCGTTTTTTTTCTCGTGTCCTATTTGAAAATCAGGATCTGGGCACACTTTAAAACAGTGGGTAAAGTCCGTCCCTTGATCGTAATCCAGCTAATCTAGACTGAATGCCCAATCTAGACTAAATACCGTAATCGAGCTAATCTAGACTGAATGTCCTTGATCTGTCTCAAAATATGTTTTTAGTAACCATGTAACCGATCGATAGCAATTTGTTCATTACCATTAGAGCTTTTCGAATTAATTTATTTTGAGTAAATTTAAAATAAATAAAGGAAATTTTTAGCTTTAACCAAGTTGTTCATGCTGATTTTTTTGAAATGCTATATGTTGTAGAAGTAGATCCTCGCGACTGTTGTTGTTGTTGTAACGTAATTGATTTGCTTGTGGAATAACCGTTAGGGGGTAGGCTAGTTTCCGCAACTTTTTTGCGCAACAGGGTCATTTGCGCAACTGGGTCTTTTGCGCAACTCGGCATAACTTTCTTCTAAGTGGGCTAATCTTTATGATTTTGATTTCATTTTGTTGCACTTATTGAGATCTACAAAATGAGACCAAAATCATAAAGATTAGCCCACTTAGAAGAAAGTTATGCGGAGTTGCGCAAAAAGACCCAGTTGCTCAAATGACCCTGTTGCGCAAAAAAGTTGCGGAAACTAGCCTACCCCACAGTTAGCGTTTATCCAGAGTAATGAAGATAAATAAAAGAACCACAATCGATTCGTAGAAATGTAGAAAAAAATGATGGAAGAAAGCGAAAATAAAAAATAAAATGGCAGAAACTACAGGACGTTCCTAGTGACAACCTAGACAGACGTGAAAGGTGCACTTTAGAAAACGACAATTTTGTGGAAAGTATAAAACGCTCTCTTCCCAACACTAAACAAAACACAGATTTCATCTCCCCATCTTTCCATTTCCATTTCCATTTCCATTTCCAATTTTCTTCTCTCTTCTCACATTCGGAAGTAGTGATTTTACAAGGCTTTTACAACCAATCGAAAGAGGGGAAAATATCGAGAAGAACGAGCAAAAAATTCGAGTCATTCACGGTATTTCTCTCCCTCATTTCTTATTTTTGGTCATTTCATTTTGAGGAGATAAGATTGCTCTTCTAATGAATTAAAAACACATTTATAATTGATGTGTGTTTAGTTTTGAAGGGGGAAAAAAGAGGAGAAATGGTCGAGAAAGGCTAGAAGAGGATGATAGATTTGTTCACGGTATCATTGCCGAAACGATTTAATTATTAGTAACTGTCAAAGCAGTACTGAGTCAAAGCAGTACATTCTACTAGACGATCGTACTAATAGGAATCGATACGTTCAAATCCAGTAGACATGGGAAATCAACTAATCAACCTGACTCAAAAGTCTTGGCTTAACTCAAACTTTTCGGGTTTTCTGGTCACCCGATTCCCCGTTTAGTAACCAGGTTAGATCAGACTCTGATTCGGTGGGACACTTTTGTAAAACAGCCCAGATTAGCAGTTAGAGTGTGTTCCTTCCGAGTAGACTTGCTTATCGAATAATCGATACAAACGGCAAGCGCATGTTTGACTGTTCAGATCTCGGTTTCTAGGACAGCTATCAATCTGCAAATTGTTTCATTGGAAAGCCAAGAATGTTAGCTTTTGATTGCTATCTCACACATAGCAAATTCTCATGGGTGAGTGCCTTAAAAAGCTTATCAATACTTATCGATAAGCTTATCGATAATCGAGCAAATCTACAGTCGAACTTCGATATAACGAACACTCCCAACGAAGGGTTTTACCTTAAAATAACCTTCGATATAACGAACTTTTTGGCCGGCCGCTTGAGGTTCGTTATACCGAAGTTGGGCTGTACTTCCGAGTAAATAATTACTCGAGTAACGATATCTTTAAAAGGAGTCGTGTATAAGTCGACGCTCGTGATTTTTTTCGCGTCAACTTCGCGACAACGGTAGTTTGAGCGTACAGTCGCGTAGTCGTTAACTGTTTTACGGATAACTCGGTGAAGATTCAAAAATAAACTAGTTTAAAGAGGAGATTCAGAGCTATCGAATGACCATAATCTTTTAGTTTATTTTTGAATTTTCACCGATACAAAGTGGTCGAGAACTTTCTGAATAATAAAATTCTTAAAAACGAGTTGACACCAAAAATCAGCGTCACCGGTGAGTCGTATCGTGGTGAATGTGTTAAATATCGTATTTCCCAAGCTCTAATCTCATAATGAGCGATTTACGATTCATTGTTGTCTTAATAGAGTAGTTATGGTATCATTGTCCACTTTTTTTTTGCTTCTCGATCGTATTTTGACAATGAATGGGTCAAAGTTTTACCTCAAGGTGTAACTCGAGTCTTCCCTTGAAGAGTACAACATCGAATCCAAACCATTCTCATTTTCCAGAACCCATCCTCCTCCTTGTAACCTTTTATCTCCCTTTTGTCATTTCAAATCTCTTATCACCTTTCATTCCTTTTCTTTTCTTTACCCCTTTTCTCTCTAAAGTTGTCCATTTTGTAATTCAACACCATGGTCATCCCTTTCTTCTTTTTTTCCTTTTCTTTTCAATGACAATCACTCGTTGATCTCAACTTTCTTCTCGAAACAAGGGGATCGACTCGTTTTGAGAATTGAAAATGAGTGGGGGAGTTGTTTGGCGAAAATAAAACGGCTTTTAAAGCCAAAATACAGTTGGTAATCCTTTCTTTCTTCCTTTCTTCTTTCTTTCTTCCTTTCTTCTTCCTTTCTTCTTTCTTTCTTCCTTTCTTCTTCCCCTTCGTCTTTCCCTCTTTCTGTTGGCAAGTTAAGGTACTGGATAGCTCACTGGTTAGAGAGTAGAAACCGAAAAGCGAAAGCTCGACGGTTCAAACGCCCTCCTCTACTTTTTTTTTGCGAATTCCTTCACTTCTTTATCATGCAAATATCAATAAATACAAAGCTAGCTTACTAAATACAGACAAATACAAATCTAGCTTAAGATTTACTGCATACTGTATTTCCCTAATGAACTTTAATGAATTCAGTTCATTAAAGGCTTTACCTTTAATGAACTTTAATGAAATTAAAGGCTTTACCTTTAATGAACTAAGAATTTTCTCCCAAGTCCATTGAGTTTCGAGTTTTTTTCTCTTAATTTTCAACTCCAATCAGAAAATATTCATTACTCTTTGCAAACAAAATTCCTTTTCTATACAGGGTGCGTCATAATTATTGCAACAAGAGTTCAAAGACCGTTTGTGATGTCAAGAATGTGATGTCATGGGCGTGTAAAGCCAATAACAATCAAAATTGAACCTTCATGCAAGATGGAGCTCCCGCTCACACGAAGAAGACGGTTCAGGACTGGTGTGTGGCCAACTTTCCCTCAGTGATCACCAAGGATGAATGGCCTCCAAACTCACCGGATCTCAATGTGATGGACTTTTCCATTTGGGCAATCTTAGAGGCTAATGTCTGCTCTCGAAAACACAAAAGTTTGGATTCTTTGAAGAAGTCTTTGACCAAAGGATGGAAGGCGACTCCTCAAGATGACATTCGGGCCGCAGTGGAGGCATATCCGAACCGATTAAGGGCTGTTATCAAGGCAAAAGGCGGTCATATCGAATGATCTCTTGTTTCCTTATTTGTTACTGTTAAATAAAGCTATTTCTGTTTAAAAATCTTCTTCCAGTGAAACTTCTTGGTGTGCAGTGCCTTGAGTATCTTGTTGCAATAATTATGACGCACCCTGTAGGTTGAATGATTTGAATCGAATTTCCAAGCACATTCCCATCTGACAATGACACTTTGCAGAGTGAACTTTGATCAAACTTTTTCCAAAAAAAAAATAACAAAATGAATGGAGAAAATCATGCAACCATGTGGCCATGAAAAAAAGGGAAAAAGATGAGATGAAAAAAGTGATTGGGTGCGTCAATGGGATCTCTGTTAGATTTGGGAACAGGAGTGAGCGAGAGTTTCTCTTCTTCGATGGAAAGATCAACCTCTCTTTTTTTTCTTTTCCGATTCATCCATCATCTTTACACGTTTTTCTTTTCTTTTTTTCCTTTTGGCCTTAAAAATTTTAACCCCGGTCACTTTCAGGAGAAATTATGAAATGACGTAGGGGGGATTCATTTTTGCTCTTGAAAATAAAGATTCCAGGCCGAAATGAGGCATTGATGACAGCGATGCAAGCTGATAAGCATAAGGTTTGTATTACAGTAACCTTAGAAATACTATAATTGTAGGAAATTTATTCTTTTCAAAGTCGATTTCTCAATTCTCTTTTTAGGATCAGAAGTGTCGGACTGGAGTGTTTAAACAGCATGTAAAGATGCCTGGTTGTTTGACAAAAGTCATCTTTAACAGGTATATTGATAAAGATTTCAAAGAAAAGCAAAGCAAAGCAAGAGCAAGAAAAGCAAAGCTTTAAAGCAAAGATCATTCAAAGTTTTCTAGATTTTGTCACGGCTCGTGCACCTCATTTTTCATCCCGAGAATGAGACCGAATCGGCTGAAGGTGAGGGGAAATAGGCTTGGAAAATCAGGAAAATAAGATGAAGAAAATAAGTTGTTTGTTATAAAGTATAAAATATCGTTAAGAAAAAGGTGAGAGATCCTTCAAATGTCAAGAATTTCAGGCCTCATTTCAATCGTGTGCTGCATGCATTCCAAAGCATTACGACAAAATGGACGTGACTCTTGACTGTAAGTTCTTTTTCATGTTTCTAGTAAAGGATTTGATTCTTGATTAGGTAGCATTGGAGGGATTATCCACAAAGATATCATGTTGTTTAGGTCCTGGAATGGATCCACCACAAGTGACAAGGACAGTCGTTATTGTGAGTTTGAGAGAAATAAAAGATATAGTCCTACTGTAAGTAGCGTATACCAAAATACAAAAGAGTCTACGTTAAGGGATACTGTAGCTCAGATGTGATCCTAGCGAGTACTTTTCCAAAACGTGGATAACTTAGACAACTACCGTAATCTTTGTTTATTGGACATTTGATACGCGCCCCGCCCCTTTTACCATTGGCAATCTTGAGCTCAAATTTCTTGGTGTTGGGCTTTTCAATTTATAAATTATTGATATCATTAGATGCGCTAAGTCTTTCTCTATCGATTGGTACAAAAAATTATTTAAATTGGACAACCTAGCACCAAAATATTTAAGCTCAAAGTTAGATTGCCAATGGCAAAAGGAGCAGGGCGCGTATAAAAGGTCCGTCGCCCCGCCCATTTTGCCATTAGCAATCTAACTTTGAGCTCAAGTATCTTCGTGTTGGACTGTCCAATTTAAATAGTTTTTATACCAATCGACAGAGAAAGACTTAGCGCATCCAATGATACCAATAATTTATAAAAAAAGCTCAACACCAAGATATTTGAGCTCAAGGTTAG
This sequence comes from Mesorhabditis belari, assembly GCA_958450365.1. Classification (NCBI taxonomy): domain Eukaryota; kingdom Metazoa; phylum Nematoda; class Chromadorea; order Rhabditida; family Rhabditidae; genus Mesorhabditis; species Mesorhabditis belari. The sequence goes on from CAUEEP010000913.1 coordinate 89,675, forward strand.
ATTGCCCATGGCAAAATGGGCGGGGCGACGGACCTTTTATACGCGCCCTGCTCCTTTTGCCATTGGCAATCTAACTTTGAGCTTAAATATTTTGGTGCTAGGTTGTCCAATTTAAATAATTTTTTGTACCAATCGATAGAGAAAGACTTAGCGCATCTAATGATATCAATAATTTATAAATTGAAAAGCCCAACACCAAGAAATTTGAGCTCAAGATTGCCAATGGTAAAAGGGGCGGGGCGCGTATCAAATGTCCTACAATCGTAATCTTTCCTTAATTATGATCTTTATTCGATAAGAAATTAAACTATAAATCGAATGAGGCCAAAATTAAGCAAAGGAGGTAACATCTGGAGACAAGATTACAATAGGATTCCAAATTCCAATGGATAATTCCATTATCCACCTATCCACCAATTCCATTGCTCAAAACAAATGTTTCAGGTGAAAAAATGCGAATGTCTGGCGGTGAATGCACGGCCTGTTGGTTAAGCAATGAAAGAAGAAAATGAGAGAATTTTTGTTGACAAAATGTGCACCCTAAATAGATTAGAAAGGACGTTCGAACGAAAAAAAAACAAAACCAAAAAAAAGCCCATTGATGAAAAGATGAAGAAGAGAGCTGTGACCAATTTGGATGAGAATTTCGAATTTTCTCCATTTCGTTGACGCGGTGATCTTTCTCGAGTAAATGGGCGAATTATCCGACGATCGACTTATTTTTATTTCAAAACGAAAACGATTCGCGGAGACAAATGACGCCCTTTTTTTGACTTTTTCCCTACACATCCATGTTTTTATTTTTATGGAAAATCGTGGACTTTTTTTTTTGCTTAACTTGGTGCACCATTTTGAGCAATCTTTTCCAAAAGAAATCCCTTACTAAAAACCCCGCGATTTTCTACCGTAATCCTTTCCATTTCCCCCCAAATTTTATATATATTTTTTTGTTTGTTTAAGAGCTACAAATGTGATGTGTACAAATAGAGAATCCTCGACTTTTCGTCTCGCTTTGATCCGTTTTCATGTCAAAAATTCTTCAGTTTTTGACATTTTTCTCGAATTTTCAATGCATTTTTTTCTGTGTGAAAAAAAATGAGTGTGTTTGTGAGCTTCTTCATTTTCTTTTGGTTGACCCGAGCGTCTAGAATTAGTGCTTTGATTTTTGTCTTGCTGCAAATTCAATTGTAGTTGTTAACAATATACGAGAGTTGAACCCGTGCCTTTTTTTTGCGACCCGGGAAGTTTTGGGTGAGAAATGAGAAAGAGGAAATTTCGGCCGAGATTAAACCAGAGCCCCTTAATTGGCAGCCGATTGACTGAAAGCCGAACGCGCTAACCATTAGACTACACAGCATATTTGATTTGGCAGCCGATTGACGGAAAGCCGAACGCGCTAACCATTAGACTACACAGCCTTAAAATTGTCCACAAAAATCATTTCCTCCCGAAATTCTTCCCAAAGCTTCTTCTTATTTCCTTTTTTTTCCCTTCATCCCTCTTCTTCTCCAAACAAAACCCAATTGATCTCAAAAAAAAAATGCGAAGATTTTCCCGAAACAAGCAACGATTTGTATCACTTTTTATTATCGAAAATCGATCGACTTGTGATTTCTCTTTTCTTTTACTTTTCCCCATTTTTCAGAATCTTTTCTTCGTTTAGTCGTTTCATTCGTAGCGATTCGAACGAATTTCCTTCATTTATTCATATCGATTCGAAAAACAAGTTCACCATCTTGCAGTTAATGTGATTTCTACAGAATTTCTTTTCAATTACCCCTTATTATCCCGATTTTTTTTGTTTTTCTTTCCTACTAACCCATTTTCTTTGTTTCCTTTTTTGTTCAGCTAACCGGGTTCGACTTTTCGATGTCTCCAGCCATTTTTTTGTGTGTCTGTGTTTTCAACGATTTTTTTTTCGCGCTTTTTCTCTTTTTGGGTTTTTATTTTGCTCACTCACATAAAGTATATTTTGAAAGATTCGAGATTTTGATTTGAAAATGCATTGCTAAACAAAAGACATAAATTAGAAAGTATTCTATTTGATTTGATCAGATACGATCAAAAGTATTCCAAAAGTTTGAAAACCACAAGTTAAATATGATTTTTACAAAAATGAAATGGTTTTAAAGATTTCACGAGATTCAAAAAAAAGTTTACGGGGGAGGGACAAAGGTGCACCTTTTTTTGCGCACCCGACCAAAAGCGCACCTTTTTTTTCGCTGGAAAAGGCCGTAGAGCTTTAAAAATGTTTCCACACAGGGGAATCATATGCGTAGATTCCGAATTTCGACAAATTAGAACTCGCTGACACGTCAAATTTAGGCTAAGAGGCAAAAACTGCGGAAAAGCGTTAAGTTGCATAGTTTTTGCCTTTTAGCCCAAATTTGATGTGTCAGCGAGGTCTGATTTGTCGAAATTCGGAATCTACGCATACGATTCCCTTCTATGAAAACATTTTTGAAGCTCTACGACCTTTCCTAAGGCCTTTTCCAGCAAAAAAAAAGGTGCGCAAATGTCTCATCCCCAAAAAGAGTTTACGACAAGAAAACTCAAAATTTGCAATTAATTTGCATACGAAAATAAAATCACGAAAAAGTTTTTTCATTTCTCATTATTTCAACAATCTGTTCATTTCACGAGTTGGTGCAGAACGATGACCGTCGCCTACATGAAAGATGCGGCTACTGCAACTCCTTTCTCCTTTCATAAAGTGAGTTATATTCGTAGAATATGTACCGTAATACCTGTAATAGTAGCCCGATAATGACCTACAGTCGCGTAGTCGCTAAAGTAAATCATTTTTTTGAACTAGCCCAGATTTTTCTAAAATAAACTGTTAGTACTAAAAAATTCTTCGCTTCAAGCGCTATCTTTTGATATCTAAGCGCACATTTTTTGTCGAAGCAGCGCTGAGAACCGAGCGTCACAAAATTGTGTGTTAGACTACGCGACTGTACGGGGGGCTACTATTACAGGTATTGCGGTAGTAGGTCTGATGTAACGGTGCTAATACATAGGTGGTAAACTTATACCATCCGGCTGATAATTTGTTTCCTTTTTTGTTTTCCTAACTTTTTTGAGTAATCAATCTTTGAAGTGCTATCTAAGCTCTTAAAGGCAAAACTGAAAAAAACTTATCAAAATGATTGTGAATGACGAGAAAATAGGTAGCTGCTGCAAACAGTTCTCTGCAAATTTAGTAGCCCATCGTTTCCTTTATGTTATCATGCCATTCTCTGTTCAGTTTAGTCATTCAAATCGTGATTTTTAGTTACTGTTTCGATGGAAAGGCTCAGTATGGAAATTGGTGATCAACGAGTTGTGTGTGTGGCTTTACATCTACTTCATCATCAGCTTTATCTATCGTTTCGTGATCGTTGAGACGGACTTTGAATCGAAGTTAGTTTTGCGTGGCCTTTACACGTGTATTTTTCTTTACAGCTTCGTTAAAGTGGTCAAGTATGTGGACAGTTTAATGGCCCCGACCGGCACTTCGGTGACATTTGTGCTCGGTGATTCGGTTTGATATGTTTGAGACTTGCACATGCACAACTTCTGCTTCTCTGTTTTTCTCTCTATGTTTGTGCGTTGATTAATCTTTTATGTCACAATTAACACTTTTGATTGACTCTTTTCGTACGTTTTTGTCATTTCAATATCTGAATCTAAGAATAGGTAAGGCTAGATATCTATTGTTTATTAATAGAATGAGTCAATCGCTCTTCGGCGACTCTGAGAAGGCCCCAATCAAGAAGAAGGTTCATTTTTTATTTTAAAAGAGCTTTTTACTGGAAGTTTAGAATCGAATAGACGATCAATTTCTTCTTCACTATCTTCATCAGCAATTTTTGATGTGCCCTCGCCAGTGTCGATGCGGTTTCTCTTCTTTCTTCGAATCCACGATGGGAAAAGGTCCAACAAAAAATCGAGACCTTTTCCTGATGCACTCGATGCCGAGATCCAAAAATGGCTTAACATTTCCGCCAAGGCCTCCATAATGAAGTTGTGGAACACTGCTTTGTGCTTTGCGAGAAGTCTAAGAAAATTGATCGCTGGTATATCCTTTGCAATTCCTAGATCTGCCACTCAGCACGCTCCCGCGTCCCAGAATGCCCCTAACTCAAAAAGAATTCTTGTTGATTATATTGTCTCTAATGTGCTTATTTTTGTGCATGTGGTTCTGTTTGTGATAATTGTTGTGCATGGGCTAGGCTTATTAGTCGTTAAGCTGTTGGTTCTTTACTTTTTACTAACAGATGATTTTCAGGTTTTTATGTGAGCATCATCGCTACCCGGTAAGCATTTCACTTTTATGCGTTTTTCAATTATTTTTTAGATGGTGGAAAGTGTTCATGGCGATCCCGTGGCCCGATACAATCGCGTTGACCATTGCCGCGTTTTACTTTGATCGAAGAGAAGCTAGGGTAAGCAATAATAACTTTTGATAATCACTTTTGTTGTTTAGTTTAAAGCAGAAGATCAAATGACAAGATGCACGGTGATTCGATATCTCGTTCTCTCGTATGTGCTCGTATTTCGTGATATCAATGAGAGAATACGCAAACGATTTCCCACTCTTCAACATCTTGTGAGTTTAAAAAGTGTTTCCAATAGAAGATATATAGTTTATGTCTCTAGAGCATTAAAATATTAATATTTTAGGCTCAAAACTTAGCGACAACCGAAGAGTTGCGAATGATCGCACAAGAAGAACCGACTCTGAGATATTGGATGCCGATTGAATGGTTGAACTTCCGTTTATCTCAAAAAAAAAACAATTTTTTTAGGATTCTCCTTTTAATGAAAGCTGGATTTAATCGAAAACAAATCGCTGAAGATCATTATAAAATGCTCATTGAGGTTTGGTTCCTTTTCTATTTTTATATTATCTGTTTTAGAAAATCCTTGAATTCCGAACAAAACTACAAAATCTACAACAATTCGACTTTGTTAATGTGCCATTGGCGTATACTCAAGTGTGTTTTTGGCACTTTTACATTTAATTACCATGTTGACTTGTTATTTTTAGGTAGTCAACGTGGCTGTGTTCACTTATTTTGGAATGGCGCTTATAGCAAAGCAATACATCGGAATAAAGGTTTTATTCTGCTCCTTTTAAGCATAACCGTGCATAATTTAGAGCGAAGTAGATGTAAACCATCGAGTCGATTACGCGATCCCATTCTTTACGATTCTCGAGTTTCTATTCTATGTTGGATGGTTAAAAGTCGCTCAGGTATCTATTTCGAAGCAAAGCTTAAAATAAACACCAATTTTAGGTGATGTTAAATCCGTTTGGGCTTGACGATGATGATTTTGATATTGACTTGCTTGTCGAGAGGAATTTAAATGTAATTATGAGTCCATAATAGCAATTTTGTGGGTTTCTCTAGGTTGGTCTCTCAATCGTTGATGATTTCTTCGAGAAGCATCCACCGCTCGTTCATCTCAAAGTCACAGCCCTTCCACATACAATTGCGTCGGCTAAAGTATAATTTTTATATTAGTATAACTAGCCAGTCCCTGATTTAATCTCATAGTTAAAGATTTCCATTATTAAACATAAACTTTTAGGATATCGAACAATCCAATCCGATGAGAGGCTCCGTCGCCCAATTAAAAGTGCCGAAACGACTCCAAAGAGTCGCACCAATTGCCAAATTCAACATCAATAATAATGTCGGTTTTTGACTTTAATTCTGAAAGTTATAACTATTTAGCTTTTCCGTCCACCTCGCCATTTGATAGAACAACAAACCATTGACATCCCAGAGACGCCTGTCGTTGGAGTAGTAAGAACTTTTTGCCTATACTGATGTGTCATTGACTGCCATTTTAGGAAGTTCCTACAGCTACAGCGCCATCAACTACAGTAAGTACTTTTATTTCATTTCTATTATTTTTCATATCTAGTATCAAACCATAAACGAGAAGGCGCCACTTCTAGAAGAGGATAAAACGCAGATGGATGAATCCGAGAAAAAAGAGAAAGAGGTGGCTCTAGTTTTCGGATTCAACTTCAATTTGAATTTAGGCACCAGCGAATAACATTAGTCATACGGGCAAAGAGAAAACCCACAGAGTAGTGGCTCAAAATGGACGACCAGCTAAATCTGCAAGCACTCAAGTGGATTTTTGTCTCTGGCAATTAGGTCGTTTTTTCTAGTTGGTCTCAATGGCAACTCCGACAATGACACCACACGTCAGTCAACTTGAAGTTGGTATTCTCAATTTTGAACATTGCTTACGTAAGCGCAAAGTAAAATGCTTGTGAAGTAACTTTGTTTTGTCAATATCTTGCTTAGAGTCTGAATTTCAGACTGCTTTCGCGGCTAACAGTGAATTGAGACGAGCACAAAGTCGGGCGCTGAGCCAAGATCGAGGGCGGAAGGAAGAGCAAGAACGATACCGATTGATGACACCCAAATCTGGATCCACTGAGGCCACTACTCAAATCTCGACCTCCGCGATAAGCACAACAAAAGCGCCAAGAAGCACAGCGGTGGGTTCTATTTAACCTTTTAAATTTATTGTCTATTTTTCTATTTAGTCACCAGTTACTGCCTTGGGAACCTCAACATCGACACCGGATGTGTCAAAACAGATAAATGGTAGGTTTTTATGAGTTATTACTATACACGAATAGATTTTTTTATGTGATCAAAGTCGCGTTCTTCGTGCTACCATGCCTGGCAGATCTCCAAACGCATCGACAAATGACACCAAATAAAAGATTGAAATCTCTTTCATCTTTCAGCATTTTTTGTGTTTTTTGTATGTAAATGATTCGTGTGTCTAGTCAGTATTTTTCTCATTTAATGATCACTTTTTATTAATTTTGTGGTCATCTTCGTTGAGTTCCTTTTTTCTTACTAATAACTTTTGAATAAATTTTGAAAAAATTTTTCAAGCTGAAAGAAAGAAAAAGCTTAAAAAAATTCCAAGCAATGAAAAAAGTGTCGAGTTTCTTACAGAATTTTATTTAACGGTCAAGACATGATCCAAGACTGGTGCTGTCTTATCTTTAAATTTTGTATATGAAATTTTTACTTGATTGAAACCTTCACACCGAAAGTTTTGACTCATTTCTTTTTTTTATCAATTCATTTCCAGGAAGATCAATCTTTAATTTCTTCTTATTTCATTAATTTTTTTGATAGTTTTACTCGTTTTATTTAGATTTTTTGAAGAGAACTGAAAGAGAAGAGAAGAGACATTTGAAAGAGAAGCAACGGATAACAGAAAAGCTGTCTCGATACAAAGAAAGAAGAGAATGATGATCCCGGTGATGAAGTGGTGAGCGACTTGAAGCATTATTGTTGAAGAGAGGTTTGGAAAAGATGAAAATACGTTCTAGGTTTCTTTTATTAAGAAGCTTATGTGCTTTTTGCCTTCAGACTATTCCAGCAGCGGCTCGTCGCACGACTTCTTCTCAAGTACAGATGAAACAAGCTCAGAAAAGGATGCACGATTGAAAAGCTGTTATGTAAGTTTGAGTCCTTTATACATTTAAAATAATTTTTTACAGGGCTCAAGCAAAAGAGGAAGAGAAGAACTTTTTGAAGTATCGGAAACAGGAAATTCTTTTCAATTATCGTCCCAAAATGACAGCCTGTCTTCGGTCAGCTGGCCAGCACCGGCTCCTAAGTCTTTTTGTTTGAGAATTTAAGGTTTCTAGGTTGGATTTATTGACGTGAATAGTTATCTGTTGGCTGAACTGAGTTAAATGAATCTCTTCTAGGCATCATGTGCAACATGATGGTGACGAAGAGCCGGTTGACGACAAAGGTTTTGTGGACACGGTGAATAAAGTGAGTTTTTGTCTTTGTGTGCAATCTTTCATACTCTTTTTAGGGAAATAATTTGAAAAAAAGCCTCTGGTGAATGGAATTCCTTTCTAGACAATAAATACCGAACAAGAAGAAGTCACCGACGAGGATTTGCCCATTGATATGGAGGTTGTCGAAAAAGTGAGTTTATTTGATGCCTTTTTGACACACAATGGCGCACAATGGCTCCGCACCTTAGAGGCACGTGGCTCGCCTGATTCCAGCTAGAAGCCACGTGCTTCTGGTACGAAACTTACCTCAGCCGAACCAGACTCAGGCGATAGCCTAGGAGCCACGTGCCTCTATGGTGCTGCCTAGGTATAGGACGCAAAATCAAAATTCCTTATTTTTGCAAAATTTTTAAAATTTCCAAAAGTTGCGTTTTTGATTAAAAATCTACCCTAAAAATGTCATATTCGTACTCAGCGTACTCAATTACCCCGTGAAAAGTGGTTTTGGCGGAAAAAGGTGCCCCCCAAAAGCCAATAGTACCGCCGTTTGAAAAGGAACTTTTTGATGTGTGGAACATTCTTGGGTTTTTTGGCTCTAGTAACAAAATTTTTCTTATTTTACGGAGAGCTTGGAAGTTTATGATAAGTTGTTTGAGCAAGACACGACTCTCTTCACGAACACCGTCGAAACGGTTCTCAATTTGTTTCCCAATCCTGCTCATAAGCCAAAATGAATCAGCTGCTGTTATTTTTGGTTTAATGTCCAATTTTAGAGCGAAATCAGAGCTGAAACGAAACGTCCGTTGTACTATCATGATGACTTGTGAGTTTTAGTTGTGTTATTTGTTGGTTTTAAGCTACTTCGTTTGATGAGGCCAACCGTGAACCACACAAGGAACGTGCCGTTTTACAAGAACAAGTCAAGGATATTCGATGAGAAGTGCTTTCAAAGGGATAACTTTTCTGCACGTGTTTTTAGTTGTGTAATACCCGAAATCACAAACAAAGCAAAAGCAGAAAAAACAGAAAGAACAATTAAATAATAAATAAACAATTAACTATATTATATTACTTTCTCCACTCGAACCTTCAGTTGCTTTGAAGGTCTTATTTCCATAAATGGCCTCTTCCAATTCGTAATTATTATTTGCATTTCCTTTCGTTCCGACATCTTTTCCCGATGAAATTCCATCGTAAATACCTAAAGTGATTAACAAATAGCAGTAAAACGAAAAAATCATACCAATTTCAACACGGAATCTCGCTTGATCTCTTAACACTGTAATCGCAGCAATTATAAAGAACAATGCCTAAATTGAAACAGTTTTGATAGTCATTATCATAACAACTCACCGAAATTCCACAAAGTGCCGAAGGAATATAAAAAGCGTATAACAAAGCATCAAATAAATCTCCTGGAGAGTCGCTCAATCTTATTCGATCAGAAAGCTAAACAAACACAAGAAATTTTAGCAGATACTGCATGCATTACCAATCCAACAAGATATGGTCCAGGGAAGAAATGTGAAATCAGATATTCCCATGCATTTGCTGAATTACGTCTAAAGTATTAAGTGTAATCTAAAAAGAATATGAACGAACCTCCATGGAACAATAATCGTCATTCGTAGATCGGCATTGATGGCCCAATTGAAGCAAAGTCCGGTCATAGCAACGAACATGAAGACCTAAAGTAGAATAAAGAATTTTAATTTCAAAGAACTAAATCAAAGTGAAATAAGTATTTCGTTGATCGAATTATTAACTTATTAACGGAAAATAAACATACGTAGCTAGCTTCGACAGACACTTTGATGAGTTGTAATCCACCAAAAAGAAATGGAGTTGCGATCAGTGCTCCAAGGGCACAAATGATTGGATCGGATCGTTTCGTTTGACAGCATTTGAAGCACAACTTTCCACTACGCAGCAACTAGAAATTATTTGAGATATGAACATTAAAAGCAAGATGTCATACCGTTGACAAAGCTGAACCCATAATTACTCCAACGATTCCACCAGCAATTGTGACGATTCCAAAGTAGATAGCAATACTAAAGTTATCGATTATTTGATTGAAATTGTTGCATACTAACTTTGCTTTATCATTTTCATCCAGAAGACTTGTAGAATTGAGCTTCATTTCGTGAGCTTTGGCATGTTGAATTGCTGTAGGAACCCACCTGAAAATAAAAAGAAATACGGTTGAATCATTCAGAATCTTACCATGAAAGTGTGCCAGTCACAAAAACAATGCATATATCGGCAATTGTTGAGAAAATGTAGGTGTTACTAAAATTTACGACTTTCTTTTGACAAAGAGGTTTTAAATCTTACTTTTTCATGAGGGCCCATAGATCATATAAGTAGGTCTTGATTTTTACCTTCAAAGGTGCATTCTCCATATCTTCTTTGCGTGTAGAATTCTAAAATTAACAAGATCAATAGAAATATCTTTAATTTACCGATGATTCATTAAGTCCTCGTTCTGGTTCAAATACAAATAATACAATCAGGATAACAGAAGTCACGCCTAAAATTTAAAAATTAAATTGTACTGGAAGGATTAAACACACCAAATAATGGTGTTAATCTCATTCCCCATTGCCATCCTCCCAGTTGTCTTGCCAATTGTGATCCAACCATGTAACCAATTCCACTGAAGCGCACAATATTTTACTTGCTTTATTCAAATGCATCAAACCTTCCAAATGGGATCGCCATATAGAACAACATCAACATCCACGAACGAGCTTTTCCAACGTACATATCACCAATAATTGTAGGAGAAACGACCGCATACGAGGCTTTACCGATTCCGACAACGCCTCGCATAATGAGAAACAGCCAAAAGTACTAAATAAACGTTGTTATCCATCGCAAGTTAATTCAATTTACCTCTTTAGCCACAAATGTTGATGCGAACACAGCAAGAACCCATACTAATATTCCGACGACCATAATCCATTTACGTGTGTATCTAAAAGAAACTTTCAGCTGAAGAACTATCCATTTTATACTTACCTATCTCCTAAGTATCCAAATATTGGACTGAACAACATGAAAGAGACGATAAAAACCGTTTGAAGTAATCCAGCCATACCATTGTCGATTTTATAAAAGCGTTGAATGTCGGTGAGAACAGCTGAAATTATACCAATTGTATTTTGTGTTAGTCTAGAAAGAAAGAAATCCAAGTTGTACATTTTTATATTACATTTAGATCAAATTTTAATATAGAATCAAAAATGTTGAAGCTTTTTCATTGCATGTTTACGACTAAAAAAGCACCTGCAATTGTATATCGATCAGCATAGTTGAGTAGATTGATGAAGAAGAGAATCAACACAGCAACCAGCTTCTGGCATTTCGAATGACGAGGTGGATCATCCATCGATCTAAAGAAATATGTAATGAAATTAAAGAATCGAATGGAATAAAACAAATAAGGAATAAAGAACGAATAAAGTTTTTTGTTACGTTTTAATGGAATCAAGAAGCACGCAAGCACAGCAACAGTAAGCCCGAAAAGTAAGCCAAAATTTGCATGAAAACCCGTAAATTTACATTTAAAAGAGGAAATTCGCATTTAGCAGATATCTCTCCTTACGTTTAGCACAAATTCTCTATCCGCGCGAACACAAAGACTTGGAGAGATCGAGGGTAAACATTTCACTCACAAAAGGAGAGATCATTACTTTCAAAGGTTTCGGTGTTTCTGATTCTGGAACTAAAGCTCTTTAATAGGCACTCTAAATAGTGATAGCCAGTGTGAAAACTGTTAATCTGATAAAAACTGATAAAAATTTGAGTGTGCAAACAGCACTCAAATTTGCATTTTAGTGGGTGCCATGAATCTGCATTTAATTTTTGCCAAATGACCCAAGATTGGAGTTAAACCCCACATTTCGTATTCTTTATTCTATTCGGCTATGGTTGATTTTCTCTTTCTGTTTATCAATCGTTTCAACCTTACAATGGTCAACAATCTCACTCTTGGACAGAATTACTCGGAGAGAACCAGGGTAGCCCGTCAAAAGAAGAGTTTTACTGCTGTTAATAGTGGACGCTTACCTTGTTGTGATCACGTTCAGCACTTGTCCCAGATTCTTGTTTACATTAGAAAAGGTTAATTGTTGTTATCTTTTTCCATTTTGTTGTTAATTTGGAAAAAAGTGCTATGGAAGTTTTTAAGATGGTGGTGAAAGCTTTGAAAAGTGCTTAAAAACATTGCCAAAAACTTCTGTTAAAATGACCCCTTTGCGCAAAAAAAAGTTGCGTAAATGACCCAATTACGCAAAAAATTTGGCAGAAAGTAACCACATACATTTGACACGTGTTTCGCCCCCTTTGCCATTGGCAATCTAACTTTGAGCTCAAATATTTTGGTGGTAGGCTGTCCAATTTAAATAGTTTTTGTACCAATCGACAGAGAAAGACTTGGCGCATCTAATTATACCAAAAATATTTAAACTGGACAACCAAACAGCAAGCAAGATATTTGAGCTCAAAGTTAGATTGCCGATGGCCAAAGGGGCGGGGCGCGTATCAAATGTCCGATAACCAAAATGAAAAGCTATTCGGTTTGGAAATGGGGCACAAAATAGAAAACGACTACAGTAGATTTCTGAATAATTAATAAACTTCGAAGAGTTTCGAATTTTAAACTGTCCTCCCAGTGTTGACGTTTCGATCTTGTTTTCAAATTTCTTTAATTCTTCACCAAAAATATGGTGAATCATGAAACGAATCATGTCTACGCTCTAATAAATAACTTTTCCCAAATACTTAGTGAATCACTGAATTATTTTTAAGACAAAAAATAACTGAATAGATCGGTAAATAACGAATTAAAAGATCTTTTTAGGTGTCCTAAAAGATATCCAAGACTACTATGATGTAAACGATTCGCAAGGCAGTTTAGTGCAAACTGTCTATTTCGCGTTTTTCTTCGTTTTCACCCACTTTTCCGCACAGGTCGGTGAATTGGGAAAAAAATTGATAAATAATTTGAAATTCAAATTCAGAGCATCGAGAAAATGGCTTCTTTCTGTTCGCTTTTCCCTTTGGATTGGCCTTGTCGTGGCTTCATCGTTGATACCGAAAAATGTAGATTTTCACTTATGATTTACAAAATCGATATTCAGTTATGGGCTCTATTCCTTGTTTCTCGGGGTCTCTCGGGAATCGGACAATCTTCATGCACCGTTTTGGCGCCCACCATAATCGGTATCAATTGATATCTTTGTGCACGAACGCTTACAATGTCTAGACAGTGCACTAGAAAGTAAAGGTTTGGGTTATAATGTCCGCATATTTTAGCTGATCTCTACTCGGGTACAAAACGATTGATGGCGTTGATGATGTTTTTCTTCATGATTCCCATTGGAAGGTACATATTTGTCGGCGAAACTCGAAAAGACTGAAAAAATAAATGGCCGGGATCCAGAGTGAAAAGTCTGATGAGAGTCTATGAAGCCAAATTTTCAGTGGACTTGGTTTTTTGAACGGAAGTCACATTGGATCGGCGCTTGGACATTGGCAATTTTTATTTTTCTTAGTGAAAACAAACGTCGACAACAAGAAAATGAAACGACGAGAACATTCTGGCAAGATTGCCTCAAAACTGTCGTTGTGTAAGTGGACGGGTTATCGTACGCATTTTTCTATGGTTTTTAAACCAAAGCTGTACAGTGGTGATCGAAAAATACATAATACTAGTATCAGGTCTTGGTACTAGGCCGGCAAAAAATGGAAAAATGAAAAAAAACGAAAGACGAAAATTTTCGATCAGCACTGACGCTGGATCTTGCACTACCAGACGGACTTTACCTGCCCGTATACTAGCTTCACTCGAATAAAAAAATGAGACTGGATTTTTAAACATTGATTCAAAGTGTTATAAGTTTCTTCCGAGTTGACCAATCCGTGTGTTTCTGGTCTCAAAAAGGTGGGCAAGACTCTTGTTCATAAAAATTGTCGGCTAGAATTTTGTGGTTTCGATCAGCACTAAGAATTGGCTCCTTAAAAGGAGGTAATTTTTACTTTTTATTCAGATAACATGCCTTTCATCAGGATCACCAGAAAATGCATTTCGCGCCGATATGCAACGCATAACAGAAAAGCGGTCGAGACAAAGAAAGAGGAGAATGATGATCCTGGCGACGAAGTGGTGAGCGATTTGAAACATTACTGTTAAAGAGAGGTTAGTGTCCAATTTTTGAGCGAAACCAGAGCTGAAACGAGTCGTTCGTTGGGTTACCAAGATGGCTTGTGAGTCGCGTGTTTTTAGTTATGTTATTTGTTTGCTTTTTAGCTACTTCGTTTAACAAGACCAACCGTGAACCACACAAGGAATGTGCCGTTTTACAAGAACAAGTCGAGCATATTCGACGAGAGTTGCCTTGAAAGGAATAACTATTTTGCGTTTCTCGCCGTTTTTGATTTCATTTAAGTTTACTTATCATTTTTCGCTTTTGAATCGATTGTTGCTCTTTACTTGTCTTTCTTTTACCTCACTTTGACTCGTATTTTTTGAGAATTTGCTGGTGTTTGTGGTGAATAAACTTTGCAAATTTCAAAGCAAAGGCAAAAACAAGTGCCAAGTCGCTAGCAAATAAATGAGAATTTTTCACGCAAAAAGCAAAAGGAAGTTGCACCAACCGGGAGTCGAACCCGGGTCGATACCTTGGGAGGGTACCATGATACCGCTACACTATTGGTGCACAACGGCCAGAGGGGAGAAAGGAATATGTATGAAAAGGGGAAAGGAAGAAGAGACGAAGAAGGGTCTGCCGTGGAGAATTGATCGGTCACTGGCTAGCATCCAGTAGAGTCAATGAGGAAAATGGAGTGTCCAAAGAGAGAAAGAAATACGACCCCTTGTGCGGTGATATTCACAATATTTTGTTCGTGTTTGTTGCTTATGGTAAGCAAAGTCCTTTTGATTAGAAACGACAAAAACTTTAGTAGACAACGGAGACTTCGAATTCCTATCCATCAGTAACATCCCTACTACGTCAACACACCTGATGTTCATAAACTTTTATTAACCGGCAACAAAGAATAATCAATTACAGAATCTAAATATTGAGATCAAAAAATACCCGAAATCATAAACAAAGCAAAAGCAGGAAAAACAAAAACAACAATTAATTACTTAACTATATTACATTATTTTATCTACTCGAACCTTCCGTTGCTTTGAAGGCCTTATTTTCATAAGTGGCCTCTTCCAATTCGTAATTATTATTTGCATTTCCTTTTGTTCCGACATCTTTTCCCGATGAAATTCCATCGTGAATACCTAAAGTGATTAACAAATAGCAGTAAAACGAAAAAATCATACCAATTTCAACACGGAATCTCGCTTGATCTCTTAACACTGTAATCGCAGCAATTATAAAGAACAATGCCTAAATTGAAACAGTTTTGATAGTCATTATCATAACAACTCACCGAAATTCCACAAAGTGCCGAAGGAATATAAAAAGCGTATAACAAAGCATCAAATAAATCTCCTGGAGAGTCGCTCAATCTTATTCGATCAGAAAGCTAAACAAACAAGAAATTTTAGCAGATAAAGTATGCATTACCAATCCAACGAGATATGGTCCAGATGCATCACCGAACAAATGTGAAATCAGGATTTGCCATGCATTTGCTGAATTACGTCTAAAGTATTGAGTGTAATCTAAAATTCATATGAACGAACCTCCATGGAACAATAATCGTCATTTGTAGATCGACATTGATGGCCCAATTGAAGCAGAGTCCGGTAATAGCAACGAACATGAAGACCTAAAGTAGAATAAAGAATTTTAATTTCAAAGAACTAAATCAAAGTGAAATGAGTATTTCGTTGATCGAATTATTAACTTATTAACGGAAAATAAACATACGTAGCTAGCTTCGACAGACACTTTGATGAGTTGTAATCCACCAAAAAGAAATGGAGTTGCGATCAGTGCTCCAAGGGCACAAATGATTGGATCGGATCGTTTCGTTTGACAGCATTTGAAGCACAACTTTCCACTACGCAGCAACTAGAAATTATTTGAGATATGAACATTAAAAGCAAGATGTCATACCGTTGACAAAGCTGAACCCATAATTACTCCAACGATTCCACCAGCAATTGTGACGATTCCAAAGTAGATAGCAATACTAAAGTTATTGATTATTTGATCGAAATTGTTGTATACTAACTTTGCTTTATCATTTTCATCCAGAAGACTTGTAGAATTGAGCTTCATTTCGTGAGCTTTGGCATGTTGAATTGCTGTAGGAACCCACCTGAAAATAAAAAGAAATACGGTTGAATCATTCAGAATCTTACCATGAAAGTGTGCCAGTCACAAAAACAATGCATGTGTAGGCAATTGTCGAGAAAATGTAGGTGTAACTAAAATTTACGACTTTCTTTTGACAAAGAGGTTTTCAATCTTACTTTTTCATGAGGGCCCATAGATCATATAAGTAGGTCTTGATTTTTACCTTCAAAGGTGCATTCTCCATATCTTCTTTGCGTGTAGAATTCTAAAATTAACAAGATCAATAGAAATATCTTTAATTTACCGATGATTCATTAAGTCCTCGTTCTGGTTCAAATACAAATAATACAATCAGGATAACAGAAGCCACGCCTAAAATTTAAAAATTAAATTGTACTGGAAGGATTAAACACACCAAATAATGGTGTTAATCTCATTCCCCATTGCCATCCTCCCAGTTGTCTTGCCAATTGTGATCCAACCATGTAACCAATTCCACTGAAGCGCACAATATTTTACTTGCTTTATTCAAATGCATCAAACCTTCCAAATGGGATCGCCATATAGAACAACATCAACATCCACGAACGAGCTTTTCCAACGTACATATCACCAATAATTGTAGGAGAAACGACCGCATACGAGGCTTCACCGATTCCGACAACACCTCGCAGAAGGAGAAACAGCCAAAAGTACTAAATAAACGTTTGCTACCTATTGCAAGTTAATTCAATTTACCTCTTTAGCCACAAATGTTGATGCGAACACCGCAAGAACCCATACTAATATTCCGACGACCATAATCCATTTACGTGTGTATCTAAAAGAAACTTTCAGCTGAAGAACTATCCATTTTATACTTACCTATCTCCTAAGTATCCAAATATTGGACTGAACAACATGAAAGAGACGATAAAAACCGTTTGAAGCAATCCTCCATCACCATTGTCGATTTTATAAAAGCGTTGAATGTCGGTGAGAACACCTGAAATTATACAAATTGTATTTTGTATTAGTCTAGAAAGAAATAGCTTTCATCCAAGTTGTACATTTTTATATTACATTTAGATCAAATTTTAATATAGAATCAAAAATGTTGAAGCTTTTTCATTGCATGTTTACGACTAAAAAAGCACCTGCAATTGTATATCGATCAGCATAGTTGAGTAGATTGATGAAGAAGAGAATCAACACAACAACCAGCTTCTGGCATTTCGAATGACGAGGTGGATCATCCATCGATCTGAAGAAATATGTAATGAAATTTAAGAATCGAATGGAATGAAGCGAATAGAAGAATGAATCGAAAATAGAGAAAGGATGTCAAATATGCGACCTTGAAACAGGTTTCTGACACAAAAGAGAACGAAAAAGGGAAAAGAGCGGGGGAGGGGGAGCGGGGCGATGAATTGTAGCTGTAACTTAAAAGAATTGGGAATTTGTGGGAAATTTTGATACTTGATTGAAAAATGCGTTAAGAATCTCTATTCTAAAATGAATAATGAAAAGCAAAGGGATAATGACAGAGTCTAAACAGTAAAATGCGCAATTTCTACGAGAAACTCAAGCAATACAGTGTTTGTAGTGAAATACAACAGTTAAGCAGATATCTCTCCCTATGTTTAGCACAAATCCTCTATCCGCGCGATCAAAAAGACTTGGAGGGATCGAGGGTAAACATTTCACTCACAAAAGGAGAGATCATTCCTTTCAAAGATTTGGGTGTTTCTGACTGAAACGAAAGTGCTGGGATAGGCACTCTAAATAATGATAGTCAATCCGAAAACTGAATATCTGTTTGCACTAAAATTCGCATTTTAGTTGAGGTCTCTAATTTTGATTTATTTTTCGACATAGCGCAAGATTGGAGTCAAAACTCACATTTTGTATTCTTAACACACTCTATTAGGCTATGGTTGCTTTTCTCTTTTTGTTACGCTTGCTGCCAATACTCGGAACGGTCATTGTCGATTTTCCCACCTCCACCATACTCATATGTAAGTTGTTTCTTTTTGTTACCGGATTTATCAACGTTAACTTTGAATATTTTAGTTTGCAAGAGAACTAACAAAACCTCTACAAAGCCGATTGGCGGACAATTCGTCTCACCATCGACCTCTGCGCACACAGAAGGAAAATTTATGTTATCTTACTGCTTAACTATTAGAACTTTAAGTTGTTTTAGGATACTTTAAAGTAATAACCCATCTCATGCGAAGCCATAAAAGTCGAATCGTGAAAATCAACGAACTCATCCATACCAAAATCGTACACAGCGTAAGACGCTTTCTTTTTTTCAATGTTATCAATGCTTACTTTAGAATGGAGTTTGACGCCGAAAAAGCTGAAAAGGATGTGAAAGATGTTAGTTTTTATTTCGATCTTCAAAATCTCGTTTTTCAGAAAACTGAACTTGATTTGATTGACGAGTTTGAATCCATTGTCCAAGCAAAATCCTTCAAGAATGTGAGGGAAATTTATGTTGATATTTCGCACTTTTTTATGTTTTAGGAAGAAAAGACATACTCTGTCTGCAAATAAGACAAAACAAAGCTTGCCAACCGAAGGAGGAGGTACATTTTACAAATTCTTCACCAGGATACCCTTAGCATCAAAAACGCCACCCCCGTTAACTGTAGAAGCGGTGACAGCAGATATTCAACCGATTAAACTCGATAAACAAACAGCTAGCAAAATGCCGTGAGTTTTTCGGGCAAATATCATATATGTCTATCTTTTTAGTGTTTCAAAAGGGCCTAAAGCGCATGTAAGCGCTAAGTAAGTTTGTTCAAACCAAGTTAGTTTATTTGTTTTGTTTAGGGGTGGCAAAACTCCCTCGCAGGCAGGAAAGAAATGAGATTACCTATAAAATCGTGATGTATTAATAAACTGTTTGGACTTTTAGAAACGTTTGGCTCCACTTGTAAAAAGAAAAACTGGGCAACTCGGTAAACATTTCACAAGTTTCATTATTTCGTATGTTAAGACTCCCAATTTCTCGTTGATCATAAAAATTTTAAGACACTTTTAAACAAATATATTGATTTTCTCCCAAAAAGCATAAATATTTATATTGTCACCTCAACAATGCGAGTTCACGTACGAGTAGGTATTTATTTAGTTTTTTTTTGCGTATCATTTCATCCATGCAGAGAACAGATGGAAAAGACAATCTTAGGCATATCTGTAAAAAGAAAGAATTCAATGGGAAACCCGTTTTATTTTTACCGTTTCTGTACAGCATAATCCAATTCTCGAGGATGATCAATGTCACGCGTTTCGGCCACAATTTTCACTCGCACAGTAAATACATCAGAACGACTCCAGGAACGTTCCTACATTCTACTACCTGAAGCTTCTACAAAAAAGTTTTACCAGAAAAATGTCCTTAATTGAAGCGCCATTCTCGGCAATGATATTCGTCAGTTCAGAGATCCCACCAGGACGATCTGATACATTCACCTAAAAATAAGAAATAAATGTAAAATAGCTATTTAAAAACCTTGAAGCGCACAAGACGATTATCCCAAGCCATTCCTTGAAAAGAAAATGGATTCAACAAAACAACAAACCAGAAAAAAAACCTCGTTCCATTACGCGCCCCAATTGGGTTGTATCGATATTGCCTCCACTAAGCACAGTCACCACCTTAATGACAGGTTTTGCAAACAAATACCCACAAATCAAACCTTTTTCCCTTTAAATTGATTGAGTTTCCCTAACAACAATGCTCCGACTCCACAAGCTCCAGCCCCTTCGATCACAATCTGTAAGCTTCATATTAAACATTTACTGAAGAAAACAAACCTTTTCCAATTCAACAAGGCGCAAGATGGCCAAACCGATCGCTTTTTCATCGACAACTATCGCATCATCAACTTTGTCTAAGAGTAGTATATAGGTATACAAACCGTTATAAAAGTCAAAACTAACCTTTAGCTGTAGCAAAAGCATTAACACCGATTACAGGTACAGCTAAGCCATCGGCGAGAGTCGGTAAAACGGAGGTTTCGATTGGATGACCAACTTGAAGAGCGTTCTAAATAACCCGTTATAAGTAAACATTTTAGGGTTCCTTGAACCTTGAATGATGGACAACGATCAGCTTCAACGGAGATAATTTTCACATCGGGACGTAATCCTTTGATAGCAGTAGCCACTCCTGCAACAAGTCCTCCACCACCTGCCGGCAAAACTACAGCATTAACGTCAGGAAACTAATCACAAAGTAATCTCAAATATCAAACGACTATTACCTGTTCAATTATTTCCAAGCCAACCGTTCCAGCGCCAGCAATAACATCCTTATGATCATAGCTAAACATTGCTGGCTTGTATACGAAATTAAAAACACTCACCCATTAATGTACTTTCCACCTTCATCTAAGCTTTTGCCCAATGCAATTAGCCGGCTTTCAGATAGGTTTTTCCCCTAAAACTCACGTGAAAAGATACAAAAAAAGCGCTTCTACCTGAACAATGACGTTTCCCCCAACTTCTTGCGTCTCTTCCTCCTCGAGAATTTGGGCGGCGTTTCCTGTAATTTGCTCGTACTCGTCCATGATGTATACGACGGGTTTGATCTAAATCAACAAATTGAGAAAAGACTATGCGACTTAACTAACCTAAGCAGATAAGAAAGCTCACTCCAGGTCCCATCATTTAAGCATCTTAGTGACGAACGAGGAAAAATTTATGAAATTTTACGACGTCAAACCTTTTCAACTCCGTTGTCTGCCTTTTGACCACACACTGTATGACGGGCTAAAAACAAAAATTTCTAAACGCAAAAAACAACAGTACTTGATGATTCATGATTTGCGCCGCTCGCTGGCTAGCCCTGAGGTAAGCATGCTTCAGTTGAGGGTTCCTCTGACTAAAGATACACAGATCAAAATGGTTAAAGGTGTTTAACAGAACACCATAATAACTTACTATTCCTTCTTAGAGATGTTGTGCCTTGCTTTGGTGTCATTTTCTCCAAAAGATCTTTTTGATTGCCGTTTTGATTCCGCGGTGTTTGGCTTAGGTGAGACAATCTTCGAAATAGGTTTCATTCATGCACTTCTCGGGACATTTTATGAAATGAATGACTTCGGACCGGCATATTCGCTGCGTTCCTAAACAAAAAGAATTGAGGGTTAAAGGGATGAACAAACTTAAATAAGGTCAAACAATAGAGTTTCACCTGTTTGCGGCTAGCCACCGAGTTCTTCTGACGTGGACCTGGGTCTGGTGAATCAGGTAACTAAAGAAATCAAATTTCAAGAAAATGCTTTGTGCTTAAATAAATACATGAAGCTTTCAACTTTAAAGGGAAAACAAAATAAAGTAAAGAAAATCATAAAAATCCAAACCTTTGGTGGCATTCAAAAAGTGGCGGTCGATAGATGAAGGAAGAAAAGTTGAGAATGAATTTTTAGCTGCTTCTTTTTTTGTTATGTATAACGTTTAAATGTTAACTTTGCCCAATAAATTAAAAATGTCGTGCAAAACAAAATGCGTCATTCAACTGAATACTGTAATGTTTTAGCATTATTTATAAAGCTTCATCTTTCGCTTTCTTCCCTTTCATCGTTTTGTCATATTCCTCCCCGAACACATCCCCGGCCATTTTGACTTGATTTTTGAGGCAGTTGTTATTTTATTTGAGTCGAACCAATTTTAAGCTTGAATTTTTCAGTGCATGCCTTCTGAACATTTAAAAAGTTCAATTTCGTTCATTAATGAAAATATTTTAGGGATGGGATCGATATCCGCGGATGAGTTAAGGACAATGTTTAGTCCTCTTCGAATTAACGGTGCGCCTTTTTTGTCTTGCACTTTTCATTTTAACATGGTTTTAGTAGACATTATAATTGGATATGGCGCTGCGAGTATTGTTTATTCGGGAGTTTCCACGCGAGATCAACGAAAGCTGGCAATCAAAGTTCCAAGTCGGGTGGAGCACGAACCTTATTTCATGAAGGAGATTGAAACATTGAAAGTGATTAAAAAAGCCGGCGGAAATACGGGGTTGGTTTGTTTAATTTCAATCAGTTCTAAATTACATTCTTAAAGTATCATGGCTTTAAAGTAAATTGAGTTAATGACTTCATAAACTAGCTACCTAATGAATTTAGAATGGAGTTAGAAAATCTACTTGGCTAACCAAGAAGTTAACATTTTTAGCATCACTGATCTGTTAATGTCGCGTCCAATCGAAGAAGGGATTCCATTTATGATCTTTCACCAATATGGTCCATCTCTTTTTGATGCGATGGTAATCTTTCTCAAAATATCAATTGCTAGAACTAGTTTTTAGAGAGAAACAAATCGGACGATTTCTCCAGATCACATTCTACAAATGACGCGCATGCTTTTGCAAGCAATCGATTTCATGCACTGTGAAGTGAAGTATTTGCATGGTGATATTAAACCGGAAAACATATTGCTCAAAGCAAGAATTATAAAAAATTTTGCTCTTTAAGCCTTGTTTTAGGATCAAAGATATTTGCAAAGTACCAATTTTTCTCCTGAAATCGTGGTAATCGACTTGGGAAGTGCTGTTTCACTTGATAATTATAAAGCTATGCAGAATGTGAACCAGGCCCTAATTGGTACCAAACCCTATCAAGCTCCAGAACAAACTATGAGTAAGTTATACGTTTTAAATTAATTACTAAACAATGTTTAGGACTTGCGTTAACGGAAAAAATTGATGTCTGGGCATTAGGATGCACAATATTTGAACTTTATCGAGGATGGCCGTTGTTTCAGGTATATTTGCGCTTAGACGTTACTATTGATCTTTAGCATAACGGTCTGGAAGAGCACCTTGTGATACTACAATGGTTGTTTCAACGCAGCATTCCATCTACAATGCTCTTCGAATATTATCGCCGAAATGTGAAACCAGTTGATTCGGATGAGTTAGACCCACCACCAGAGAAACGAGCAAAGACGGGTACGCCCGATTATGACGCAATCTACACGACCAATTGTGACCTACCAATTCCTCAACAAGCAATGATCGATGGCCTTAAAGCAATTCATTATGGACCGGAGATCGACCTCATTCGTTACTTGGGAATACCGCGATCAGATGAAGAAGAAATAGTACACAAGCTTATCATCGAAACACTCAAGGTTTGGCAAAAATTTTGTTAACTTTATAAAGTTGCTTTAGATTTTACCGGTATGTCGTCCATCACTACGAGAGCTTCTACGTGATTTTTTTAATTCCGTTTAAAGGTTAATTTTTATTGTCTTTAACGATTCTATATTTTGAGCGCTTTCCAATGGGAATAAAACTATGGTTGTTCTTGAATTTAGTTTTTGGTACCTTGTTTTTGTTTTTTTGCAGTAAAATAAAAACTCACGATATTCAAGAGCGTATCAAGCATTGCGCTAGTAAGGACAAATTGTGACAGACAGAAATAAGCAATAAACCAATTTTCATGAAAATGAGGCACATGTAATTTTCACAAATTTCACTCTGCATTTATTGATACTTTTGCTTGGTTGTGTCCGTTTCATCTTTTAAAATATTTATACGGCACAAGTATATGGGGCAACGAGAAGATGCCGTAGAATGAAGAAACGGGGAACGAAATAGAAAAACCCACAAGAAAAAGTGGGAAGAAATTTGAAAAGCGGAAGTATGTAGTACGATCAAGAAAAAAGGGAGAAATAGATTAAGGGTTTGGTGAAAGTTTGTAAATCTTTTTCATTTTGAGGAAAGCGTTTTGGATTGTGTATGGATGTGCCCCGAAATTCTCGCGACACAAACGAAAACACGAGGAACAGGCAAGGGAAACTGGTGGGGAAACTCATGGATAGACACATTTATTTTTCAAAATTTTCAAAAAAATCTACCATGAATTTGGAATCAACATGCTTTGTCATCGAAAATTCTTGGTCTTGTGCAACTGTATCAATTCATTTCTTTTCGAACAGCCCAAGGATTTTCCGATGGAATTGAAAATACTACGGCATAATTGAGTAGTCGTAAACAAAAATCATCCGTTTAAATTTTTTAGTCAAACTCAATGAAACAATATCGCTCTGCATGCATTTTTGTGGTAAAAACAATGCTTTGGAATTAATCGATGCTCACAAAAACAAATTATCTCTAGTCCAGCATTCCTTTCTGAATTGTTTACACGGCACACACCATTGCGCAATAATATTAATTTATACAATTCAAAAGACAAGAGGAGACAAATATCAACGGGATTTCCTTTTCTTAAGAATAGCGCAGAAAAACAATACACAAGAGAAAAACGGATAATTCTGAGACGACACAAAAAACAGTACACCGAACAAGGAATCAAATAAAACAGTTTGTGTGGAAGACAATTTTGAAGGATCAAGGCCGGGTGGCTTTGTCAAAGAAAAATTTTGGAAACAAGGTTTGTGCGGCTTGAGACCTGTGTCGGCAGGGAAGTGGAAGGTTAATGGCGATGGGAAGCAAATTACTTTGTTGTCATCATCGTCACGAACTCTAAAAGGGTTTCATTGAAACATAGGTGCATAAATAATATTATTTAAGTGATGCTATTCTTGTATACTATAAGCCTGAATAAGTAAAGCACTAGTCTCTACGGTTAATACTTATCATCCGGTATTAAACCATTAGATTTTATTCTAACTATGAGCAATAAACGGCACCTTCATAGTTGACTTGGCCATCTCCATCAATGTCAGCCTCACGAATCATCTCATCAACTTCCTCGTCGGTGAGTTTTTCACCAAGGTTGGTCATCACGTGGCGCAACTCGGCCGCTGAGATGAAACCGTTGCCGTCCTTGTCGAAAACCTAAATTAAACAAATAATTTCATCACAAAATCAATAAGAGATGATCGAGCTAGTCGATACCCTTCAGAGAAACATGTTATTCTAGATTCCCTTAAGCACAGTACACCATAAGAGAAAGCATAACTCATTGCCATTTTATGATACTGGTTGGTCTGGCGTAAGTTACTTACTCGTTAACTTAAAAACATATCATGCTACTAGGGGATTTGCTACTTTCTCTAGCTTTACAAAGTCAAAATTGTTTACCCTGAAGGCTTCGCGAATCTCTTCCTCCGAATCAGTATCCTTCATCTTACGAGCCATCATCGTGAGGAACTCGGGGAAATCGATTGTTCCGTTTCCGTCCGCGTCCACCTCATTAATCATGTCTTGCAACTCAGCTTCCGTAGGGTTTTGTCCTAGCGATCTCATGACGGTTCCCAATTCCTTCGTGGTGATCGTTCCATCACCGTCTTTGTCGAACAGCGAGAACGCCTCTTTGAATTCTAAAAAAGAATTGTTGAAATTCCATATCAACAGTGATTTTTCTATTGTTTCTTTTCACATTACAGATACGTGGAGCGCTTTTTACTTAAACTAGTCTCTAAACAGGTAAAATGGCTTGAAGGGGTGTGGGACAAATGCGACCTTTTTTTTCGCTGGAAAAGGCCGTAGAGCTTCAAAAATGTATTGTGTAAGGGAATCGTATGCGTAGATTCCGAATTTCGACAAATCAGACCTTGCTGGCACGTCAAATGTGGGCTAAAAGGCAAAAACTACGCAACTTAACGCTTTTCCGCAGCTTTTGCCTTTTAGCCCAAATTTGACGTGTCAGCGAGGTCTGATTTGTCGAAATTCGGCATCTACGCATACGATTCCCTTACACAAAAACATTTTTGAAACTCTACGGCCTTTTCCAGCAAAAAAAGGTGCGCAAATGTCCAGGTGCGCAGAATAACGTCGCATTTGTCCCACCCGGCTTGAAGTGTTAAAATGTTAACAATATCTACCCAAACAATCAAAAGGCACAAACCAGCAATTTGCTCCTCGGTGAGTTGATCTGCCATTACGACCGGTTATATGGAGGGAGATCACAACAATACCTGGAAATTTCAAAAATTAACAAGGGTCGTATAACGAACAGAAATGGAAAGAGGAGAACAAATAAAATTGAATGAAACTGAATTTGTTGCTAGAACTACAAAGTGTAATTGTTGCAATTCTCGAGGCAATAAGAAAAAATGTAAATCTAAATTTCCTGGGGACGTAAATATAGGTTAGGATCAACAGGCGAAACGTCAATAAAGTACGATCAACAGGCGAAATGATAAAGAAATGGTGATTGAAGTCATCCAAAGAGTCTATTAGAATAATTGGTTGGAAAGGCTAGAAAAAAGAATGAAAAATTGGGGGATGGTTACTTTGTGCAACTGGGTCATTTGCCCAACTCGCCTTAACCTTCTTCTAAGTGGGCCAATCTTTATGATTTTAGTGTCATTTTGTTGCACTTGTTGATATCTACAAAATGAAACCAAAATCATAAAGATTGGCCGACTTAGAAAAAAAGTTATGGCGAATTGCGCAAAAAATTTGGCACAAAATGGCGACCAATGTCACCTTACAGTAAGATTTTCAATTTTTGATTGAATAACTTAAAGTCGTAAATGTCATTACTAAAGCACACTTTAGCAAGTTGCCAATGAAAGCAAATCACATTAAAATCCATTTTTTAGTTTAAAACTAAAAAAAGTTGTTTATATGTCAAATGGCAAGACGAATGGCACCCATGTTTCAATTTCAGCGCAAAAATATGATGACGATAAGAGAGAATTTCCTTATGTCAACTGTCACACAAAAACCAATGTATAAGTGTGATTCACACACATAAATGTTGTGGCTGAGAAATGGGGGTAAAAGAAAAAAAGATTCGAGAAAACGGGGCGATCGCCGAAAAGAAATCGATCGATCAGCGGGGGGGGAGGAGAAGAAAAAGAAGGAAAAAGAAAGAAAAGAGGGGAGATACCGGGAAGTTTTAGTGTGGAAGGATGGGGGAAACAAAGAGAAGGGGATTGTCTTTCTACCCCAACACTACCCCCACCAAACACCGTTTTCACCTGAAATCACCCAAGAACCGGTCTTTTTCTCTTTCCGATCACCTTCTCTCCCAAATTGGGAACAGACGTTCACCCATCGACTCATCGTAATTGATGAATTGAAAGTGATGGGGCACAGATTGCAGATTGATCGTGAAGTGAAAATTAAATCAAACAGAATCAAACATCTTTGAATCAAACAGATCAAACAGTAACAGTCTACAATTTCACTTATCTAATATACAAAAAAATAAAACGCCCGTCTGTCTGTCTGTCCGTCACGCCTACGCGACAATACAAATTATGTTAACGTAAAATTACAACGAAGTAAACTAGAAAGCTGAAAATTTGTACTCACAGGTTTTCGGGGGTGAGGAATCCGAATATGAAATTAGATTTGTGCTAATTACCCTTGGTACCTCTAGGTAGAATATCTGTATGGCCGCGTAGCTGGTAAACTAATGCTTTGTGATAGCGTAAGCTCGTCACTTTCTCAAAGTTTACATCCATCCAAGTTCATCAAATAAAATCTTGTTTTAAAACCTTAAAAAAAAACATTTTTTGAGTAAACTAAATCAAGAGCCAAGGCAAGGCAATCAATTTTTCTCATACTTGTTTTCAAAAACTCAAAAAATGTCAGCTGATGGAAACTCAAAGGCCACCGAGTCCCCCATTGCTTCTTTCCCTTTACCCTTCTCCTTCACCCTGCGCGGGTCTCTTCAAAAAAGGGTCCTCCAAATTCTCATCTCTCTTTTTGTTTTCCCAATCTCCCTTTGCCATCTCTTTTCTCGAAAAAAGTGTTTACTAGTATATTTTTGAAAGAATTCGTGTAGACTCCCCCAAAACCACAAATAAATCTCCGTAAATTTTGACACCCACAAACTTGTCACATTCCTCAGAAAAAATAACCCAAATTCTCTTTGAAACTTTCAGAGCGATGGCATTTGACGAAAATCTCCGAAAATACAGTTCTAAATAGAGCGATTCAGTGAAAAGTGAATTGAATTCCGTTTTGGGATTTCTGGAGTTGGTGAGGAATTCCGTGCAATGGTCAATTCATTTTTTTGTTTGTTTGTTTGTTAAACACATCGGTAAATATTGGAAAGGGCCTTTTTCAGCAAAGAAAAGTGACGCGTGGTGATTGGGGTAAAGAAAAGAAGTGA
Organism: Mesorhabditis belari; assembly: GCA_958450365.1. Lineage (NCBI taxonomy): Eukaryota > Metazoa > Nematoda > Chromadorea > Rhabditida > Rhabditidae > Mesorhabditis > Mesorhabditis belari. The sequence continues at coordinate 117,766 of CAUEEP010000913.1, forward strand.
CTGTGAAGAGAGATTGCTAAAATTGTCTTGTGGTACACGTAACTTGCTTAGAAAAATAAGATACTAATCTATTACTATAAAGCTTTGTTAACTAATGAAAATCAAGTGGATTTGCTTTTGCTCAAGGAATTCTAAAACCCGTTCATCAATGCGATTTCACTTTATTTATTTATCTAGGTAGTAGTCATACGTAATCATAAGTATTTTATAATGAAGCTTGACTGAAAGAAAAGACAGAAAGATGGTCTTACCCATATTCTCAATCAATCTAAAAGTTTATTTATATCATAATTTAGGGTATAATAGGAATATATTCCGTATCTAATAAACTGGTCAGAAAGCTTGTAAGCTCTCAAAGCTGGTCAGAAAGCTACCCAAGACTTCCAAAGTATTTTATAATGAAGCTTGACTGAAAGAAAAGACAGATCTATCCGAAGACAAAGATCACTGAGTGCCAACTTTCCTTTTTTACAATATTCAAACGCTAGATCAAAACCCTTTTCACAAGGATGAAGAGAAAAACTTTTTCAAAAGCGCAAGAAAAATTCAATAAATTGTATCGTTCAAAGGAAATGAAAAGAGAGAGAAGCGGACGAGGTGAAGGGTTTTGAAGGAAAAGGAAAAGAAAAGAGAAAAAAGAATGGGAAAGGGGAAGTATTGATGGGTGAAGAGAGGCTGAAGAGAGAGCTCAACCCCTCGGGGGAAAAGGGTCCATGGGGAAGGGGAAGTTGAAGGATGGGCATTGAACATGGAACTCCTCTTTTCCCCACCAGAGAAAATCCTCGTTTGAAAAAAGAGTAGCAGTGGAATCGACAAAGAAATCATTCACAAGCGAACAATCCGATCTCTCTCTTTTGATTACTTTCCTCTTGACTACAATTGTTTCGAAATTAGTGATGAGGAATCATTGGATAGTTGGTTTTCATGTCTGATGGAGAATGAGAAGACTACAAATATGGGCTTGTAAGAGTGCTTCAATTGTTAGCCTAAAGGTTGGATTGTAATTGATGTCTAATAATTGATGTCTAATAGTTGATGCCTAATAATTGATGTCTAATAGTTGATGCCTAATAATTGTAGATATTTCTTTAGATAGCAGTTTTTTCTTGTCTAATTTCAGATATAATAAATATCATGTAAAGTAGCTGAGTCTTTGTCTAATTGATTTAGATTTGTCTAACTTATTATCAGAACTTATTGTTAACCATAGACTCGTTGACCCATCACCAAGTCATAATCGCCTTTAACCATTATTTTAAAACTCAAAAATAGCTAAAAATAGTCCATCTCACTACCCGAAACTCATTTTAACCAAAAGAAATTCGTCAAACGTGAAAACTGGAATTTTTTTTTGAAAATTTTGGATGAAATTGGATAAATCAACAAATGGACCGAAGGAAATGAGGTGCTGAAATGAAAAAAGGGAGAAGAATGGAAGCAAGAACCTTACAAGGGGAAATAAGAGAAACTGAATAGGCAGAAGGCCAAGAAGACAAGGAGAAGAAGGACAAGACAGAAGATGAGATGGAGTAGAGTGGAGAAGGCTGATGGGAAGACAGCGGAGGGGTCCCCCGTATAGACCCTTTCCCCCCTCTTCGACCCGATTAATCGCTGGATGCGCATTGCGCAGCGCAACCATTCCTCCCCTCAGATAACCCTTTCGCTTTTGCTGAACTCTAAAACTCCAATTTTCGGATTCTCTCTCGTCAGCTTTCCCCCTCTAAGCCCTCCACCCGTTTCCAGAATCTTTTTACCCCTTTTCCCTATCTTTTCTCCTATCTTCCCTCCCATATTTCTCTCGATTTCACTAAAAGAGAGATCGCATTAACTCTTGACTCTTTCTCCCCAGGGGACCTCCTTGAAGAGTCCCCTTCTTTTTCCACAATCTTCCTCATGAAAGTCTCTTTTCTTTTCTTTCGGCAGAAGGAGATCTTTTCCTCCTCCAGGTCCAGAGAAATTGGCTTCTTTTCGAAAACGAAAAGCATATGATCAATGTCTTTGACTTTTGAGAAAGAGGGAAAACGGCAAAATGGCAAAAAGAAGGCAAAGGTAAACCGGAAGTGAAACAAGGATTGGGAAAATTCTGAATTTGTGATGTAAAAGGAGTGGTAGTAGAAAGATTTGGTGAGGAGATTTGAGGAGAAAAATGAGTGGAAGTGGCTGAAATGGGTAGGATTTCAGAATCATTTGCCTAAAAAAAGGTACTTTTTCAAGTTTGTCAGCCAGTTAGGGCTACCTGCTTGATTAGTTCTGAACTATTGGTATCTCGAGACTAAAGTTTTTGGGTTATTGAATTGATTACTGTAAAGAGGCTAAGGGATTACTGTAAAGAGGCTTAGGGATTATTGTAAAACCCTCAGTCTCATCTCACTACAGTATGCTGAAACAAAAAAAATATCCAAAAAAAGTCTGAATCTCTTTGCAATTTGAATTTGAAAAGTATTCAGTCTTGCCTTTTATTTTACTATAGTAAAATAGGGTTTTACTGGGACAACAAACGAGCTCTATAAGGTTAGATTTCAAGACTCGACTCTAGTTGAATCAACTCAATTTACGAAGTATTAAAAAAGTAAATGTCTCATCGGTGAAATAAATATTTTCAAAGTTTGGCGAGTGAAAGGGGTGGAAAATAGTGGGTGAGGGAAATCTAAAAGTCAAACACGACTCACCGCCGGCTTTCCCCAGTCAGTCCCAGTCCTTTCCCCCGATTCTCCCCCTCCCTCCTTTGCTCATGTTTACCCCAACAATTCCCTTTAACACATAAAAAGTGTTTCTCTTTCTTCATCTACCTATTTAGAAGAGAATTCGATCGCATCACCGATTTGACTGTTTTTGAAAAATTCAATGACTCGCCATTGACTCGTCTTCAAGGTGTACTTTGTGCTCAATCGTGAACACACCATTTCTAGCACATTCTTTTTCATGTTTTCTTCCAGCTTCTTTTTAATTGATTTTACTAGGAAACAGGCATTCAATGCACTAGACGAAGTGAGTTCACTTGAGCACAGAGTACATTCAGATTAACAAGTCCGATAGAGTATTGAAATGTACTTTGTGCTCAAAAATGAAAACCCAGTCTGTCTGTTGGACAATAAATCGATTTTGATAGAAAATAGAGAATTCAGTGCACCAAATGGAGTGCGTTTTTATTCTTGAGCACAATGTACAGAACGTAAAAGCAAAGTAAAACAAGTCGAACTTCTCAATAACGATTTTGAAATTCTAAAAGATGCTAAAAGATTCTAAAATATGTTTCTGCGTAGCTGCCCAATTAGGTGCAATCGTTGCCCGCACAGGGCAGCTACGCAGAAAATATGGGACGCGTTTTAGAATCGTTATATAGAAATTTTCGGTCCCTTCGATATCGTTATAGCGAATTTCGACTGTAAAATCTTAGAAACTGATAAATTCTGCAGATTTGAGAAATGAAACAAATCTAGAGTAATGAAAAAAAATGGAAATTCCCCTGCAAGTGACAGGGAAAAAATGGAAATTCCCCTTGTCATTTCCCAAAAAAAAACATTAAAAAGAATTTTTTTGTTTCTTTAGACTAATAAATAAATTATCTTCATTAATTTAAAAAAAAACTAAACTTGTTTGAAGAAATTTATTAAAAAAAGCCAAAAGCCAAAGCCAAAATGACTCATTTGTTTTGAAGAAATGAAGAAATGATTGGGAAAAAATGATTCAAAAAAATGTTATTGTTTTTAAGGTCTTAAAAATTGTTTGGACATAATTTTTGCGATTTTAAAAGAAATTAGTGACAAATTTACGAATTTAAAGGACTTTTCTGAAAATGAAATAACATTTTTACATGTTTTTATAACAAAATCAGATGCTTGAGTCTAATTTTAAACCCCTTTTTAATTGAATAGCTTTTATTCACAAAGTATAAAGATATTCAGCTAATTTTAGCTTGCTAATCGTGAGCTGATACCAGACTGAACTACTGAAAAAAAAAGTCCCAAAAAAACTATCTACGTACACGCAAAATTTCTCCAAGGGAACCACGGGAGAATGATTTGATTTCCCTCTCATTCTCAGCTTTCTCTTTCGTCTTTTTTTACCATTGCAAATGTGGGGTTAATAATTAGAATTCGGGAATTAATCTGAGTGAAAAAAAGGGATTGAGGTGAGTGGTGTTATCTGAATGGAATCAATTTTGGGATGAAATGGAATTGAAGGGAAAAGGACGCATTCAACAGGCGCAATGCGCTCCCCTCCCCTCTCCTTCAACCGAATAAACCCCCGTCAAAACTTTTTTTTTGTCATTCTCTTTGCCATTTTTGGGGTCGATTGGTTCAAGAAAAGAGAAATTCTTCTAAAGAGTGTCCAAATTGGTTTTGAATCCGTAGAAACGAGACAAAGTCAAACTCATAGGGAACAAGGCTTAACTGAGATAGGTAACTGGGATAGGTAACTGGAATAGGTAACTGGGCTATCGAACACTCTTCACCTGAGTTTACCCTCCCCTTCCTACGGCGGTCGTGGTGTAGTGGGCAGTGTGCTTGTTTACCGATCGAGTTCGATTCCCCCGCTTGGGGGAGTTCGATCCCCACGCTTGTCGAACTTCTTGCTTTATAAAGATATTTTTGTTTTTCACAAATTCTACAGTGAGACCTCTACCGGATAAACGATCTGCCAATGAGCTGCACCTGCTATTTTCTGTGTTTTATCAAGTCTTTCTCAGAATGTTTCCCTTTGAGTACACTGGCTAAAGATTGAACTTTTTCTTACCGTGCTTGATCAAGTCTAGGTCTGATACCTTATTCCTTCTAACTAATGAGATAGTTTTGTCAACGTGGCCTTTTTCTTGAATTAAGTTTTCACTGATTAGAAAGTTTCCCTTGAGTACACTAGACAAAAAGACTAAAATCAATCCAGTGATTTTCAATATAACCCAAAAATCCCTTCTAAATCAAAATTCTCAAAAAGTGCAAGATTTTTGAAAGTTAAAAGGTTAACTCACTTTTTCTTTCGTTTTTTCAAAGATTGGCCGGAAGTGAGAATGGTCGACATCAGAAAATGGGGGAAATGGAGGAAAAGGAGGAAAAGGAGAGAAATCATATAGAGCGCACTTCCATTCAAATGAATAAAAAAGAGAGATTGAATGGGAAATGGAAAAGGATAAGGAAAGGAATTTACTCCTACAAAAATTGAATGAAAAAGAAATGTATTATTGGAATCAAGTTTGTGTTTTGATTTGTAGTTGTATCGTTCGTTAAAAAAAGGTTGACAAGTTCAGTCTTTTATATCACAACAGACTACGGGATAACAAAGTCAAAAGACTGAATAAGATATTTAGTTTGAATACTGTAGCATACTGTATAGTGTATAGGACAAGGTACTGGCGATTTATTTTTGCGATTTATTTAGCGTCACATGAAAAGAATTGAGTCTTAAAGACTGTAGGGTGTCTCAAAAGTTCTCATACTTTTTTTTGTGAGTAATAATCCTTGGACTTGAAAACTATTTCGAAAAACTAACGCCAAATTCTAAAAACTCAGATATTTTTACCTCAATATGACCATTTTCATAAAAAGATTTCAATTCTAAATAACTTTTCGACTAGGGTTAAGTTTTTTGGACTAATAAAGGAATCGACCGTCACATTTCGACGCAAAACTTTAGCACAAAGATAAATCGATTACGAGGATTCCAAATTTGTAATCCGTTTTTGCTGACGGGCCTTGGTGTTCGAGATATAAGCGTGCAAAGTTTTGACAAATTTCGCCAAACTGCCACTTTGCCTATAAAACAGCACCACAACGAAGGGAAAGAAGAGCAGCGGCGGCTCAGCGCCTGTCTACAAAACCTATCACATTTTTGCTCGCGGGTTCAATTCCGCCACTCGCCACTTTTTGACTAGGATTAAGATTTTTGGGGTAAGATTTTTGTGAAAGTTGGCTTAAACTTTGTAAAATAAAAATTTTTTTTGAAAAACTCTTGTTATCATTTAATAGATCTCATTTTTTCCTTCAAATCAAGCCAAAAACGAACTTTATATCTTAAAAAGAAAAGATTTTCAAGCGACTCTACAGAGAGCACTCAAATCTCAAAGCAAAAAAAAGTGATGACTTTTAAACATTCTCATCAAAAAGTTGTTTATAGCAACTTTTATGCAAGAAAAAAGTAAAGTAGAGCTAAAAATACCTGAATTTTCATAATCCGGAGTTAGTTTTTCATAAACAACGTGCTTTCCGAGTCAAATTTTCCATTTACAAAAAGTATAAGAACTTTTGGGACACCCTGTATACTGCATCCCGATATTTTGTAGTAAAACAAGTACCACAATAAGCCTGGAGATATTCAACTTATTGTTAATATCTTTTGCTTAAGCCAGGAGACTAGGGAACGGTCAGATTTCGAATTCGAACCAAAACTATATGACTTACGCAAGTTGGACACGGGCAACACGATGGTGTTTTTAGTTTTTGCCTAAACGCTCTAGCTTTCTATAAAAACCATTTGAAATTTTACCCTTAGACTTACGAGTTTTTAAGGGCTATGACTGAAAGAGAGAAAATCCCGTGCTCGCCAAAGAAGTGACTCGATGGCCCAGTGGTAGTGCCACTGTCTCCCAGAACTCGGATGCCTTTTTGGCATCCGAGCATCGATCCCCCTTGGAGCAATTTTTTTGCATTTTTTGCATTTTTTTAAATTTTTTAAGCACTAAAGTTGTATTTTGAGTTGTTTTGAGTAACTTTAGCTTCAATTGAATTCTTTACTAGACAACCTATATCTTTAAACATCTTTAAAAAAAGCATTCAACAAAATAGCTTTCTTAGGCAAAAGCATTCAACAAACAATATCTTTCCTTTAACGCGACAAAAGTCTGCAGATTTACGATACGAAAGCGAAAATTTTGTAAATTTCTCAAATTCAAAACCTTTGCAAAACAAAACTGCAGATAATTGTTGTCAAGGGACTTTAAGGGGAAAATTTTGTTGGGGAAAAGGAAAAAAGGAGAAAATCCCGTGCGTGTAAGTCATTTTTACGATGAGAAGGATCCTCTTTTTCGTCGAAAAATTGTGATCCCCTCAAATGGATGTCATTTTCTTTCTCTTTTTCGCTTTTTTGACATTTTCACAAAATATTTAGCGTTGTTGACGATAAAACGAGGAATTTGAGCTGGAGTTTGAGGGAAATTTGGGGAATTTTTGAAGAAGGATATTGTGAATTAGACTTTCTTTGAATTTAGCTGTATATCTTTAGAATTTCAATTGAAATTTACTGGTTCAGTTGTACGGTGAACCAGCTGGACTGGGCGTCCGCTACGTGGCCATACAGATATTCTACCTAGAGGTACCGAGGACACTTAGCACAAAGCTGATTGCAGATTCGGATTCCTCACCCCCGAAAAGCTGTGAGTACAAATTTTCAGCTTTCTAGCTCACTTGGTTGTAATTTTACGTTAACGTAATTTGTATTGTCGCGTAGGTGTCACGGACAGACGAAAGTTTTATTTTTTTTGTATATAGTAGATGATCAAGTATCACTTTTACGATTAGTCCCTATTCTATGCTATTCTTTAATTGCTATCGTAGTCTTTCTGTCGATTTATTTGCTAATCTTTATCATATTCTTGCTATTTTCGACTAAATATCATCACTTCAGCTTACTGCAATTTACCGTAGTGTTTATAGTAGCTTTTTGTAGTTTACATTGTATTTTATTCTAGTTTATAAGTATTGTCCTATTGTCGTCTTATTTGAAATATTCAATCTATTCTATTCTATTGTTAAAAACTTCATTAAGAAAATACGAAATGCGCAAAACTTATCATTTAAATTTTGAATTACTTTTTAATTTTTAATTGTTAAATAAAAAGAAATCATTTTTCTCTTCTTTATCTAATCAAAATCCTTTTATATTTCAAATTCATTTCAGCACAAATAATCTTTAAAAAAAAAAAGAAAAAGAAGTTCTATAAATTTCTAAAGATCAAAAAAATAATCCGCTAAATCAAAGAATTCCAGTGATTTCCCAAAAAAGAAACCCCCAAAAAAAATTTCTGTGCGCAATGCGCCGATTGATTCGAAAAAAAAGGAAAAAAAATTCAATGAATCATGAAAAAACAGAAAGAAATTTTCGTTATCACAAAAAATTAGCAATGATGTGATCTCTTTGCACAGAGATTGTTCAGAAATTCATTAAAAAAAGTGGATGGTTTTTTGGGGAAAAAGAGTGAACGAATGGCTGAATATGGCTGAATTTCAAGGTTTCTGTAAAGAAATTCTCTGAAAATAAAAGGTTTCTAATTTTTCGGGCTATCAGTATTGTGCTTAGTTCAAAAATTCTTTCAAAATTTCGGCAAATGATTTGACTGCTCTGTGATTCTTTCTTGAGGTATCTATTTAACTTTTGAGGTGTGTTTTGAGTGGTGTCCCGGGTAATTATTGTGATTTTGTTTTGTCGTTATTCAACCGAATAAAGCATACCGTAAATACTTTAATATTCCCCCACCCCCCTCGTACAGTCGCGTAGTCGCAAAAGTTTTTTAGTATTTCATTTTTTTCAAAGCGCCCGTCCTTTCAAAAAATGCGTCTTTGGTATCAAAAAATAGCCCTGAATTTCAGCTATTTTTTGATACCTAAACGCGCATTGTAGCCTAAACCAGTGTCGAGAAAAACTCGTTCAAAGCTAGACTACGCAACGCTCCGCACCGTCATTATGGGGGTGGGGTACTATTACAGTATTTACGGTATATATATATATGTCGTAGCCGATTATGAATGAAATTTTTTGGTAAATCTTTCTAATAGAGCAACCCTTTAATGTATGAAGACAATATTATATCATCCTGTAGCGAATTAAATTCTGCGTCGATTGGTACCAAATTTGTGAGTTTAGGTTAAAAATTACCGGCGCTACAACGTTTCATTCAAAATCGGCGGGACCCCCGTAGCCGATTATGAATTTCAGCCGATTATGAATGAGTGGGTCTAGGAGCGTCCAACCATCAAGTATTTGGTATCATTCAACGCAGAATCATTAATAATTATGTTAAATTTTTAAAATTAGAAAGGTTTGATAAAAAGAAAAAAAATTAGAGCAAAAAGACTGTTTGTTCAAGAGGAAACTTTGAGGCCCCATAATTTTTTTTCTTTTTATCCAATCTTTCTAATTTTAAAAATTTAACATAATTATTAATGATTCTGCGTTGAATGATACCAAATACTTGATGGTTGGACGCTCCTAGACCCACTCATTCATAATCGGCTACGACATATATATATAAAATCAAAAAAGTAACTATTCAAAAGATCTTTCAAAAAAAATGAATAAGATAAAAATTTGTTAAATTATTCTTTCAGAATTGAAACATAAAAGCACTGAAAGTCTTTAAAAGTTTTCAAAGATTTAAAGTTTCAAAAATAAAGCGAAGGGAAACTCTCCTCGAGCTCGAAAATGACAATGACAATAATCTGAATGTGAGGTGAGGTGAAACTATTTTCCCATTCCATATTTTGATCTCAAATTTTGAATAATCCTCTTTCCTATAGCGGAAAAATGGAGAATCCTTCGTTTTTCGCTTTTTACAAACGCTTGACGTCAATGTTTGAGAGAAAATTTAAATAATCTGAAAGAAGTCGAGTAAAAATTTCACAAAAGTTCAGACTGTTCACTTTGTGATTAGAAAAAAGGGTAGGAGAATTTTGGAGAGAGAGAATTTTGGAGAGAGAGAGAATTTTGGAATTTTTTTGCAGAAAAACTTGGTTCGATTGAATTGAATTTGATTGAAAAGGCAAACATTGACGGGTGTTTATCGGGTTGAAACTTTGAGATTTCCCACAAAAGAGTTTTGCTTTTGCTTTGCTTTGCTTAAAAAGTTTTGCTTAAAAATTCAAAGGTATGTTGAAGACTTTTCTATTTCTATGCTAACAACCTAATAGTTTGGGCTGAACGCTTTGCAAGCGCGAGATTTTTCCCTTACAATATCACATTGAATTTCGAGCTCCTTATGAGACCGTTACAAGCTTCCCGTTACAGCCATTACAAGCCGTTACAAGCTTACACGTTACAAGCTTCCCTAGTTACATTTTTGTCTCTTTAAAAGGCCGCCGCAAGCTATCCCAACAGACTACCCCTAGTTGCCTGGGTGGCCTAGTGGATAGTCTGCTAGACTATCGAACTTATTGTTGTCTTTCCCACCAAGTTCAAGTCAAATTTTTTTGCTTTTAAAAAAAAACTGTTTCCATACGTATTTGCATGAAATTATTGACTCGAATTTTATACACTGCTTTCTGTTTTTTCTGTCTCTAGTCTTATATGCTACTTTCAAATAATTTACAAAAGCTGGAACCTTCCAAAGTATCAGTAATCAGTAGATCAGTATTGAAAGATTTCACATTTCAGAAAGCTACAGGTATATAAAATTCAACTCTATTATTCATCGCAACTCTATTTCAACTCTATTACGTAGAAAAATAGTTTTTTTTAAAAAAAGATGAGTGATTTGGCAAAAAGAAAAAGATTTGGCGAGAGTGGGAGTCGAACTTGAGAGCAAAGAATGTAATAGGTTTCCGTAGTCTAGCAGAACATCCATTAGACCATCGAGTTGTTGGGGAAGCGTGCAACAGCTCCTTAAGGAGTCCGAAATTTAGAAATCTCGCGTTTGCGAAGCGTTCTGCAAAATCTAAAAACGGATTCGAGATCCCAATGACCGACTCTATAAGATGGACTGTTAACAAAGCCAAATTCTGACAAATCCTGACTGTTAACTATAGGATGGACTTGGGTTCGAGTGAAAAGGCCAGCTTGATCCTTTCCCTTGTTAGACCAAAAAGGTAGTTTATTCTAAGTTGCAACAAAATCTAAAAACGGATTCGAGATCCCAATGACCGACTCTATAAAATGGACTGTTACGAAATGATCTTGAAAAATGATGTAATTCAAAATTTTCTGATTTCTTTCTTTTTTCCAGACACCTCCAATGGGCACAAAATTCATCGAAAATTCATTGCCCGAGAAGTAATCGGGAGGATTTTTGAAAGAAAAAAAAGAGAGAGAAAAGATTTGCGGTTGGAAAAAGAAATGAAAGAAATGAAAGAAGAGGAAAGTCTCCGACTTGAGAACATCTGGACATAAAACTTTTCCAGAAAATTTCTCGAGAAAAGAAAAAGTTTTTTTTTTATGTTTAAGTTTCACTTTTTGTGTGTTTTGAGGAAAGTTTTCTTGAAAAAAAAAAGTTGATTTATGGATGGGAGTTGGGGTTTAGGAGAAGTTTTGGAAATGTTGAAATCCTAAATTTTTACGCAAATTCATTTGTTAGTTAGTTGAAACCTTATCCATAAGCTTTAGATCTACAAAGTGAGAATATAAAACGAGAAAACGAAACTTCTTTTAAAGTTTGACTGTTTTTGAAAGGTAATATTTAAAAAAAAAGGTTTTCTTTTGAATCTAAACCGATTAATTAATGAGAAAGAGATTTGAGAATCGTTAGAGAGAGATTTGACAAAAATAAAATCGTTATTCGTTAGAAAATCGGAAAAGTCCTTTCCGATTTTTTGGGAGAGTATCTTAAATTTGTCCAATTTTGACGTTTTATAGCTCATCCTAAAGCTGAATTCAAGACGGATCGATTGTTTTTAGGGTACAACAAAAAAAAACGAGAAAAACGACGGAAAACCGCGAAAAGCGGCGGAAAGGCTATTGATCTGAGGGTCGCTGGGTTCGACTTCCACCGGTGACAATATTTTTCAAAAAATTTTTGCTAAGATTCTGAAAATGCGTGTCTAGGGGTTATTTTTGACGCTGATCACGAAACACATGTTTTTAGCCTAGGTTTCTGCACGGAAAACCAACGAAACGTGAAAACAGCCATTTTTTGGCTCTGCCGCCCTTTACTAAAATAGCTGTAAAAACTTTTAGAAAAGAGATATCTCAAAACCGGTTTTTACCAATCGATCCGTCTTCAATTCAGCTTTAGGATGAGCTATAAAACGTCAAAATTAGACAAATTTAAGGTACTCTCCCAAAAAATCCGAAAGGACTTTTCCATCAACCCAATAACAAGTCATTTAACTTCAAAAAAGCATAATTTTCATAAATTTGCTTCTATATGAAAAATTGTTATGAAATTTTCAATATCTATCTACAAGTACAACTAAAGCTGTAAGAAAATGGTGAACCCGATCGATGTTGATGTGATGATGAAGATGATGAAGAAGATGAAGAAGATGATGATGAAGAAGATGAAGAAGATGAAGAAGATGATGATGATGAAGAAGAGTAGATCACAATGATGATCAATGTCAATATTTAGGTGGAAAAATGCTCGCAAAATCTGATGGAGAAATGGATTCAATGGGGGCAAAAGGCAAAGGAGCACACGAGTCAAAAGCGGCCAAGAGGATTTCGAATGGATGAGTGAAGAGAAAAGGGAAAAGTAATAGATAAATGGATAGAGAAAAAGGGAAAATGGAAAGAGAATGGGAAATGAAGGATTTCGAGATGAAAAGTGGTGTTTCTGGGGGTGAAAAGAGGCGGGATTTCTCCTTTTTCCTTTTCCCAGTCTGATCGGGGCAATGTGCCTGCTGCAGGCACTTTTCTGTGGGCGCAATGCGCGCGCATTGCGCCCGCTGAATTTTCTTTTTTCTTTTTTTGACTCTTTTTCCTCTTTTCTCTTTCTCAATGACTTCAGCTCTTTCAGCTCTTTCCCCCATTTTTCTTTTACATCCATCCACATATGAGGCAACGGATACGGTGGAGGAAAAGCCGATATGAGAAGGGTTTGAATGTATTAGGGAATATTGGGGATTAGTTGGGTAATTTTGGTGGGGATTTCTTAGAGTGACTTGTTGCTTTTCGCATTAATCAAGAGGGTTTTTTCGAAGGAATAGAAATTAGTATAGAAAATTTGAAATTTTTGCACAGCCAATGCTAGACAAGACAGCTAGCCAATGCTAGACAAGACAGCTAGCCAATGCTAGCCAATGCTGTGTAACTGCCAGTCAAAGAATCATCCTCATCTTCTTTGAAACTTAAATGCAATAATAAATAATTAAAACAGATGAATTGATTGTCGTTTGAAAGAAATCAAGTTTAAAATCGTTTTGTTTAAACTGAAATTATAGGCATGGACAAAAGTCTTTAACGTTGTTTTCAGCTGTTTTTTTTCGTAGATCTTTGTTCAAATGCGTTCAAATTTCAAACGATTCAATTCATTTCAATCAAACGGTTGAAAGATTTAAGGAGTTTATTATCTGATTTAAAAGCTTTTTTAATTAAAAATCTAGTTAGATCTCTGGTTTTAGCATTAGCAAAAAGATGGATTCAATTGGATTCAATTGAATTGCAAAAAGATGGATTCAACAATCTATAACATGTCGAGCTCTTGTCTTGTCTAGTCTTGTCTAGTCTTGTTTTGCCTTGTCTTGTCTTGTCTAGTCTTGTCTAGTCTTGTCTATCCTTGTCTTGTCTAGTCTTGCCTACGCTTGTCTTGTCTTGTCTTGTCTACCCTTGTCTTGCCTTGCCTCGGCTTCACCACCCAGCCCAGATCTCAACTCAGATTTGTGGGCTTTTTTTCAAGTCGAAATTAATGGGAAAACGATTCCGATTCAAGGTTGAGCTCTGGTACTTCATTTGTCGAGCCTGGAACACGATTGAGCCTCAAATTTTACACGACTTTGTCGATTCGATGCCAAAACGGATTCAAGCAGTAATTGCGGCTCGCGGAGTATTGATTATATTGATTTTATTGATTTTCAGAAGTTTGTTTTTCGTAAATCTTGATCCAAATCCGACAAATTTGCAAACGATATTGATTTTCACTTTTTTTGTTGTTTCATTATGTTTTCATCACATGCTAAAAGAAATGTCCATCGATTTTTGGCTAAACTTTTTTTAGAAGCCCATGACATGTTTTAAATTGTTGAACTAGATCTTTTTGCTAATGGTAAAACTATTAGGTGTGTGAAAAAGTAATCGACGTTTTTAACGTTTAAATATAAAGGACCATAAGTTTCGTTAAAATAATTTTTATTCAACGAAGTAATCACCATTCGAAAGAACAACCTTTTGCCAACGTTCTACAAGTAAAGACATTCCACGATAATAAAAATCTTGGTCCTTAGAGGCGAAGAAAAGAGCAACCTCGGTTTTGACATCTTCTTCGGAATTGAACCGTTTATTGGCCAAAAAGTTAGACAGAGACAAAAATAAATAATAATCAGATGGAGAAAGGTCTGGACTATAAGGTGGATGTGGTAAAACCTCCCATCCAACACTCTGGATTTTTTGTCGAGTCTGTAAAGAGACATGTGGTCGCCCGTTATCTTTCATGCGGTATCCATTTGTCCAACTTTTTGATAAAATTCATGGCATTCAAGCGTTTCCTTACGGTTGACCCATCACAATTTAATGTAAGGCCTATTTCTGAAGAGGTTGAACGAGGGTTTTCGAGAAGACAGCGCCTTATTTGGTCATCAGAACAGGTCTCAGGGCGACCGCCACGTGGTTCATCTTCCAGGCTTTCATTACCACCTTTGAATCGTCGGAACCAAAACCAATCATCAATCACGGCGTCTTCGCCAAACGCATTCCGAATTCGACGTGCAGCCTCCGCAGCTTTCAACCGATTTTTGAACTCATAAAGCAAATTTGACCGAATAACGATACTTGTGTATACCATTTTCAAACTAGAATGAAAGTAGCTTATTGTCGTCCTTTTAGCAAAATAAATATATCATTCGAAAGAGGAAAAAATAAGCTTTTAAACGATATATATATCGTTAACAAAAAAATTAAAAATTGTTTAGATATATTTATTTAAACAAAATAAAAATAAAAAACGTCGATTACTTTTTCACACACCTAATAGATATCTTTCAACGAATAAGCTATCTAACTAATAAGTTCTTTAAATCTTTCAACCGTTTGCAAATTGATCGGATTTGGACAAAGATTTACAAACTTTTGAAAACCAACGTTAAAAGAGTTATGTTCTAGAGTTTCTAGTTATGGACTTTTGTCCATGACTGTAAAAGATATTCAGTTTTCATGGGAAATAGCGTAAGAGCGATAGAAGGCATAGAATAGACATTTCGAGTGTCCCCTTCCCCCTTGCCAGAGACATTTTTCTTCTCCGACCAACTTTTCCATTTTTCTTTCTCTTCTCTGCGTTTTTCTTGACGCAAAAAATTTACCAATTTTGGTGTTGTTAGTTTCATTGGATAGAGGAAAGTTAGACGCATCGAATGAAACCAAAAACAGCTCAATTGATAAATTGTGCGTCGAGAAAAACGCAAAATGCCTCTGGCAAGGAGGGCACTTAGGGGCAGAGGGGCAGAAGGGGGGACACTCGAAATGTATAGCATATTTTTTCCAATCCAATCCAATCCAATCCAAGCGAATGAAGTAATTTTTGTAAAATTTCAATAATTTTATTCGAATCGAAGCATTGAAATGCTTTGATTCGAATTTCGTTTTGGGTTTGAAAGCACCGAATTGTGTATGGGATTTTTTGATCACAGAAAGGAGCCATTTCGCTTGACGTGCAAATCTACAAAAAACGTTTAAAGTATATAAGTAAAGTAAATTATGAAACGGCGTGCTTGTGTTTCAAGAAAGAGTGCAAAGCTTTGAAAGTGCAACATTCTTCAATATTTCGGCTTTCACGATGAAATTATTGATGGACAGCGAATTTCGGCAACCAGAATGGAGCCTTAAGGAGCGTTCAATCCAACATATTTTCTTTAATAAGTTTTTCAAAAAGTGTCTTTCTTTTAACTACCGTAATCTTACCTCTAGTCCTTTTATTTGATCACTTTACTTTTGATCTTTTTCTGTACAGATTAATGAAAGTATTGAAAGAGATAAAAGTAGGTTAAGTAAAAAAAAATAGAGCAAAGTTTACCGTAAAAGATATTCAAAGAATTAAGAAAGTTTTAGTTTAGAAAGCATTTCAGAAAGCGCATTTTAGCCTCTTTTATATTGGGTTGATGGAAAAGTCCTTTCCGATTTTTTGGGAGAGTACCTTAAATCTGTCCAATTTAGACGTTTTTTTAGCTCATCCTAAAGCTGAATTCAAGACGGATCGATTGGTAAAAACCGGTTCTGAGATATCTCTTTTCTAAAAGTTTTTACAGCTATTTTAGTAAAAGGCGGCAGAGCCAAAAAATGGCTGTTTTCACGTTTCGTTAGTTTTCCGTGCAGAAACCTAGGCTAAAACCATGTGTTTCGTGATCAGCGTCAAAAATAACCCCTAGGCACGCATTTTCAGAATCTTAGCAAAAATTTTTTGAAAAATATTGTCACCGGTGGAAGTCGAACCCACGACCCTCAGATCAATAGCCTTTCCGCCGCTTTTCGCGGTTTTCCTTCGTTTTTCTCGTTTTTTGAAAAAAGCCTGAAAAAAGCCTTCTAACAACATCAAAAAAAGAGATATCTCAAAACGGTTTTTACCAATCGATCCGTCTTCAATTCAGCTTTAGGATGAGCTATAAAACGTCAAAATTCGACAAATTTAAGGTACTCTCCCAAAAAATCCGAAAGGACTTTTCCATCAACCCAATAGTTTTTTTTTGATTACGATCGCTTTTAAACTTTTTTTTTTTAGAAGACCAATTTTAGAAAACTTCATTACTCGATTTCTCCATTCACTGTCGAAAGCTTTGTTTTCCAGGCTCAGTTCACGTTTTCGGGTTTTCATTTTTTCAGCAAAATAAACCCAAACGCTTTCACCGATCCTCTTCCCAATTTTTCTCTCCAAAAAACGATCCCATGGGAAAAACTTTCCTTAAAATGGGTCTAAAAGGAGAAAAAAATATATAGAAAAAGCCAAAAGTCTCTAGTTGATATTTTGTTCTTCTTTTTTCTTTCTTTCTTTCTTTCTTTCTTTTTTTAAAAACCCTCCCTTCATTTCCCCCAATCCCCATTTTTTCTTGTCCACCAGGAACCCCCTTCTTTTCCACGCGTACCCGAAAAAAACGGAAATGAGGCCCATTTTTTGGTCCATTCTCCATTCGATCTCTTTTTTTCCTTTATCGGGAACAATTCCCCACTAAAAGACCCCCTTTGAGTCTTTTTTTGGGAAAATGGAAAAGGATTGGGATAATTGAGACTAAGTGATTGAAAATGGGATGTCCATTTTTCGGAAAAAAAAACTGAAAATTCTAGCTACAAGGGGACAAGTTTTAGATGCATTACGAATAACGGAGGCCACCTCACAACGATCCGAGCAGTACTAACAAGCTTTCATTTATGAAAGTATAAATATATACACCGGTGACGCCAGATGTGATTTATAGTCACAATTCGACACACACAATACTAGGCTATATCTTCACTTAACCCACGCCTATATTCTCGGCGCCTAATCCCTACTCTTATTGCACGATCTCTAGATTGCTTGTTCTGGCGGTGAAGAGAAAGACGGCTGGATAGGCTTCTTGAGAACCTGGGCCATGAATCGGTCCATTGGGTGATTGAAATCGGGTCTCTAATTCCGTAGAGAGCCACACTGGCGTTGCTCCACCACTAATATGCGGTATATGTGTAAATTTACGCACTTCGGAGCTTTTCCGAGGTTTGAAGTGCCAAAAGCATGCCCGAGTTCTTCAGTCTTCAATTTTTGTCACTCTGCATTACCTGCTCTAGTTACTTGATGTCCTGGGATGTCTTTACGACTACTAGCTTGGTTATGATAACATTTATGAGGGCTACGATTAGAGTGTGCTTTCTAAAAGGCATCTATTTTAGAAAAATAGCGTAGTCAAACCATTTGTTTAGCTCTAATCAGCCTGATTTTGGTATCGTTCAATGAAAGTTGTGATTCCTAATCGAATAATATCAAAATCGGACTGATTAGATGTTAATTGATAGCTTGAATACCGTAGTTTTCTCAAATAGATGCATTTTAGAAAGCGCAGTCCTTGAGAGGAATACATTCGAGATATGGATCACGCTTTAGACCATCCATCGATTCGTCAAATCTTGTAGACGCGTTTACCATTATATCAAAGCTTTTTTGGACGCTGGAAAGATCTAAAGGATAAGGGGAACATCACCATCACCCCATTTTCCCCCATATTCTTCTACATCTTCTACATCTTTTTATCCAACTCTTGCCAATAATCACTTTCCCGATTTATTCTTTTGCTATGTTCTTCTTCGGTTGATCTCTATGGTTCTCCTCCATTTTTCCCTTTTATTTTTTCTTTTCCAGATCTCCCGAAGAGTCACCCCGTCAAGCGGCTGAGGAAAACGGCCGTTCAATGCATAAATTGTTCGTCTTGAAATGGGAAACCAAAAAAAGGGGAAGCGGGGAACCATAGCAAGAAGAATAAAGATCGGGGAAAGGAGAAGATGAAGAATTTCGAGGAAAATTGGTATTGGGGAACGAATTGGTGGAAATGGTAGGTTTTGGAATTTACGAAACTCGAGTCATTTGGAATATTTTCGTTAAAAAAATGTGCCTGTTTTTCTTCAATCAAATCTACATTATTACTAAAAACAAGATTACGGTAGTTTGTTTCTATTCTTCTTCATTTTATTTTCCAAAAAGCGAACTTATTGGAGAAACAAAGTTAATTACGAAAAGCCGAAGCAAACCTTGGAAAGCATTTTTCATTTTTTTGAAAAAACCTTTTAGAAAATGAAGAATAAGGTTTGAAAAAGAAAAAGAAAAAAAAGAAAAGAACTAATTTTCGATGATTTGAACAAAAATGAGGTTAGACTGGGATGGATGAAAAAGAGAAAAAAGGGGCGAAAAAGGATCAAATGTAGATTGGTTTGAAGAAAAATAGGCACATTTTTTAACGAAAATTTTCCAAATGACTCTATGTTTTTGTAAAAAATGATCAATTGTACGTAAACAACATGAATTTCACTAAAAAAACAATCAAATCATTGTTCAAATCTTTCTATAAGTTCATAAAGGTTTTGATTTTTCCTCATTGTCGACATTTTGTCATTCGCGATTCGCTGCGTTGATTTCGAGTCTTTCAAATTTGAATCACTGTGTGAGTGCTGAAAGAAATTGTTGGAAAATTGATAAAGATAAAGAAATTCTTAATTTTATTGACTTACCTACCGTAAATACTGTAATAGTACCCCGCCCTCCTCGTACAGCCCGCGTAGTCGCAGTCGCAGTCGCAGTCGTTTTTTAGTATTTCATTTTTTTCAAAGTGCCCGTACTTTCAAAAAATGTGTCTTTGATATCAAAAAATAGCTGAAATTCAGGGCTATTTTTTGATACCTAAGCGCGCATTGTAGCATAAACCAGTGTCGAGAAAAACTCGCTCAAAGCTAGACTACGCAACGCTCCGCACCGTCATTATGGGGGTGGGGTACTATTACAGTATTTGCGGTAGGTAGGTTTCGAATCTCGAAACCCGAAAGAAAATCTCACATCTTGCAACCTTTTATAAACCTTACGAATCCAATAACTATAACTAACTGTGAACTTAACTTGCAATTCAAGATACATGTATTTAATCACACGGATTTATTCACCAGACCGAAAGAAAATCTTTTGGCAATGATTCAAACAAAATAATGCAAAATAATGATTTCGGGCGCCTTCAAGAGATGAGCTAGTTCAAAGTATCACAGTTGTCAATTCACCAACCCAATAGTAACAGGACACAACGAAATGGAAAATCTATATAAGAAAAAAATTACAATAAACTTTTTCTTTCATGAGCGACCAATACTGTTTTTCCACCACTGTATTTGCGCTCTCCTTTTGTTGAAAATTCAATAGAAAAAGTTTATCGACCCGTTTAAGTTTATCGATTATTACAAATATTGTGCAAGAATTAAAGCAAAAATAGAGAAAATGCCGGGAGAAGCTGTAGAGGATTTTTCGGGATTGAGGTCCATTCTGTAGTTCAAAAGGAAACTGTTTTGTCCAGTCACCGGGAGCCAAAGGATCTGAAGTTACTTGCTTGTTTGGAACTTTCTGCATCTGGCTGTAGATCTTATAAATTGATTACTAACTTGATTGTTTTTATTGAAGTAAACCGTTGTAGACTTTGAATTGAATAGAAACGCTTTTTTTTATGAAAGAGTTTTGTGATTAACTCTAAAACTCTCGAACTTTTTTATTCAGATTAACATGTAATTTAAAGCTTAGAAACCGCAAATTATGAAAAAATATGAATTTAAGCTTAAGCACTCTTCAAAGATCTGAAAAAATGAATTTCGCTGTTGCAACTCAATGCTCATTCCACTCACCTCCATTTTGTACCCATTTCCAGTCCATGTCTTGTTCCAAATCTCTTGATCACTAAATGGCGACTTAAAATGAAAACGTTTTCTTTTACATTTTCAAGGTGTCAACAGCGTTCTTGTTGTCAGTCACTGAAATAGACAAATTCCCGGTGACTCCAGCGAACAATCCGGGTTGCACGTATGGGACGGTGACAGTGAACTTTGGCTGAGATGTCTGTACTGAGGTGTCACCTGGGAATTTTGTTTCCATTATTGCATCTCAATGTTAGTACAAAGAAAGTGAAAAAGTGAAGAAGAACCCACTCGACAATGTGGCCTTAACAAATTTGCCAGTCATAAACGGCAGATAGTTATCGTAGTTGCCCGGATAATTGGGTGTCATCACGAAACCGTTTGAGCCATCTTTCAGCTTTGTGTCCATATCATCTAACATTGTTTCTACTCAAAAATCGATTCAAACACTAACCACCCAATCGTGTGATATCGGCGCTAAAGTAACAATTCGGTGGAACGATCAGGGTGGCTGCTGGCGACATCAAAAGGGAACGAACAAAACCTTGTACATTTGAATCACTAAAGGAAACGAGTTAATTTAACCAGTGGCCCAATCTTCCTGATGCAAGAACAGTTACTCAAGACGTCTTTTTTTTCGACCAACTCACTCAAAGCTATAGATTCTCATCTTGTTCACCGTTTGCGGAATACCCGACACATAAAGAGTCACGCTTGAGCCAGCCGACTAAATTTTATAATGATTAGTTTCATTTCATCACTCACCTTATTAACATTTCCAAAGAACATAAGTTGATTGCTGAACTGAGAGATGGTAACTGCTTGGGTGTTGTTTTTAGCCGGCACAACGATTGTTGTTGTCACATTCTCCAAGACGTTGATCAAAGTGTAATCAGCGAGTGCCGGTGGATAGCTACCATCTGAAATTCAATGAAAATAAAACTTATAATAGCTTCTAAATGTCAAAAAGGTAACATGTTGCCTGGTTATGCACAATTTTTGCAGGTTTAGCTTTTACGATATTTAGCAGACCTGAACTAGGCCTGATTTTGGGCAGAGAGTCGGCCTGGCTCTCTGCCTTAGGCACAGGCCTTTAAAAAGGTCGAAAAAGCCCGAGCTTTGGCCTTCCATCAAGCCCAGGCCGGCACAAGCCCTTAAAAACATGTCTACTTACTTGCAAAGCTAGTGAAAGCCGCCAAAAACTCGGACGGGACGGCCTCTCGGATATATGGACGCATTAATTGGTTCGTGGGCGGATTCTCTGATATATGCACGTAATTTTGGAAAATACGGGGCGATTTGGCCAGGTCGCTCAAACTAAATTGCATTCAATTTAAGATCGTATCCGTTTCCTTCAAAAATCATGTTCCTATTTGCATTTAATTTGCTTTTTCGTCTCATTCCCCCCCCCTTTCATTTCTTTTTTCCCTCGAGTTTTGAGTTTTGTAGTTTTTTTTTTTGGAGTTTTCCCCTCGTTCTTTTACGATTTGATGCTTCTCTTCAGCTGTTTTTTTGTCTCGTTGCCTTTTCTTTCTGTAGTGTACTAAAAAGGCCATTCTCCAACACGACAACACCAGTTCACAAACGGCAAAGTTGACCCGCAGTAAAGAATGATCTTTAGAGAATGATTTCGAGACGTTTTCATGTTAAATTTGAATCTCTGCCGCAAATTTTATCTGCATTCCAATTGACGTCGCATTCCAATTGACGTCGCATTCCAATTGACGTCGCATTCCAATTGACGTCGCATTCCAATTGACGTCGCATTCCAATTGACGTCGCATTCCAATTGACGTCGCATTCCAATTGACGTCGCATTCCAATTGACGTCGCATTCCAATTGACGTCGCATTCCAATTGACGTCGCATTCCAATTGACGTCGCATTCCAATTGACGTCGCATTCCAATTGACGTCGCATTCCAATTGACGTCGCATTCCAATTGACGTCGCATTCCAATTGACGTCGCATTCCAATTGACGTCGCATTCCAATTGACGTCGCATTCCAATTGACGTCGCATTCCAATTGACGTCGCATTCCAATTGACGTCGCATTCCAATTGACGTCGCATTCCAATTGACGTCGCATTCCAATTGACGTCGCATTCCAATTGACGTCGCATTCCAATTGACGTCGCATTCCAATTGACGTCGCATTCCAATTGACGTCGCATTCCAATTGACGTCGCATTCCAATTGACGTCGCATTCCAATTGACGTCGCATTCCAATTGACGTCGCATTCCAATTGACGTCGCATTCCAATTGACGTCGCATTCCAATTGACGTCGCATTCCAATTGACGTCGCATTCCAATTGACGTCGCATTCCAATTGACGTCGCATTCCAATTGACGTCGCATTCCAATTGACGTCGCATTCCAATTGACGTCGCATTCCAATTGACGTCGCATTCCAATTGACGTCGCATTCCAATTGACGTCGCATTCCAATTGACGTCGCATTCCAATTGACGTCGCATTCCAATTGACGTCGCATTCCAATTGACGTCGCATTCCAATTGACGTCGCATTCCAATTGACGTCGCATTCCAATTGACGTCGCATTCCAATTGACGTCGCATTCCAATTGACGTCGCATTCCAATTGACGTCGCATTCCAATTGACGTCGCATTCCAATTGACGTCGCATTCCAATTGACGTCGCATTCCAATTGACGTCGCATTCCAATTGACGTCGCATTCCAATTGACGTCGCATTCCAATTGACGTCGCATTCCAATTGACGTCGCATTCCAATTGACGTCGCATTCCAATTGACGTCGCATTCCAATTGACGTCGCATTCCAATTGACGTCGCATTCCAATTGACGTCGCATTCCAATTGACGTCGCATTCCAATTGACGTCGCATTCCAATTGACGTCGCATTCCAATTGACGTCGCATTCCAATTGACGTCGCATTCCAATTGACGTCGCATTCCAATTGACGTCGCATTCCAATTGACGTCGCATTCCAATTGACGTCGCATTCCAATTGACGTCGCATTCCAATTGACGTCGCATTCCAATTGACGTCGCATTCCAATTGACGTCGCATTCCAATTGACGTCGCCGCCATTTGGAGGTAGTCGGTAGGAGCGCCGCGTCGTCGTTTATTTTTTCTTTCCAAGTTATTTTTTTGTCAGATTAATTGAAATTATTATTTTATGCGATAAATTTTGTGTTTCTCTTTGAAATGAAAAAGAGATCTATTTCTAATTGGGAGCCGAGTGGAGAATCCGGAATTTTTCGTAATCGGACCACAATGAAGGCCAAAACTAATTGTAAAATGGTTTGTGGAGTTGAATGGAAACAACAAAAGCAAAGCTCATTTTCTGGACCGATCTCCTCAATCCACGAGTTGAACCCGGAACGCTTACCCCATCCGCCATATTCTCCTGACCTAAGTCCTACAGATTACCATCTTTTCCGATCGATGTAACACGCCCTGGATGGAAAGCACTTTCAAAATGAAGAAGATCTCAAAAAGTGGCTCCAAGACTATCTTGACTTGAAACCAAAAATTTTCTATGAGAGGAGAATCCGCGAATTGTCAGTAAAATGGGTGAAAGTCGTCGCAAATAATGGAGATGATTTCGATTAAACTGCTCTTTTGATTGTCATTAAATATTGTTTTCAATTTGGGGTCAAGACTTAGTTTACAATCTAATAATAAACCGTAAAATGATAAATCCGATCTGCTTTAAACTACCTTTAAGGTTCTAAATTTTGTTTAGATAGCTAAAATTATAGAAAGAGTTTGCTTATATTTATGTTGCCATCGAGAAAGCGTCAATTTGTTGTGTGTTCGTATCACGAGCATTAACCTTGCTGGATGTTGCGTGTTCTTGTTATATAGTGAGCGTTTTGGGAGAAACCCGCTTAAGCTTTTGCTATTCGGTTATTCTGAAGCAAAATCATGCCCGATGATAAAGCTGGTCACATCCCGAATTCTAGAAAAAAACAATTCACCAAACCTGTAGCGTTGAGTGGCGTCACTGAAATAGACTTCAGAGTTTAGACTCAGAATTTTCACGTTCACTTGGATGTTCAGGCCTGAGGCAAGGATTTGTTTCGCTCTCTGAATGAACTAGAAATTAACGAGAAACGAGAAACGAATAAAAGTTACGGTGTCTTGAAATCGAGAGCGGAGAATCAACGGATCATTGTCGATAGAAAAGTATTCAGTCGTCGGGGCTTCGTACAACCATTTCATCAAAAAGCCTTGATTTCCAATGCCTTTTGGGGTGTAGTTTATCTGGAAAATGATTAATATGATTAAGACAGCTATTCTCTATAGAATTTTCTATAGAAGCTCAGCCCAGTCATTATTCAATTCAAAGGAACTATAAAGGAACTTTAAAGGAACCAAATAGGAACTATAAAGGAATTATAAAGGAGCTACAAAGGAACCAAATAGGAAGTCAGAAAGTCAAGAAGTCACCCTTTCAATAGCGTCACTTACCGACAAAACATGACCGACACCATTGATTGGAGTGGTTGCACGGGTGTTGTTGGTCCTGAAACGGTTCTTTGCCTTCAAGTTTTCAATGATAATGTAAATTCAATGTAAAACGTACACATTCATACTTGCAACAATTGCATTCTGCTCAAGAATCTGAAAGCTCAACGATCCACTATCACCGGGATAGACATCATAGGCACTGGCGGTGATCGGATAAGTGCTCAGACCGGTGCCTGAATTTCATGCTATAGCTGAATTTTCAAATGTACAGCTTTTATCGTAGACGTACCCAACTTTAGACACTTTAGAACTTTAGACACTAAAGCTTTACCATTGATGACTTGTTGGAACGGTTTCACGGGCTCTTTTCGACTAAAAGTTGTCCCTGGAAACTCACAGCTCACCACCGAGCCTCGCATCTTGTCACTCGGGGAAATAGCTGTTGAGCCTAAAAAGCAAGATGCTATGTTACTTTTACTTTGTAAATTTTACTAACCTTTAGGTCTATCTAAGAGATAGAAACTCGTTGAGCACTGCGGTTTCAACAAAAACGTATAGTACGGGCCGGAGAGAATTGGGAAGACATAATTGGTGGAATCGCTGAAACATTTCGCGATTGACGAGTCATTTTTGAAGATAAAAGTGAAAACAACATACGAAACGGCATCGATCTCCGAATTTGTGGTTGGAGATGCTCCAGCGTACATGTACAGGATGCATTTCGGGTCCTGTAACAAGTTTTTTTCTTTTTTTTTTCACAACTCACAATTTGAACGCTTTGCATGACAAACTCGTGACAATCCTCTTTCGAATATTTTTGATTGATAATTGTGAGCATTGTCGATGTCGAGTTGCTGACGAGAGAGCTCATGAGATAATATGGGGAAAGCGAGGAGTTCTTTTCATCGAATAGATTCAAGTTGTAGTCATCGAAACCAGCGAGAGCTGTCTCGTTTTCTAAAAATGAAACTTTACAACTTTATTGAGATTACATTTTTTTTTGTTCCCAACAGCATCACCAATGCTATACTGTAGTCAATTTGAAACTTCTCATGAGATTATCGTCTTATTCCTAATAGGGAAAAGACGATAATCTCATGATAATCTCGGCTTCCTACCGAGTAGTTAGACTAAAAGTTAAAAGCGAAATTTTGACGCAAATTAAGAACCCGCTTTCAAAAAAGCCAAGCAACTTACCCCCAGGAATGATAGCAAACGAAAGATAAAAGTCCTTTGTCGAGTTCTTGCCAAGTCTGATCACTATCGGCACCTGAAGTCTCAGCCCTTGTCCACCATTTTGTTTCACATCCGTTTGACTGAACTTTATCAATAAAAGCTTTTTCTAGAAGTAAATCTTACTCAAAATAAAGCGTATGAGATATGAGTGTGAATGATGTGTTGCTGTAGTTGGGGAAAAGTCCATTGATTTGTACCCAAGTCTCTTCATCAGAGGTCACTGTCACCGTCGATTGAAAATTGTAATCGTTGAGATGGTGATCATTATTCATTCAATTTCCTTTTTTTGAACCATGTAAAATAAACTACATGATCTTCAGCTGTATGCCGAATGATTTTAGTGAATTTAAAGGTTGCATAAAAGACTTTAGCGGACTTCTAGCTGACTTCTAGCTGACTTTAGCTGACTTTTTCTATAAGTGACTTTAAAACGAATACTACCGAGATTTTTGGGTGATTCCAATTCTCGAAAAGAGGCATCTCTGCAACTTTCTATAACTTTTTTCATTTTTGAGTGATTTCAACGTGTTAACTATTGGGTTGGTGAAGTGAAAACTGCCGGACTTTGAACTAAAATTTTGAACTAAAATTTTGAACTAAAATTTATTGAACATAAAACCATGAATTCATTCGAAATAATTTCCATTATTATTGACGACTTCTGCCCATTTTACAGGCAATTTGCGGATTCCTCTTTCGTAGTAGGATTTTGGTTTTGAATCGAAAAACTTTCAAAGCCAATTTTTGACTGCTTCTTCCGAATCGAAGTGTTCTCCCGCAAGCTCATTACTCATGATCCGGGAATAAATAGTAATCAAAAGGAGAGTCGTCCGGACTGTATGGGGGATGCGCCAAAAGTTCCCAAACAAGGCTATTTATTTTAGAGCGAGTCAGTTTTGCGACATGAGGGCGCGCGTTGGCGTGGATGAGAACGATCTTTGACTTGGAGGGCCTATTCTTCTTCATGGATTCATTCACCTTTCCCAACTGTTCACTGTATTTGATTGCATTAACGGTCGTCTTTCTATCCAGCAACTCCCAATACAAGTGTGTGAGACAAGTGTGAGACTCAAAAATGGAGGACTGGAGATGTCCTAGTTTGAGCTTTCTTCAAAAGAAACCCATTTTGGTGTCAATAGAAAAGTTGTAGAGAATTAAAAATGAGGGTTATAGCCAAATTTCCAAAAAGATACACTTAGTAGTTTCGCTTAAAATGCAAGTTTTGTGAAAGTTTCGTAAATTTGGCATTTCCTGAAAACCAGTTTTTGAATCGTTCTCAAAATTTGGATATAAGCTTGATTTTTGATTCTCTACAACTTTTCTATTGACACCACAATGGGTTTCTTTTGAAGAAAGTGCTCAAACTGTCACATATGACAATAACCGGCAATTTTCAATTCACCAACCCAATACCTTTTCCTGTTCTCATCAAGAGCTTGTTGCTCTTGATGAGAACTAAAATGGTACTAAAATCACCGTAATAGATCAAAATCTAACAAAAAAGAACCAAGTTCTATAGTTTTTGAATTATTCCGGTGATTTTCGTACCATTTTTTAGCTCTAAATGAGAGCAAAAGCGGTAGTAAAATCGTCGAAATCGGTCAACAATGAAGGAAAATTATAGCAAGTTGCGGAAATACCTCTTTGTGAGAATTGCACCCGCCTGAAGTCCACCAAATCCTGATAGTCATTTACAGCATAGATTCTTCTTTTTTTTTAGTATTTGATGTGTGTTGAAGAATAAAGCAATAAAATAAATCAAGCTAATCAACTCACATTCTCATCCATATCCGTCCCGTACAAGATAAATGATGGACTTTGCGTGTCCAATGGATAGCTCACATTAACACCTGAAAGATGATTGAAAAAAATTGAGAAAAACAATTACCTTCACTGAATTCAAAAGAAAGAAACAAGATAAAGAATAGAAATTTCATAGTTTCCAATTGTTGCAGACTTGATTTTTGTATAAAGAGGAAGGGGGAAATTTTATAGTAAAGGCTCTTATCAAAGCTGAAAAAAAGATGAAAAAAGGGGTGAAAGAAGTCGTCAAGTCGATGACACAGCGATGAGCACGCTTACAATGTCTCTTATAATCTTTGGTGCCATTATTTTGAATGTTTCAAAACGCTTGCACGTCGATAAGACATCCTGTTTTTTGGCCCCTAGTAAACTCATTGTGATTACACTCTCAGCAAGTGATAAAATACACCAATTATTGGTATGTTTTTGGAAAATTACAGGCTTGGAAATTACCCAGACAAAAGTTCTTTGTTGTAACTTAGACAGCCAACAACAACAGCCATATACAGCCAACTTCTCCATAGTATAAGTTTTATTCATTCCTTAACCTATTGGGATATTGAAAAGAATCAAGAATCTCTCGTGCCACTGTCGATAATTTTGAATATTTTTCGACGACCACATGCACTAGATTCTTCGTCATAATCCGGGCGTTCCTCGTAACAAAAGTGTAATATTTTCTTAGTTACTTCTAGAAACAACCAAATATGCTAGTCAAAAGGTGTTACCTCAAATGGTTGAAGAAGCCGTAGTTTGACTGCTAGTGGATCCGAATTAAGATCAAAGAGTTCGAGCACACTAACCACTCGCGTTTTGCCGATTCGTGGTTTTTGAAAACAGTTTCTGGACGTACATTTTCAGGCCTTTCTTTTGGCACCTACCTCATATTGTAACTCGCGGGTAACTTGGGAAGGTTCCCTTGTTAGTTCCTTCTAGAAACAACCAAATATGCTAGTCAAAAGGTGTTACCTCAAATGGTTGAAGAAGCCGTAGTTTTTTTATGAGGTGGTCCGTCAAGAAGTATATCCCACTGGGTTTGCTTTCGGGATTTCTTTCATAGATGCACCCTCAAAAACAAATTTCTGACCTATTTTAGGTATTATTTGTCTAGCTTAATAAACTAACCGTAACATTGCTTTGGTCAACTTTAGCTTATCCCCAGGTAAAAAGGTGTTGTGTTCATAAGTACCCAAAAAACTTTCTCGTATAAACTCTTCAAGTGTAGGAATCTCATCAAGAACACAACAGAAACAAAGTTCTGATTGCAAACATGATCATTCAGCTTTTTTTCCTCTTGAATTCTCCAATTTTGCTCACAGATCACTCGAGTTGTTAGCCGGGTTTTTCGAAACAAAAATTTGAATGTTGTCGCTTTCAATTTTGAGCTTTTCTGTTGTCCGCACACAAAAGATTATCGCCGAATGGAGTTCCCACTTTTTCAAGCAATAGCCAATTTTTGATGTGGCGCTTTGCCTAAACAAGAACATCAGCCTCAACACAAATTATTTATAAAGCCATAATTGAAGTTTAATTTCACTTTTATGGCTCTTTACTGGATTTTCGTCCTTCTCGGATTTGTTCCCGTTTCTCATCAGACATGCTCGTGCTTGAATGATTCTTTGATTTTTCTGCATTTCAGTGGAGCTGTACAGACGAAGATTTTGAATGTAAGTCAGCAAAAAAAAAGTTAATAATTATATTCGTTAATTATAGCGTTAAATATTCGTAGACCTCGAGAGACGGCTGGTCCCAAAAACCGGTTACTTATGAGCATTTTAACAGACGAAAAAGTTCACACTGTTATCGCGCCTTCAGCCTTCACCACTTTCAAAATCACTAACTAGGGAAAGGCACGAAATTCCCGTGAGCTTTCGTTTCTGGATCACATACATCTTACTAAATCGAGTATGGAGATTTTAATCTGAAATCATAATCTGCCAGGACTTTAAAGCATTGAGGAAAATTGAATTAAAGCTTTAAAGGGCGCTTTTCAATCACTTCAACCTGGGACCGATGGCCTAGTGGACAGTGGGATGGCCTTTCGGTCGTTAGTTCGGGGTACGGTCCCGCCCTTTATTTGGTTTGGTTCTTTTTGGTTTTTTTTCTTTACGTGTAATACTTTACCTTGTAATTATTCAAAATAATAAAGTCAAAGGTGAAATGTTAACATATATGAAACGAGATCATGAAGCATCCAAAAAAATGGAAATTTTCACAATGCGAACTTCTGATAAGAGTAGATTTTTGCGTTTTTTTTTTTGAAATTTTGATTTATTTACATCACAATGAGCAATGAACGGTTAAAAACCTGTAAAGTATTACTTTTGAAGAAAAAAACCCAAAAGCAAGATCGAGGGCCACGTTCCCGTGGTCCAAGTGATTGAAAGCGCCCTTTAAAGCTTCGAATTTCAATTCAATTTTTACGCGTTTCCAAGCTTACTTGGCAGATTATGATTTCAGATTAAAATCTCCATACTCGATTTAGTAAGATGTATGTGATCCGGAAACGAAAGCTCACGGGAATTTCGTGCCTTTCCCTAGTAAGAGTCAAGCTGCCAATCTCAGGCTCACAACACGCTGCGTTCGCAAATTGCTCGCGGACTTTACAAATCATCGAATGGAACGGTCTTTGTGACGGCGACAAATATGTTGAAATTGGTGGGTTATTGACAAGGAACCATTCTGCAACTCGGGCGCTGAACCCTTTTAACTCGATTATTTTTTGTTTAACATCAATAATCTGATTGATCCCATAAACGATCCGCTCTTTCGCTTTGTACTTATCGCTTTGTACTTATCGGCGTTTGCAACTTGCCCCTGCTTTTAATTTGCGCAATTAAAAGCAGGAGCAAGTTTCAAAAAAACTGACTAAACATTTGAGAGGGTCAAAAAATTGGTAAGAATTGATGCTTTTTTAGAAAAGTGAAACGGTTTTGAAATTGGCTATTGTTAATTTTATAAAGTTAATTAAAGTTGTCATTCAATCAAGCAAACTTTAGACCTGGAATGCCACGTTGACGCACTTTGCCGCCATCAATTCGCTCAGATGTCAATCGGGTGCTGGAGACGGTTTATGCATTTTCGTTCAGCCCAACGGATCACCGGATACTATTGGTTTTTCAACAAACAATACAAGTAACTTTTATCCAGGCACCACGGCGACCACGAAATGGGCAAATGAATTCAAAACGTATGGTCCAATGGGTTATGTGACAAGTGACAAGACGATAGCGGCTGTTTCGGTTTGGATTGAAAGAGTGTATCGCTTCAGCAAGTTGGCTTCATGATAGTTCATTTTTGACGACTCCAGTGTTGAGTCGTTAAAATTTTTAATTTTATCAACCATCAGCTTGTAGAATGCGGCTTTCGGAATTTGGGTCCTCTTTTTTCGCTTGAAGAAGCTGTTGAATTTCTCGTAGAAGCGTGAATCCATTTGTAAAATCACAACGTAAAATAGGGTAAACAGCATAAAAAAAACAAACAAAATACAGAAGCATGTCAAAGCGCGTAAATAAACTACTTTTTTTGGGCAAACGTGTAAGCGGATATTCGATTTGGATTTGAATCCAAATCGGATATCTGCTTTGGATTGAAACATTATTTCACAGTAGGGTATCATATTCCTTAAATGTTTTCAATCATTTTCTAGAAATTTTCTAGAGGTTTAACTCTGGCAACGAAAAAAAAAGGCTTTCCTTTATTTTGATGTGAATTCAGATCAAAACCCTTTGTTTAGTTTGGATTTGGATTCAAATCCAAATCGGATATCCGCGGTGAGTTCAATCCAAATCGGATACAACATATATAAAGCAGAAGAGACCTCTGTCCGTCCGTATGTGCGCAGCCATTGGCAAAAAGAGGAGGGGCTTAGATTGCGTGGAAAACGCGAACGTTAGTAAGCGTTTTCCGCTAGTTTTATACAAATCCTAGTTGCAGTTGGAAGTTGGGCCTCAAAGTCACTTCTACACAAGTAAGGGAACGCAAAATCCATGACCATGCCTTGTTTTTGAGCCTTGGGATGGCTCAGATTCTTTTAACTGAATGAAAAAGTTCTTCGGAAGTTCTAGCGGACAATTTAAGAAACTATATGGATATCCGGCCTTTTGATTTATAGCACGGATAAATCTTCTTTTCTTGACCATCCTCAGAAAGTAAAAGAAATAGAGGTGAGCAGAGCCGACCTTAGCCAACACTTTTGGAAAACAACTTTGACCCAACTTAAAATCTTTTTTTGAGAGAGAGAAATTTTTTAGGACTATTTCAAAAACTAGCTAATACTCAATAATTTTCAGATGGCCTGGGCACGGACCCAATCCGTCGGTTGTGCCTATTCGATGTGCATGAATGGAACACAAAGCGTGACCGCGATGGTGTGTGCCTATTATCCAATGTGAGTTCCCAAACAAATAATGCTTATTTTTTTTTGAAAATTTTCTTTTTAGTGGCACTGTGGGTAAACAACTGATTTATTTCCAAGGCCCTACTTGCTCGAAATGCCCCAATGGGACGGCTTGTGTGCCTGCTAGTGGACTTTGTGTGTAAATGTTTTTGAAAATAATAGTTTTTTCTTTCAAAATTTTAAACATTTAACAACATTTAAACATTTGAGTGATTTGTGTGGTCTTTGCGTGTTTCAAATGTGCGTAAGAAAGTTTATTGTTATCGGTGACCCATGAGAGAAATTATCTATGTAACAATTGTAACAAAACAATACAACAAAACATAAACAAGTTGAAAGAGATGATTGACGAAATTATCAAGAAAAAGAGTCTGTAAAAAAAGATCAGCACAAAGAAATCCATTCTCGAACTTCAAAAGCAACCAATCAACATTTCAAAGCCTTTTTCTTCACGAAAAAGTAAGACAATGATTTTGTACTTCTCGTGTAATCGTGACCGAGCCATATTTGCGATTTGCGAGGAATTTCTTAGGAAAACTTCCGATTCTCCGACTTCTCTTCAAAAAAAACACTCAAAACCAATTAAACATCTTACCGATATCGATCTCTTGTTAAAATAAAAGATTTCCTTTGAAAATCCTGGGAAGATCTTCTCCACAACTGGCTGGATCACTGAAACATTGACAAGAGGCTCAAAACATTTATGCCAGTTTGACGGTGATTACGCGTCATTTCGCAGCTAATTTTTACATCAATAGAATCAGCGTTAAATTCTTCATCAAATGGTCTATACGCACAAAGTTACAGCCATTTGAAAAAAGTGAAAGCTTTTCTCGAATTTCTGGCACACTGATTTTTGCCGGCGGAAAGGCTTTCCTTTCACCATCCCAAGAGTCAGCTCGTAGCCTGGTGGTTAGTGTGCCGGAACTCTTTGATCTTGGTTCGGATCCACTACCAGTCAAACTTTTTGCTTTTTTTGAAAAACATTAAAAACCTTTTTGATTATTAGAAATTTGTATAACAATTTATTTAAAAGAAATTAAGCAAAAAATTAAAAATCAAGGGTAATTAGCAATTGAGCAAAAATGAACAACCTGAAATGCGTAATTAAAACACTAACTTTAAGAGCAATGTGCACAGAGTATGAAATTAATATTATTGCATCCGTTTTCTTCACAATCGCGCTTATTTGTCTTGTTAAAGAGATACTCCGTCGGAGTTTCCCGAATGTTGAGGGATGCATCCTGCTCGGAACCATGCATATTGACGAAACTTGAAAAATACTGGAGCTTTAAGCTGCTCATACACAACCGAAAGAACTTTAATGATATTGTCTCGCTTGTTGATCTTGAAATCCGGGTTTGCTGGCTCGAATGTGATCGTGAATTTTTCCATTACGCCTTTAAATTGTTGAAAGAAGTAAAAATCCAATGGTTCAACGAGTCCTTTACACCCCGCTTAAACTCGCCTTGTCAATCATTAATTAACATTATACAAATTTCTAATAATCAAAAAGGTTTTTTAATGTTTTTCAAAAAAAGCAAAAAGTTTGACTGCTAGTGGATCCGAATAAAGAACAAAGAGTTCCGAATGCAGGCACACTAACCACTAGGCTACGAGCTGACTTTTGGGATAGCGAAAGAAAAGCCTTTCCGCCGGCAAAAATCAGTGTGCCAGAAATTCGAGAAAAGCTTTCACTTTTTTCAAATGGCTGTAACTTTGTGCGTATAGACCATTTGATGAAGAATTTAACGCTGATTCTATTGATGTAAAAATTAGCTGCGAAATGACGCGTAATCACCGTCAAACTGGCATAAATGTTTTGAGCCTCTCCTTTTAAGCCGATTTTTTAAACACAAACCGTTGATCGGTGTTTGGTTGCTTGTAGCGTTTGATTGTTTGATTGCTTGTACAGAAAGCTGGGGATCAAGAGTTCGAACCTGAGCCGTCTCCTGATTTTGCTTTTTTTTTCCATTTTACGTTCTTTTGTGCCTGCGGCGCTGCTCGTTTTTTATAAAGTTTAAGGTTAAATATCTTTTGCAAAATGCATTATTGGCCAGCATTATCTGAAATAAAATTTACTTAAAATTATATAACGAATTTTTTGAAACCAAACTTATGACTGAGGTCTTTTTCGGAAAAGGGCATAACTCAAAAACCAGAAGACCTCTTGTAAAATATTCGCTGTTCATGATGTGGTGAGTGCTTCGAATTTAAATGATATGAGCAAATGTTTCGACTTAAATGTGCATCGTTTGGTCACTGCATCTGATCACCAACGCCAATCTCCATTTGAGTTAGCGAACGTGACAATTGCAGAGGAAATTCCTGATATCTCTGCTTATTCAGGTGCGGCAAGGTTATGGAAAACAATAGTTTTTCGTGTAACTAAATCTAACTCAATAGCTATCGACAAACGGTTTTCTGGGTCGAATTCAGAAGCCTCGAATTAGTCTAGAATACTTTTAGACTGATCGAAAATTCAGTAAAGAGCCATAAAAGTGAAATTAAACTTCAATTGTGACTTTATAAATGTTTTGTGTTGAGGCTGATGTTCTTGTTTAGGCAAAGCGCCACATCAAAAATTGGCTATTGCTTGAAAAAGTGGGAACTCCATTCGGCGATAATCTTTTGTGCGCGGACAACAGAAAAGCTCAAAATTGAAAGCGACAACATTCAAATTTTTGTTTCGAAAAACCCGGTTAACAACTCGAGTGATCTGTGAGCAAAATTCGAGAATTCAAGAGGAAAAAGAAGCTGAATGATCATGTTTGCAATCAGAACTTTGCTTCTGTTGTGTTCCTGATGATATTCCTACACTTGAAGAGTTTATACGAGAAAGTTTTTTTACCCTTTTTTACCTTTTTACCTGGCGATAAGCTAAAGTTGACCAAAGCAATGTTACCGTTAGTTTATTAAGCTAGACAAATAATACCTAAAATAGGTCAGAAATTTGTTTTTGAGGGTGCATCTATGAAAGAAATCCCGAAAGCAAACGACCAGTGGGATATACTTCTTGACGGACCACCTCATAAAAAACTACGGCTTCTTCAACCATTTGAGGTAACACCTTTTGACTAGCATATTTGGTTGTTTCTAGAAGTAACTAAGAACATATTACACTTTTGTTGACGAGCAACGCCCGGATTATGACGAAGAACGGACCACCTCGTAAAAAAACTACAGCTTCTTCAACAAACAAGAAATCCCGGAAGCAAACATGATTATTTAGCTTTTTCTCCTCTTGAATTCCCCAATTTCGTTCACAGATCACTCGAGTTGTTAGCCGGGTTTTTCGGAATAAAAATTTGAAAGTTGTCGCTTTCAATTTTGAGCTTTTCTGTTGTCCGCACACAAAAGATTATCGCCGAATGGAGTTCCCACTTTTTCAAGCAATAGCCAATTTTTGATGTGGCGCTTTGCCTAAACAAGAACATCAGCCTCAACACAAATCATTTATGAAGCCATAATTGAAGTTTAATTTCACTTTTATGGCTCTTTATTGGATTTTCGTACTTCTCGGATTCGTACCCGTTTCTCATCAGGCATGCTCGTGCTTGAATGATACTTTGCTTGAGCTGCGTTTCAGTGGAGCTGTACAGACGAAGATTTTGAATGTAAGTAAGCAAAAAAAAGTTAATAATTGTATTCGTTAATTATAGCGTTAAATATTCGTAGACCTCGAGAGACGGCTGTACCTAAAATCGGTTACTTATGAGCATTTTAACAGACGAAAAAGCTCACACTGTTATCGCGCTTTCAGCCTTCACCAGTTTCAAAATCACTAACTAGGGAAAGGCACGAAATTCCCGTGAGCTTTCGTTTCCGGATCACATACATCTTACTAAATCGAGTATGGAGATTTTAATCTGAAATCATAATCTGCCAGGTAAACTTGGAAACGCGTCAAAATTGAATTGAAATGTCGAAGCTTTCAAGGACTTTCAGAATTGAAGAAAATTGAATTAAAGCTTTAAAGGGTGCTTTTCAATCACTAGGAGCTCGGGAGCGATGTCCTAGTGGACAGTGGGATGGCCTTTCGGTCGTTAGTTCGGGGCACGGTCTCGATCTTGGTTTTGGGTTTTTTTCTTCAAATCTAATACTTTACAGGTTTTTACCCGTTCATTGCTCATTGTGATGTAAAACATAATTTTTAAAAAAAAACGCAAGAAACGCACGCACTTTGCTCTTATCAGAAGTTCGCATTGGGAAAATTTTCATTTTTTTGGATGCTTCATGATCTCGTTTCATATATGTTAACATTTCACCTTTTGCTTTGTTATTTTGAATAGTTACAAGGTAACGTATTACTTTTAAAGAAAAAAACCAAAAACAAAAAGCGGGACCGAGGCCCGATCTTACGACCGAGGAGCCATCCCACTATCCACTAGGCCATCGCTCCCGAGGTCCAAGTGATTGAAAAGCACCCTTTAAAGCTTTAATTCATTTTCCTTCAATGCTTTAAAGTCCTTTAAAGCTTCGAATTTCAATTCAATTTTTACGCGCTTCCAAGCTTACTTGGCAGATTATGATTTCAGATTAAAATCTCCATACTCGATTTAGTAAGATGTATGTGATCCGGAAACGAAAGCTCACGGGAATTTCGTGCCTTTCCCTAGTAAGAGTCAAGCTGCCAATCTCAGGCTCACAACACGCTGCGTTCGCAAATTGCTCGCGGACTTTACAAATCATCGAATGGAACGGTCTTTGTGACGGCGACAAATATGTTGAAATTGGTGGGTTATTGACAAGGAACCATTCTGCAACTCGGGCGCTGAACCCTTTTAACTCATTATTTTTTGTTTAACATCAATAATCTCGCTCTGATTGATCCCATAAACGATCCGCTCTTTCGCTTTTTACTTATCGGTGTTTGAAACTTGCTCCTGCTTTTAATTAGCGCAATTAAAAGCAGGAGCAAGTTTCAAAAAAACTGACTAAACATTTGAGAGGGTCAAAAAATTGGTAAGAATTGATGCTTTTTTAGAAAAGTGAAACGGTTTTGAAATTGGCTATTGTTAATTTTATAAAGTTAATTAAAGTTGTCATTCAAACAAGCAAACTTTAGATCTGGAACGCCACGTTGACGAACCAAGCCGCCTTCTATTCGGTCTCATGTGGATCGGGTGGTGGAGCCGGTTTAAGCGTTTTCGCTCAGCCCAACGGATCACCGGATACTATTGGTTTTTTCAACAAACGACACAAGTAACTTTTATCCAGGCACCGCGGCGACCACGAAATGGGCAAATGAATTCAAAACCTATGGTCCAATGGGTTATGTGACAAGTGCCAAGACGAGAGAGGCTGTTTCGGTAAAAATCTACTATACAGGGTGCGCCATAATTACCCGCACAACATTTCATAGGCAGGCCCACATTGTTAAAAGTGTTTTTCTTTCCTTTCTTTTTACTGAACAACATTCTTTTGTAGTTCTTCTATCTGTTTTATTTCGTAATTCATTTGGTTTTTAGGTGAACGTAAAATGGTGAAGCCATCGGCAAGTCAAGGGGCGATACTCGATCTTCATCAAAAGGGCGTTTCTTCACCCGACATCATTCGACGACTCAAACTCGACGACTCGGCGTACGGTTTATGATGCTATCGCACTTGGAACGCTTAAGGACCGTCCAAGAACAGAAAGAAAAGTTACCGTCACGACCAACAGGCTCAAGAAAATCGTCAAGAAACGAATCCAACGAAATCCAAGAAAGAGCATTCGAGGCTCAGCAAAAGGCCTAAAAATTCTCGAAACTTCGATCAGACGACTTGTTAGAGAGAAGTTGAAGTTAGTTTCGTACAAATTACAAAGGAAGCAGTCGATTTCCGACCCTCAGAAAAAGAAAAGGCTCGATCGGTACAAGACGCTTCTCGCAAGGGCCGTTCGTGTTCAACATCCCACAACTCTTTTACGGATGAAAAACTCTTCACGATCGAGCAATTTCACAACGCTCAAAATGATCGGATACTCGCCAATAGTTCTGCAGATGCTGATAAATTGGAAGAACCGTCGAGAAAACATCTCATCCACAATCTGTGATGGTTTTTGCCGGAGTCACTGTCGATTCGCGGACAGACCTGTTTTTCGTTGAAAATCGATGGCGATTATTATTTGAATGAAATTTTAAAGAAAAAGGTGGTGCATTGGGCAAACACAATCAACAATAATCAAAATTGGACCTTTATGCAAGACGGTGCCCCTGCGCACACAAAAAAGACGGTTCAGGCCTGGTGTTCAGCCAATTTCCCCAATGTGATCACCGCCAATGAGTGGCCCGCGAACTCACCTGAACTCAACGTAATGAATTTTTCCATTTTGAGTATCTTAGAGGCCAATGCTTGCTCTCAAAAACACACAAGTTTGGACGCTTTGAAGAAGTCTTTGACCAAAATATGGAAAGAAATTCCTCAAAGTCACATTCGGCCCGCCGTGGAGTCTTACCCGAATCGCTTGAAGGCTGTTATTAAAGCAAAAGGAGGACATATTGAATCGGCTCTCGTTTTCTTGTTTCTTCTTGTCCAATAAACTTCTTTTAGTTTAAAATTCTTTTTTTGGGTACAGAATTTTGGTATGAAATGCCTTGAATATCTTGTGCGGGTAATTATGGCGCACCCTGTATATGTTGTATCCGATTTGGATTGAACTTTGGATTGAAAGAGTGTATCGCTTCAGCAAGTTGGCGCTTCATGATAGTTCATTTTTGAAGTCGCCAGTGTTGAATCGTTAAAATTTATAATTTTATCAACCATCAGCTTGTAGAATGCGGCTTTCGGAATTTGGGTCGTCTTTTTTCGCTTCAAGCAGCTGTTGAATTTGTCGTAGAAGCGTGAATCCATTTGTAAAATCACAACGTAAAATAGGGTAAACATCATAAAAAAAACATAAACAAAATACAGAAGCATTTCAAAACGCGTAAATAAACTACGAAATAAGCAGATATCCGATTTGGATTTGAATCGGATATCTGCTTTGGATTGAAACATTATTTCACAGTAGGGTATCATGTTTTAAAAATTTTTTTAATCATTTTCTAGAAATTTTCTAGAGGTTTAACTCTGGCAACCTAGAACAGTCCGTTAGCACCACGTTTTCCCCGGAGAAAAGGCTTTCCTTTATTTTAATGTGAATTCAGATCAAAACCCTTTGTTTAGAAAATAATAAAACAATTTTTAAACCCTACTGTGAAATAATGTTTCAATCAAAAGCAGGTATCCGATTTGGATTCAAATCCAAATCGGATATCCGCGGTGAGTTCAATCCAAATCGAATACAACATATACAGTGGTCCACAAAAGTATTGTCCCATTGCCATCCAAAAGTTTCTTTCGTACGAAAATCTTTCAAAAAAACGATATTCCCAAAAAGTGTAGGGTATTTTGCTTACCCATAATACACTACTTTTCAAGATTATAAGATTTATCCGTATACATTGCATACAAATTAAAGTATAAAACAAAAACAAAAAAGTTACTTAACAAATAGCTCCAGAAAAGTAATGTCCCATTGATGTTTTCCTCGATTACTCTTTTTATTTTCGCGCTCCATGAACATTAAATATATTTTATTATTTAGATGGCTGGCAAGAAAAATCTTGACACTCCGAAGAACGCAAAATCCATGACCAGGCCTTCTTTTTGAGCCTTGGGATGGCTCAGACTCTTTTAACTGAATGAAAAAGTTCTTCGGAAGTTCTAGCGGACAATTTAAGAAACTATATGGATATCCGACCTTTCGATTTATAGCACGGATAAATCTTCTTTTCTTGACCATCCTCAGAACGTAAAAGAAATGGAGATGAGCAGAGCCGACCTTAGCCAACACTTTTGGAAAACAACTTTGACCCAACTTAAAATCTTTTTTTGAGAGAGAGAAATTTTTTAGGACTATTTCAAAAACTAGCTAATACTCAATAATTTTCAGATGGCCTGGGCACGGACCCAATCCGTCGGTTGTGCCTATTCGATGTGCATGAATGGAACACAAAGCGTGACCACGATGGTGTGTGCCTATTATCCAGTGTGAGTTCCCTAACAAATAATGCTTATTTTTTTTGAAAATTTTCTTTTTAGTGGCAATGCGGGTAAACAACTGATTTATTTCCAAGGCCCTACTTGCTCGAAATGCCCCAGTGGGAAGGCTTGTGTGGCTGCTAGTGGACTTTGTGTGTAAATGCTTTTGAAAAAAAGTAATAGTTTTTTCTTTCAAAATTTTAAACATTTAACAACATTTAAACATTTGTGTGATTTGTGTGGTCTTTGCGTGTTTCAAATGTGCATAAGAAAGTTTATTGTTATCGGTGACTCATGAGAGAAATTATCTATGTAACAATTGTAACAAAACAATACAACAAAACATAAACAAGTTGAAAGAGATGATCGAAGAAATTATCAAGAAAAAGAGTCTGTGAAAAAAGATCAGCACAAAGAAATTCATTCTCGAACTTCAAAAGCAACGAGTCGACATTTCAAAGCTTTTTTCTTCACGAAAAAGTAAGACAATGATTTTGTACTTCTCGTGTAATCGTGACCATATTTGCGATTTGCGAGGAATTTCTTAGGAAAACTTCTTCAAAAAAACGCTATAGAAAGCAGAATGGAAAGATTGAGAAAAGGGCCGAAATAGGATTGACGAAAAACAGGCACATTTGTTAACTAAAAAATATACCAAATGACTCTAGTTTTTCGCAAAAAATGATCAATTTTACGTAAACAACATGAATTTCACTCAAACAAAACAATCAAATCATTGTTCAAATCTTTCTATAAGTTCATAAAGGTTTTAATTTTTCCTCAATGTCGAAATTTTGTCATTCGCAATTCGCTGCGTTGATTTCGAGTCTTTCAAATTTGAATCACTGTTTGAGTGCTGAAAGAAATTGTTGGAAAATCGATAAAGATTGAGAAATTGTCTAAAAAAAATTTTATAAACTTACCTGAGTGACCATTTCACTCGTATGAGAGATAGCCGTTTTGCTCTTTTTCCCGAAAATCATTACCGAAAGACCGAGACGGTATTCCTGGAAATGGGAAGAATTGATTGCAGGGCTACTGTAACATTTACTAATTGGATTACGGTAGACTTACTCGCACGAAATAGATGACAACGATTGGCTCAAAAACGGGATAAAGAGAGATTCCCATTGTCGCCCATTCTAAATTCACTTCTTCGCCAAGCATTGGAACCAAGAAAATCGCCGTACAAGGGATGTACTCGAGAATGATTGGGACGATGAACTGAAATTGGAAACGGTAGAATTCTTGAAAAAATGGTGAGGATTTGGTTCTTTTTGCTGTAGTATTGCTCCTTTCACTTGTGTACTCGAGTAGCCGCTTTAAAACGCGCTTTGGCTACCGTAATCACAAATTGCAATATGTTTACGGCTCTTATTAACGTTAAAATGAACTTAACTTTAAGCTTAACTAAAAGTTTCTCTTGTCAAACCTGTATGAGGAGTGCTTGGAATAGTTGTTTCTGTAGCCGATATCCCCTTTCACTCGCCATCTCTGATGAACTCAATTTACGATGCATCGACCAGCCACAATACAAAATCACTGGAAATGTTTTGTGAGATAAAATGGGTTTTTGTGACTGTGAACTTTGCATTAATTGACATTAATTAACTTCAACTTTATCACCAATCACTCACCACAAAACATTCCCGACATTTGCGTCATGCAAACTGTCAA
This sequence comes from Mesorhabditis belari, assembly GCA_958450365.1. Taxonomy (NCBI): domain Eukaryota; kingdom Metazoa; phylum Nematoda; class Chromadorea; order Rhabditida; family Rhabditidae; genus Mesorhabditis; species Mesorhabditis belari. The sequence goes on from CAUEEP010000913.1 coordinate 159,544, forward strand.
ACAAATCCATGGACGCAAATTGAAACGAAGATTTCCGTTCTCGTTAATCTAAAAGATTTTTTGGTTTAAATGTGAATCTAAAAGACTAAAAATTTTTCGAAAAACAATGATAAAAAGATAAAATTATCAGAAATTTGATGTCATTTGAGTTGCTAATTTCAACTTCAACTTCAAAAGTGAGCGACAACTTTAAATCATTGTTTGAGTTGCTAACTTTGAAACTTAATGACTCTAACGGTAAAGGTTGGCTAAATTTCCGTTTAACCAACTTTGGAAGAGAAATATCTTTATGATCTTTAAAATGATTGGATCTTTCAAAAATAAAATAAAATAACAAAATTTCCCTTACAAAATAGTTATCGCCAATGATTGCCGTCTCATTTGGCCACAAGCCGGCAAAACGATAGAAACCGACGTCGATTCGATGGAAAAATTCCTCGGTCGGGCCTAGAAAGCGTCATTTTAATTGATAATCAGTCAACATACCGTAAATACTGTAATAGTACCCCACCCCCATAATGACGGTGCGGAGCGTTGCCTAGTCTAGCATTGGACGCGTTTTTCTCGACACTGGCTTATGCTACAATGCGCGCTTAGATATCAAAAAAATAGCTGAAATTCAGGGCTATTTTTTGATACCAAAGACGCATTTTTTGAAAGTACGGGTGCTTTGAAAAAAATGAAATACTAAAAACTTTTGCGACTACGCGACTGTACGAGGGGGGTGGGGTACTATTACAGTATTTACGGTAACTATTTTTAGATAGATTTTAAGAACTATAAAATATACTACTTGTAAAAAGGTTAACTTTATCAATGTCTGTTTTAAAACGACAGATTATGGACGGGACTTAGCCTTTTGTCTGATAACTTTGCATGAATATTACATTTTGAGTTAATTTTGGTATCATTCGACACGCAATTTTATTCTGTATCGAATGATAGTCAAAATAGTTAAAATCAAAGGGTTGGTGCTGATAAAAACACCAAAAAGGTTAACTTTATCAATGTCTGTTGGAAAACGACAGATAAACAGGGTAAGTTTCAAAGTTCTCAACGCCAAATCGTTTGCCATTTTCTTTATCAGACTTATTTCGGTATTATCATTAAAAATTTAATGTTTATATTTTAAATAAGATAAAAAATTGAAAACAAACCAATATACAAATGAACCATCGTAATCCACAAAGCAAAATAAGCAAAATAGTAGAAACTCAAAGCGAAAATCGCCTTTTTTGTGTTGATCAAATCGAGCCATTCTGTTCTGAAAAGTTCGTTTAAAATTTAGATACATTTTTTAGAATTACTTGCAAATACACGCATATCGATAAATGAAATGATAACCGAGAAGAATGGTTGATTGAGCGAAAAGCGAACAATAACCGATCAATGCTATGTAGCCAACTAAATTTACCTGTTCAATAACCCGACTCAATTTACCCGAACTCCGTATTTTACGTGTAACTCAGCACTCAGAGATGCAATCATCTCACGCTTTGTTTTAATAAAAAATTTCAATATTTTTCTATGATGGTTTGACTTAGGTTTGACGAAAAAACATTTTTCTGTCTTATTTTATGGAACCTCAAAGTTGGCAGTGAGGAGTTGCTTGGCATAGCACTTGTTTTTAACAGTTTTTCAGAAAATGCTAAAGATTGAGCATGTCTTCGAACGCTTTCGGCTTTTGCAATATCTTTTGTACTTTATCAAGCGAATCGGAAAGTAATGTGACACTTAATTAGGCAAAATTTTGCTATTTTTGGAATCTTGGTTTGGGCCTAAGCGTTGGCTTGTCAAAAGAGAACCCTGCAAACCGAAATTTTTCATTTTTCAGTTTCTGTTAAATGTGAATATTTAATCTTTAGGTAAATGTAACATAATAAAACTAAATTTAGTGTTGAAACATTCATTACCATTAAAATTCTTGTTAAATCCTCGAAAAACAAGTGCCACGCTAAGCAATTCCTCACTGCCAACTTTGAAGTTCCATAAAACAAGACAGAAAAAGGCCCAAACCAAAATTCCAAAAATAGCATGTTGTGTTGCAGCAATGTTGCCTAATTAAGTGCCACATTACTTTCCGATTCGTTTGATAAAGTTTAAAAGATATTGCAAAAACGAAAGCGTTCAAAGACATGCTCAATCTTTAGCGTTTTCTGAAAATGAAAAGCTGTTAAAAACGAGTGCCACGCTAAGCAACTTCTCACTGCCAACTTTGAAGTTCCATAAAACAAGATAGAAAAACGTTTTTTTGTCAAACCTAAGAATCCATCATAGATAAATATTGAAAATTTTCTATTAAAACAGAGCGTGAAATGATTGCACATCCGAGTGCTGAGCTACATTCAAAATACCGAGTTCGGGTAATTATTGAACACCCTGTAGTTTATGAAAATAGTGGAAATGAAAGTTGAACCATTGAAAATAAAAGAAACCATAAAGACCGCGCCGCTGTGTAAAAACGAAAATTGCGTCGAATGGAATTGCGCCATTTGACCGCCGAATGGAATTGCGCCATTTGACCGCCGAATGGAATTGCGCCATTTGACCGCCGAATGGAATTGCCATTTGACTAGCGCCTTCACTTTGCGCGAATCTGGTAGCAAAATGTAGCCCTTCATTTGGGCTACACGATGGTATAAAAAAAACTTTTTAGAAAAACTGTTGTTTAGTACAAGAAAAATAGCCGCAAAGTGAGAGTGTCGACTGTACATCGCAATACTAAAAACGATGTATATCGCAATACTAACAACTGTCTTTTGTATGGATGTGTAGTATTGGTGCTCTCAATTTTGCGACCATTCGGGTTCGGGTTCGGGTAGTTATTGAACTCCCTGTAGATGGATGGATGCGCAAATTTTTGCATGAGATCCCTATTTTAGTCACATTCATTTCATTTGGCAAAACTTTAACTATTGGGTTGGTGGAAAGCAGCCATTTTTTGGCTCTGCCGCCCTTTACTAAAATAGCTGTAAAAACTTTTAGAAAAGAGATATCTCAAAACCGGTTTTTACCAATCGATCCGTCTTGAATTCAGCTTTAGGATGAGCTATAAAACGTCAAAATTCGACAAATTTAAGGTACTCTCCCAAAAAATCCGAAAGGACTTTTTCATCAACCCAATACTTGGATGATAACAACTAAACACTCACTTATCTTGTAACCACCAAGAAACGAGGACGAGTAGAAACAGAAGCCGTAATCGTGAACATAGGTCACCTGTATCGCCAGTAGGTAAGCTTTTTCTGATTTTTTTAATGGTACTTTTGACTACTTTTTTTTTGCCAAATTTGCATTTAAAAAGCCTCTCATCAAATGCCCAACTTCGTTGGTACCAATTTCGTTGGTACCGATTGCTAAATCAGCAAATTACAGGTTTGGTATAACTTGCGTGTCAAATCCACGGGTCCTCTTCTTCCAATATGCAAAATGGCGTACAAAATAGTCAAAAGTAGCCCAGGCCTAGTTTTGATTATTTCGTACGCCATTTAAAATGCAAATGTTCTTGGTTTAATTGCAAAGTGGCGTGCAAAATAGTTAAAAGTACCATTTTAAGTTGGTGTACAAACTTTTAACGAAAACATTTGTCTTTTCTTTTTTTGCCGTTGGCAATTTAAGGTTTTTCGTCTTTTTCTCAGCACCAACCCTGTCGTATTGAAACAGACATTGATAAAGTTAACCTTTTTACAAGTAATGTTTTTATCACCAACCCTTTGATTTTAACTATTTTGACTAGCAATCGATGCAGAATAAAATTGCGCGTCGATTTGATACCAAAATTAACTCAAAATGTGATATCCACGCAAAGTTGTTAGCTAAAAACCTAAACCCCGCTTATACTGGGCGGCACTTAGCCTTTTCTCTGATAACTTTGCATAAATATTATCTTTTGTGTTAATTTTGGAACCGTATTGGAACCGTATTGGAACCGCATTAGATCAAAAAAAGAACCGTATTGGAACCGTATTGTTGTTGGCCAAAAAACCTAAACCCCGCTCATACTGGGCGGCACTTAACATTTTGCCTCATAACTTTGCGTGGATATCACATTTTGAGTCAATTTTGGTATCAAATCGACGCGCAATTTTATTCTGCATCGATTCCTAGTCAAAATAGTTAAAATCAAAGGGTTGGTGCTGAGAAAAAGACGAAAAACCTTAAATTGCCAACGGCAAAAAAAGAAAAGATCAATGTTTTCGTTAAAAGTCTATCATTTCGCATTTTGTGTTTGCTTTTGAAAGCTGATCACTTACCGGGATCACCAATAAATGTGCTGTCGCATAAACGATGTTAAAGACGGCCAAAACGAGGATTAAATACCTAGAGAAAGATTTTGTTTTCAAAATTTTCAGCTCTTAATTTAAGATTGACCAAATTTTTTTAATAAAAAAAATTTTATTAAAAAATAAAAATAAAAAAAAAAAAAAAGAAAAATAAAGGTATATAAAAAAAAAAAAAAAAAAAAAAAAAAAAAAAAAAATTAATTTAAAAAGAAAAGGAACTAAAATTAAAATAATGATTATTTATTTTTTTTCACTCACCGATATGTTCCCATTCTCGAGTTTGGATTCCTTTGTACTAAATATATCAAAATCCCGTTGCAAAGGTATCCGATTAACGAATTAATGCATAAAACAATATTGGCGATAACCATTTTTCAGCTCTGAACATTTGAATGAATTTGTTTCTCATAAGGTTTTTGATTAAATTGTTTTTTGAGAAGGTTTAAAGCTAAATTTTTGAAAACAAAAACAAAAACAAAAAAGTAAACAAAATAAAGTAATGATTCAAGTTTTTTTGCAGATTTGCAGCACAAATTTCTCCAAAAAAAAAGCATTTTGTTTGTGCAAAAAAAATCTCTCCCGACTGTAACCCGATTGAGCATTTATGGGCAAGTGTAAAACGAGAATTACGTGGCTACCCGTTTTCTTCAAAAGGATGAGCTTTGGGACAAGGTGCAAGAGATTTGGAAGTCGATTTCACCACGGACACTCGAGGAATTGGTTTCCAAGTCGAATGAAAGAGATCATTAAAGCTCAAGGAGGACCGACTAGAAGACTGAAGTTTAAAACAGAAAATTATTAAATTCTTAACAAAAATTAAATCGTTTTTTTTTTGGAAATTTGACGAGTTCTTTTGTTTTAAAACCCCGATCCTCTTTTTTTCTTGTCTTGTCTAAACAATGGTTGATTGGTTGATTTGAATCATGGTTGATTGGTTGATTTGAATTCGATATAGAGTATTCAGTCTAGACTGTCTGGATTACGGTATTCAATCTAGAATAGGATATTCAGTCTAGAATAGCTAGATTAGGCATTTAATCTATTAGGTTGATGCATAAGTGTTTTTGTTCCTTTTCGTCTGCCGTTTCAAGCCAACAAATGCACGAATTAAACTACGATTGATTTCATTAGAAAAAGCAATTATTTTTCTGCAAAATAACATTAAAACGGGTTTAAAAATATTGAATGCCTGGATTTTCTTGAGAGTATGAAGTCGGGTAGTCAAAAAGGGCTAACTCGATGATGCGGTTTAGACACCTTAGCTAAAGAAAACCTATCTTCGTGTCAATAGATAAAAGATAGAGAAAAAAAACGTTTGATATTTCGCCAAAATTTCAGAGAAATTCATTCAGCCAATTTTTCCGTAGAGTTTTTTATAGATTTTTACGAAAAAGGCGTTTTCACTCTCGAATTTGCTTGAAAGTGAACCGAAATTCATTTAAAAGATGCAAATTGAACAAAAAAACACTTTTTTTATAGAGCAAACTATAGATTAATTCGTGAATTTGTTACTTTTTAACAGAAGTACGAAAAAAACGAAAAGACTTATGCAACAACCTAATAGATTAGGGTATTCAGTCTAGATAGAGTATTCAGTCTAGACTGTCTGCACTTTTTTTTCCATATAAGTACTTAAATTTATCTTTTTATTTAGGAAATTTTCATTTCTAAAAGATTCTCGAAACAAAATGAAAGCAAAAATTGAGAAAAATGAGATTTTTGAAAGCAAAAAGTTTCTAAAACTATGAAAATCGAGTTTATCCAGTTTCCAAAGAGATTCTACAAGAGTTTCAACAGAATTTAAACACTCAAAATTGCTGTTGATGTAGCATAATGCTTTGAAAAGATGTGAAACTCCTTACAAAAATAGAGCCAACATCGAGCCAAAGATTGATCACAAGAATTTGAACGACGTCATTGCGCCTAAAACCCCAAAACCAGCTCAGTCGCTCACCGATCTTTCCCCTTTACGGATTCCGAATCCTTATATACCCGAGAGGTTTGCCAGGTGGCGAGCGATTACGCAGCTGCACAAAGAACACCCCGCAAGTAATTTACACAGGGGATTTGCTTTGTCGATGGTACAAAAAAAAGAAATTTAGCTGTAAATTTGTCCCCTTGCGTTTTCGGGGTCGACGAATCCGTTCATTTTATTGGTGCCTTTCATTTTATTTAGTCTACAAATCTTTTCTTGAGTTTTATTTATGTTTTCGAGCGTCGTAAAGCTTTCCTAAAATGGTACTTTGTTGAAAGTTTCTCTGCGAGTCTTCTAGATGCTAAATCACTTCATGAGTTGTTTTTGCCCAAAAACAACTCATGTTGCCTTGATCTATTGAAATGTTTAAGCAAAAGAAAATGAAATATTATAGTTTATTTTATTAAACTATTTCACTAAGCTGTAAGCTCTGGAAACTCTTGCCTCGCATTTTTTACCCGGAATTTCCGCTTCGATTTAAAATACAAAGCATTGAATGCTAAAACACTTTTTAAAGAATGACTACCGGATTTTCTCTAATAGTAGTGCACCCAGAGTATCGCCTAAATTGCTCGAAGCTCGAAAGCCACTTATCAGCCACCTATCGATGTGGGGAAACAACGACACCAAAAAGATAGCTTAATCCGAAACAAACAATCAATCTAAAAGCTTAAATGAAATAAAGATATAGAAAAGATCTCGAAATAAGCCTAAGCAACGATTAGTGCATCCTAAGCTTCGTCTAAATTCCTCGAAATCTCGAAAAGCGCTTATCAGAACCTATCGATGTGGGGCCGGAAAATGTAGCTGACGATGAGATCTTGTGGGGGATTTGAGTGTTGAGCTTCTGTGAAAACTTTGAAAGCCGTAAAATAGTCATTAACTCCATCAACTCGACTCGGGCGGGGTGCACTACTATTTGGGAAAATACGCTATCTTAAAAATCTATAGCTAAAATTCAGCGGTGCTCATGAGCAAGAGGCGACATGTCCAAAGAGGCAATGTCTTCATCCAAGTCCCCAAGTCCCAGTTATACCGGATACCGTCCAACGCTCAATTGGGATCGAAAGAGGTTTGTTCAAAATATCTACTACAAAATTTCAGATCTAAAATAGTCAAAACATCAATTTCATCGAAAACATCGACTTCCCATAGTATCCTTGCAAAGAAAAGCCCTTGCTGTATCTACCGTATTTTCTCCAATAGTAATGCACTCTAAGCTTCGCCTAAATTCCTCGAAATCTCGAAAACCACTTATCAGAACCTATCGATGTGGGGTCGGAAAATGTAGCTGACGTTGAGATCTTGTGGGGGATTTGAGTGTTGAGCTTCTGTGAAAACTTTGAAAGCCGGAAAATAGTCACCAACTCGACTTGCTGGGGTGCACTACTATCAAAGAAAATACGGTAGTCAGGTATTTCAGAAAGTTAAGATATGAAAATTTTAAAAAATCAATCCAATATTTGTGTCCCATTCAGACAAGATAAATGAGTAATCTCTCCTTCCAACGATTCCCTCATTTAAATACAAATTCCCCCTCAAATAACCACGGTACTTTGTACTCAATTGTTAAGGTTTTCAGGCGCTTTTTTCGACGATCAGACTTCGTTTTGAAGAAAACAAATGATGAGTAAATCTATTTTTTCTCATCGAACAATAGAGATTAAACAATGAAAATCCTCCAATTTTCTTTCCAAACAATGAAATCTATTTTATTTCTATGAACACAAATGAATTATTCATTTTTCTATCATTTTTGGTGATTCTTGAGGCCAAAACTTTTGATTTTGATGAGAAGAAGCAAAAGGAAAGTAAAACAATTTCGAAGATTTCGCGTACAACATTGTGCTTCGAGAAGAGTAAACATGTGAATAGCCATCATACTTGCGCTCAAAAATGTAAACATTCTCTCTTTGGTGCACGCAAAATCTTTCCTTTTTCTTGTGAAAAAAGCGTTGTTGAAATGCAAATGAAGAATCGTTATCGTTATCGTTACCGGACTTGAAACGATCGAACCATTCATAAACTGTTGCACGTCCAATTGTTCCTTGACCAAAAAGTTCTTTGAGATCGCGAAACGACTCTGCGGCAGACCATCCCTTTTCGAAGTGGTAGAGCATGATATGGCGAAGATGGATATGATTGTCGACACGCATTTTGTTCACTAAAGAATAACGAATATTTTAAAAAAAAGAAATAGACAAAAAGCTTTCAAAACAAAAAAGATACAAGCACGCAAAAAGAAGTCCGGATAATTATGCATCAACCCAATATAATAAAAAATTTAAAAAGTAAAAATTGAGCGGCATCACGGCGGGTCGAACCCGGCTCGTGTATGGGCCAAACTCAGGCCGCAGACAAGCGCGTTCCCGACTGCCCCACGGTGACAAGTAGAGTGTGTTCCTCGCGAGTAATGCGTTTTTTAAAACGCACACTTCGGACAAAATTACCGTACTTTTAGCAAAAATTATTGCAAAAAAATGACCCCAAAAATGACGAGCCCACATTATATACGACATTTTTTAAAGATACTCAGCCGTTTAACTGATTTGGTAGGAAATTCCCATCCAATGTGAAAAATGTTTTTTTTTAGAAAAACCTGCGCAAAAAATGGCTTTTATATTTTTTTATCGCGCAGGCGCACTTTTTAGAAAACGCATTACTCGACAATTACTCGAGCTATTACTCGAGTAAAAAATTACTCATGCAAATTTACTCGAGTAATTACCTACTCGCGAGGAACACACTCTAGTGACAAGAGACCATGCAAGAAGAGCCCGCTTTTAGCTGGTTTTTTTTTGACTGGTATTATTATAAAGATTTATTATAAAAAGCAAGACTTTAAAAATAATAGAGCTATAGAAAAAAAATGCAAAATTCATGATTAATTAAGCGTCTTTGAAACACTTTTTGTCGCATTTGACGGCATTTTCGAGTCTTTCACATGGGAATCACTTTGAGAATGCTGAAAAATGAAAGGATAAATGCTTGGAGTGTGCAAAGTAGTTTGCATTTTGCACTAAAAATTTCGGTTCTTCTCGAAAAACTTGGTCTTTTCATTGTAAAAATCTATCAAGTCCAATTCGATTCTCTTGGGACTTTTCTTGAGACAAAGGGTTAAAATAAACTCCGCCGATAGATTCGACGGCCTTGGAAACTCCGGCGAACAAATTTTTAGCAATAAATCTCATTTGGGAATCATTTACAGAAAAAATCACTGTGTAAAGTGATTTTTTTTTGCTGTAAATGATTCCCAAATCGTTCTCTGTTCTTTGAGTTCTCGTGCGGTGTTCCGAGTTCTCGTGCGGTGTTCTCTGTGCGGCGCGTAATAGCTCTCGATCTAGCATTCCTCTCGGGTCTATGAGGCTTCTTTTTTGGAATTGGGGCAGGAGCTGGATTGAACCCTTGACCTCCTGACTAAGATACAGGGTTCCCAGCCAGTCGGCCATGGAGGCAATCATTGGCGGAGCCTATTTCAATCGTTTTTCCCAAGAGAATCGAATTGGCTTTGGGTCCTCCATCCAATAGGGTTCACAACGAAAAGACAAGCTTTTTTCAAAAAACCCGGATTCCCTGGAGAACCGAAATTTCAATGCATTTAGTTTTACCTGTGTTGTCATTTCCGATGTATAAGAAACAGCGCCGCCGCGTTTTTTACCGAAAATTAAACGCCGAAGAGTCACTCGGTATTCCTAAACAATTTTTGTTTCATATTACCAAAGTTAATTCAAAAGTTTATTGTATTTTTGGTTTTCTCAACTTACTCTCACGAAATAAATGACAACGATTGGCTCAAAAACGGGATACAGAGAGATTCCCATTGTTGCCCATTCCAAATTCACTTTTTGTCCAAACATCGGTACAAGGAAAACAGATGTACAAGGGATGTATTCGAGGATGATTGGGACGAGGAACTGAAATTGGAAACAATAGAATTGTTGGAAAAATGGTGAGGATTTGGTTCTTTTTGCTGTAGTATTGCTCCTTTCACTTGTGTACTCGAGTAGCCGATTTAAAGCGTGCTTTGGCTACCGTAACCACAACTTGCAATATCTTTACGGCTCTTATTAACGTTAAAATGAACTTAACTTTAAGCTTAACTAAAAGTTTCTCTTGTCAAACCTGTATGAGGAGTGCTTGGAATAGTTGTTTCTGTAGCCGATATCCCCTTTCACTCGCCATCTCTGATGAACTCAATTTACGATGCATCGACCAGCCACAATACAAAATCACTGGAAATGTTTTGTGAGATAAAATGGGTTTTATGACTGTGAACTTTGCATTAATTGACATTAATTGACAGTAATTAAATTTAACTTTGTCACAAAGTACTGACCACAAAACATTCCAGACATTTGCGTCATGCAAACGACCAAACATGTCCATGGACGCCAATTGAAATGAAGAGTGCCGTTGATTTGAAGCTAGAATGAAGATCATTGTTTTAGCTTTTATGTAGGGTTAAAATCACTCAAGGAAATGTGATAATTATTGTATTATTATTGTTGTTATATTATTATTGTTATATTATTATTGTTATATTATTATTATTATATTATTATTATTATATTATTATTACTAACGAGATAATTATCCCCAATGATTGCCGTTTCGTTCGGCCACTGGCCCGAGAATTCGTGGAAACCGGGCGCGATTCGCTCAAAGAATTCATCGGTTGGACCTGTATTTGATTATTGATTGAATATTTTAACCTTGACATATTGATTTTTTGACATACCAATATACAAATGAACCATTGTGATCCAAACGACAAAATAGGCAAAATAGTAGAAACTCAAAGCGAAAATCGCCTTTTTTGTGTTGATCAATTCAAGCCATTCCGTTCTGAAAAGTTCGTTCAAAATTTAGAAATATTTCCCAAAATTACTTGCAAATACACGCATATCGATAAATAAAATGATAAGCAAGAAGAATGGTTGATTGAGCGAAACGAAAAAAAACGAAAAGAGGGGGGGAAAAAAAAAAAAAAGTGGGGGGTTTTTTGAAATGGGGTTTGGAGGGGAAAGAAGAAAGAAAAATGTGGGGTGGGGGGGGGTTTTTTTTTTTTTTTTTTTTTGTGGTTTTTTTTTTTTTTTTTTTTTTTTTTTTTTTTTTTTTTTTTTTTTTTTTTTGTGGGGGGGGGGGGGGAAATTTTGTTTTTTATTGTAAAGATAGGAAAAAGAATTGTAAGAATTAAAAAAAAAAAGGTGGTGGGGTGTTGGTGTTTTTTTTTTTTTTTAATTGTGGAAAAGGGGAAAAAAAAAAAAATTTTTTTTTTTTTTTTTTTTTTTTGGTGGGTGTGTGGAGGAGGATGGGAGAAAAAGGGAAGAGGAAGGGAAAGGGGGGGGAAAGGGGGGGGGGAGGGGGGGGGGGGGGGAAAAGGGGGGGGGGGGGGGGGGGGGGGGAGGGGGGGGGAAGGGAAAGGGGGGGGGGGGGGGGGGGGAAGGGAAGGAAAGGAATAAAAAAGCGAACAATAACCGAGAAGAGCTGGGTAACCAACTAAAAAGATTTGGAGTTTTTTAGAAGTCGGATTTGAAGTGTAACTATTAGTGAAACTTCGCAATGTTAGTGAGACTTCCATATAGATTTTTACAAGTAGTCTTTGTATGATTTTTCTTAATAATATGGTTTACTTGCTCTCATGCTTTGTCGAGTCAGAAAATGGATCTGAAATTTTCTCGGTAAACCCCAAATGTAGTCTTAAAAATTGCCTCTATGAATTCAAAGCCTCAGCTCTGAGTCTTCGAGTGAATCCAACTTTTAAAATACTCGAAAAGAATGCAAAATTTAGATTTCTTTTTGGTATCGAACTAGTTTATGACACGATTTCATTACCGTAAGCGTATCCACTCAAAAACGAGGACGAGTAGAAACAAAAAGCGAAATCGGCCACATAGGTTACCTTGAAAATGAGAATTTAAAAATTTAGTGAAAATGAAATAAAATTCCTAAACTTTTCAAACGGTTATCTTACCGGGATCACCAATAAATGTGCGGTTGCATAGATGATGTTAAAGATGGCCAAAACGAGGATTAGATAGCTAAATAATAACGTTTTTTTTGATAGATAATTTTATCCTTTATTTACCGATAAGTCCCCATTCGAGTGTTCGGGTTTTTCAGAATCAAATATATCAGCATTCCATTGCAGAGGTAGCCCACTAGAGAATTGATGCAAACCACTATGTTAGCCACAACCATTTCTGAAAATTGGATAAGTCAGCTGAGTTTGGAAATAAAATAAAATAAAACATTAAGCAAACGAAATTAGAAAGCGGAAAAAAAATGTTAAAACTAGACTTCGGAAAACAAAACTTAACTAAAACCAAAACCACCAAAACCAAAACAGACCAAAAACAAAGCCAAAACTAACCAAAACTCGCCAATATCTCGCGACTGGGAGGAGCTAGCGAAAATCTGCTTGCAGATTTGAAATCAGCGTCCAAAAATCTATCCCATAGGCTATTTTTTGTTTCGAAATTTTGAGGTCGTGTTTTGGTCCTTTTTTCGGCCGCGAGATTTTGGGGAGTGAGAAGAAGTGAAAGGCAAATTTGCATTTTACAATTTTAAATTTACATGTTAATTTATATGCAAATTGAGTTTTGGTTTGTTTTGGTGTTTTGGTGTTTTGGTTTTGGTTTTGGTTTTAGTTTTGGTCTGTTTTGGTTTTGGTTTTGTTTGCCGAACTCTAGTTAAAATTAATACAAGTGTAAATACCTATTGGTATTTGAAATGTAGATATAATGTAATGAAACCGAAACGAAACCGACTGAAAAGTAAATGAATTCAGAACTTGTAAGACCAAGAACTAAACTTACACTCGAAGATATCGCCTTAAAAATGATCGCAAATGATGCAAAAAATTCAAAAAACCCTCAATCTTTTACATATTTATTACATCAAAAGTGATTTCTTCTTTATCCAATAAAAGAACAAATGCGTAATCTTTTTTGTTTCACAATGATTTGATTGGTAAAATTGGTTTGGTAAAATTTAGAACAAAAGGACAACAAAGGGAATGACTTCATCCACAAATATCTCTTTTGTGAGACGATTTACGGAGTGATTCAAAAGAACAATACCAATTTTAACAATACCAAAATATTTTGGTCTCTTTTGGAAGACACGTACAAATTGGAAATGTGTTTTCAGCAAGATTTCTACACTACGAGATCATTGAAATGAAGGCTTTGCGAATAGAAAATGAGATTAGATGAGTCAGCTGAATGGAAAAACAAATCAGCTAACAATAGCTAGTGGTAAGTTGGTTGATTGTGAGTAACAACAACTTGCGACCGTCTTAAAACTTCCTTTCCCAGTTTGCCAACGGCAGAGTGGCTTCATTTGAAATGGCTTTGGGTACTTCCACATCTTTGCCCCTTCAACTAAAACAGGATAAATGCAAATTTCTCCAGCATCTCTCTAGTTTAAGGGAAAAATAGTGAATTTATGAGGTTTATATGCATTTATTCTAACCGAAATCAATCCAAAACCATATTAAAACTAGGAAGAAACATGCTAAAACACGAAATATGTTAATCCAATGATGAAGTAAGATGTCAAAGATCAATTTGCAGATAAACTTGTTGACGGGGCAAAGATACGGAAGTACAGTCAAACCTCGACTTAACGATGTCAATTTTTAGTCCCTTGAAAGCTATCTACTATATATAAAGGGACTAAGACGACTATCTGTCTGTCTGTGTCTGGCTGTCTGTCTGGCTGTCTGCCTAGTTGTCTGTCTGGTTGTCTGTCTGTCTGTCTGTCTGTCTGTATGTATGTATGTATGTCTGTCTGTGCGCGCTACTCCTCTGCCCCCAGAGGACCGTTTGCAATGGTTTTTGCGCCGTTGAATAGGGAATTACATATAGTTGTGCAACGTGGTTTTGGATTTTTTAAAAAGCACAATTCAAGTTGCACGAGGAGGTCGAACCTGGATCGTATGGGCGATAGACCGGTGCGCTATCCACTGCTCCACGGCGACAAAAGCCGTCTGACCCAAAAAAAATCCAGAATCCCATTCTGGATTTTTTGGGGACGGCTGGCTTACCCTATAAAGACCTTCGATGTAACGATGGAGAATCCCGGTCTCTTGAGAATCATTAAATCGAGTTTTGACTGTATCTGGCTTTGATTGAAGTAAGTCGAGGAAAATAAAGTGAACAATTTAGATTATTTTGTGTGGAATTTAGCTACTAAACTGTATCTGGCTTTGATTGAAGTAAGTCTTATCTCACTTATCTCACTTATGCAACTTCTGTCACGTTTTTTTTTCAAAGTTCACTGAAATCAACTAGTAAACCCAACACATTTTTGCCAAATCTTAGATTAGATATTTTTCTAGTGAGTCTAAAAGTTTTCGTTTCGATTTCTTATCTTCAACAAATCCCAGAGTTTCTCGGGAACTTGTCCCACTTTCACTGAAAAAAAATTGGCTTATCCGCAAATCGTTGTTTTCTTGTATTGAGTGAGTGAAGGGAAAAAAAACGATTTCTCTCAGCTGATTTCCAATCACTTTTGCCTTTTTCCTCGATTCTCTTTAAGTGAGTCGAGGGAGTGACTTTTGAGGAAAAGTGTCGACCTTGTAAAAATGAGGAAAGAGAACCTTTTTGGAATGGAAATATATTTGAGAAAAGCTTTTAGTCTGTGATTTTACTGATTTTATCTATTTTGAGATAGATATTTCTATATTTTGGGAACACTAGCATTGCTATTTTTTGGGATCAATTTTGGATCAATCAAAAATTTCTCTACCGATTGCTGTTAACATTTAAGAGTTAGAAAAAGGAAAAAAATTCAATGTTTTGGAGCTACCGTATTTACTCTATTAGTGGGGTCGTCTGGAGGGGGGTTGAAAAAATAGTGGGGTCCTCTCTAATATTGGTAACGAAAGTGATACATCAATTGTTGATCTCTTGGATTAGTTCTTTTACTGTTTGTTAATGTTTTGTTACGGTTAAAGCTAAATAAAATATGAAGCCAAACTTGTTTTTTCAAGAATTTCGGAGAAAAATTGATATCTTTTCAACTTAAAACTTTGGTTTTATGTTCTTTTAAATTTCTCTAATAGTGGGGTCGTCTGGAAGGGGATTGAAAAAATAGTGGGGGACCCCACTAATAGAGTAAATACGGTATACGGGTTGGGGTGAGCGGGGCTTCCAAAATGCCTTTGGCAAGTTGCTAAAAGGTTTCTAGGCAGCGTTCCTAGGGTTTTCGGGTACACTGATTCGATTGGTGATATTTTCAGAATCTGTTTGCGACTTATTTCTTCTTGTTTTCCTAGGTTTCCTTGCTTGCCTACATTTCTTTTTTTAGATGACGGGAATAGCTGCAGCTAATTGGATAAGAAACGGTATCAAGGAGAGCTCTGGGACGACGATTACTTTGAAGCTCTTTGAAAATGGGAGCATAACTCCGAGAAATTGTTGTATTTTTTTTGGGAATAGGCCGCTAGGAAATATTATTTGTTTTAATTGCATATTGTTTGTTGTTGCTTTACTTTTCAATTTATTGTTGGTTTATTTATTCTCTACCGAAATTTCTCTACTTTGTCCCTCAAAAAAGGCATCGTTTTTCTGATAAAAGTACATCAAATTTCGCACAGAAATTTGACTTTACCTTTGTTGTAAAATAAGAGATTAGGTGCGCCGGAAAATGTGCGTTTGTGAGTGCACAAAGTATATGAAATTAGCATTTAGTGGCTCCAACTCTAGAAAAGATAACTTAGATTAGAAAATTGATGATTTTGAAGATTTTGGAACACTTGGAAACTTGCCTGAGCAGCTGCAAAATACGATTATATCTTTTCATCTTTCGACAACTATACAAAGTACATAGTACAGTACTAAAAAAAGAAAAGAAACCTTTAAAAAGCTAAACTTTCACTTATCATTTGACCCTCTAAGCTTCTTCTATGCCAACATTTCTTTCGTTTTCTCTTTTCTGAAACAATATTTTCTCAACTTTCAGATCACATCGATTTCTTTATCATTTCCCTCTTTTCCCCTCAAAATCTTGTCTCATTTCTGTCACGATTTTGATGTTTCTTCTCTTGATTGAATATCATGAAAGGCGAAAATTGATCAAATTATCGAAAACGATCGTTATTCGATTTTTTCTATTCTTCGCTTTACTGGGAAAAGGTTTGTTTACGGGAGTGGGACAAATGCGACCTTTTTTTTGCGCACCCGGACATTTGCGCACCTTTTTTTGTGTACCTTGCCCATTAGCGCACCTTTTTTCGCGTTTTAAAAAAGCTCTAAAAAGCTAATATTAACCAATTTCTGTTAATATTAGCTTTTTAGAGCTTTTTTAAAACGCAAAAGGTGCGCTAAGGGCAGGTGGGGGGAAAAAGGGGGAAAAAAGGTGCGCAAATGTCCGGGTGCGCAAAAAAAAGGTCGCATTTGTCCCACTCCCTTGTTTACAGAAAAATTAGTCGTCTTTGATTTAAAAAAAACAAATCTAAATCTAAATCTCGTCAGTTACATCTAAACTTTCCAATTCACTACATACAATAAAAAAATTTTCGAAAAGGACTTTAGAATTCAAGAATAATGTGTTGATAATTTTGAAATCTTTATCTTTCCAGTCTCATCAATCGGTCTGAATCGGGTGCAAAACGCTGAGCTGAAACATGTTGTGCCGAGGCAGTTATCGAGGTTTTGAGCAAAAACAAATAATACTAACAAAAAGCTAATACTAGAACCTTTTCAAGAAGCCCCTTTTCAAAAGTTTCAAAATATCCAACTTTCGGGGAAATTTTCGCCTATTAGTTCAATCCTAAAAAGACATTCACGATGATACGGCCCACCGGTGGGCCGTACTAGTAACTTGTAACGAAAACATTTGTCTTTTTTTTTGCCGTTGACAATTTAAGGTTGTTCGTCTTTTTCTCAGCATCAACCCTTTGATTTTAACTATTTTGACTATCATTCGATGCAGGATAAAATTGCGCGTCGAGTGATACCAAAATTAACACAGAATATAATATTCATGCAAAGTTATGAGGCAAAAGGTTAAGTCCCGCCCATAATGGGCGGGGGTTTAGGTTTTATGGCCAACAACTTTGTGTGGATATTACATTTTGAGTTAATTTTGATATGATTCGACGCGCAATTTTATGCTGCATCGAATGATAGTCAAAATGGTTAGAATCAAAGGGTTGGTGCTGAGAAAAGACGAAAAACCTTAAATTGTCAACGGCAAAAACCGTTTTCGTCAAAAAGGACAAAAAGGACGTTACAAGTCTAGACCGTACTAATGACGATTATTTTTGGTATCAATTTTTTAAGGACTTTTGTTATTTCTTTTGCACAAAGTTCTCGGTAACTTTGTGCTAGTTTTCAAGAGAAGATTCAAGGCTATCGAATGACTAATAATAGTTTCAATTCTTTTCGAATTCTCACCAAATTATCAGTGAAACAGTTGTCGACTACGCGACTGTACGCCCGTGGTCGCGCATGTGTTAAAATTCTTTTTATATAATTCAGTATGTCATTTTATAGCATTTTTTTTTTCTTTTACTGTAACCTGGCAGCACTCCAAAGCGAGACTAAAAAAAGTAATTTCCCGTTAAAAAGGCCACTAAAAAGGCCAAAAAATGTTTTTCAACATTTTGCTCTTTAATTAGAAGCCACAAAAACGAATGATTTGTTTTCTAATAAAATAAATTCCTAATAAACTCATCTAATTTTAGAGCAAATCTTCACGTTCTCCAGGTTTCTGTGCAAAATATTTCGGATTTTTTAAGTTCTTTGAATCGAGGAGACTCAAGTGAACAAAATGGATTGATGGCAACGGTAAAAGTTTGAAAAAAATAAAGCTTTCCTATCATTTGAAATTTTAAATCTTATAAAATCAAACTATTGGGTTGTCCAGTTATGGATGCGCGTTTGTACTATTTTGTAAATTTCTCAAGGTATCGAAAAGACGTATATGAGTGTTATATATCATTCGAAAGCTGAACATCTCCTCTACTCTTGTGCTCTTGCGCAAAAGCTAACGTACTCAAGTAATGCTAAACTTAAATCTCTTTCACCGGGTCCTTAAAGGGGAACGGCACTTTCGGTGTTCGTTTCGTTCTCGTTTCGGGTCGGTTCTCGATGAAAATTTCTATTGGCTTGTCCAGTTATGGATGCGCGTTTGTACTATTTTGTAAATTTCTCAAGATATCGAACAGATGTATATGAGTGTTATATATCATTCGAAAGCTGAAGATCTCCTCTACGTTTTGGAATAAAAAAGTTTTTGAATTCATTCAACTTTTTGGAAAATTGACTGCACAAAGGGAGAGGTCGTTTTCGAAAAAAAACCCATTCCAGCTTAGCTATTCCTCAAGTTTTATGCCGTAAAATAACCGCCCAGAAAAGAAAAGAAAAGTAAAGATGCTCTGAAATTGTTATATTTTTTAAAAAAGTTGTATTGATATATCTATTGGCCAAACATCAAACGGTTAACTCAATTTGAGCGGAGCCAAAACTTGATCCAAAGGCGCCCTTCCATTTTTTGGCCACCTCTTCTTCTGTGCAGTCAATTTGCCCAAAAGCTGAACAAATTCAAAAACTTTTTATATCAAAATGTAGAGGAGGTCTTCAGCTTTCGAATAATGCTCATCAATATCTTTTTCTTGATTTCGGTACCTTGAGAAATTTACGAAATCGTAAAAAACGCGCATTCATAACTGGACAACCCAATAAATTAAAGAAAAATGATTTCGAAAATAAGCAATTTCCATTTCAGACTCTTCCACCCAAACCGATCACTTCAAAAACTCAATTTTTCTCGATTAAACCCTTGTCGACAATTTCGAGAAAACCAAATTCTCAACAATCATCCATGAATGTTTCTTTTCACGAAACGAAGCAGATTTCCAAAAATTCCCCTTCAAATCCACCTCCAAATCGTCTTTTTCTTTTTATCCGAAAGCCGACAATCTCGAATTTCCCTCGTCGTTTTCATCCAATTCACCCGCCTGGCCCTGGAAATACCCTCGATCAACCACAAAATTTCACAAATCATTCGGAAAATCAAGAAAAAGTGAGAAAACCTATAAAAGTCCAGGTTTCACTGACAAAATCTTCTAACTTTTCAAGTCAAAAAATCAATCTTTCAAAGGAAACTGAGAAAATTTCATCAAAAACGAGTTCGATATCGAAAGAGGTGAATTCGTTGAGGAAAGTTGCTCCGATTAAAGTATCAAATCGAATTTTTGAACGCCCTTTGTCTACAGTGATTAAAGAGGAAAAACTTCGATTTGTCGTTGTGCCCGAGCTTCAACAGGTTGGCTTGATAAACTGAATAGAGCGACACGGATATCAAAACAAGTTAACATATTAATCACAACCTGTAATCTACTGTACCGTAGCCTTTATCCTTTAAATTAGTTACAGCATAACGTAACAGTCTAGAATTACAAGGGAATGTCAACTGGTTGCGCCGACCAAATGCTATGCGAACTATTCCATTCAACGCAGAATTTTACGCTCATTCCGAATCTGCTTTCCGTTTCTGCTAAGGAGCACTCTGTCAAAAGTTATAAGCATGCAAGCATGTTTTTTTAGGAACACCTATTACTCAAAAGCAAAAGAATTGGACTGCAAACTCGAGCCCTCGAGCATTGCCTTGTATTCAAGCCATTCAAGCCATTCTAGCAAGAATCTGCTCATGAACTCGCAACTTGATTTTTGAAATTCTTAACAAAACTTTACACGCCTACAACTTTTAACAGAGTGCTCCTTAACAAAAACGGAAAGCAGATTCGGAATTACCGTAAAATTCTACGTCGAATGGAATAGTTCGCATAGCATTTGGTCGGCTCAACCAGTTGATATTTCCTTGTTAGCTTGAATCCATCATTTCAGGATCTCACAATTTATCAACACTTCTCGTTGACGGGAGCTCGAGCATTGTTGAAAAGTCAGATGAAACCAATAGTGGTAAGTTGTACCGTAGATCGAATTCAAGAAATCTTTAGCTTTAGAACTTTAGAAAAGCTTTAGATCATTCCGAAACACTCCAAAACGCAGCCGGGAATGGTCATTGGAACGGGTGAGTTGGGGAAAAGGAGAAATTTGTCAATCACATAGTCTCGTTCTTTTGCATAAGCTCTTTTCGGTAAGGAAAATGCGCTAGAAAGTGCGCGAGTGCGCTAGAAATGGTTCGTTTACACTTTTAGACAAAAAGTACATCACAAAGAACAACTCTAAACAGTCATTAAAGGAAACGAAGTATCCTTTTTCAGTAAAACTTCCCGTTATGCCTTCGATTTCTGTGATCGATGACGAATTGCCTTTTGGAACTGGTACGTAATTTTATATTAACTTTTTTAGAAGTTTTCTTTTTAGAAATTTTCATGAATCGTTTAAAACATCGCCGAAAAAAGTTTATTCTGTCGGAAATTCGAAAATGAAATGAAAGAAATGAGGAAATACTCAAAAGAATCGTCTCAACATGATCTCAAATAAAGATTTATTGTAATAAATCTATAATGTAGCTTAAAAATTCTGATTTTTAACACTTATTAACATTACTTCACTGTTTTGTTCGACATTACTTCAAAGTTCACTTGCTTTCCCAATAATATTCATTTCTTTTCTTTCTTCTTCGGAAAGACATTCATACCTGAAAAGTGAAAGGATTTTGCGTTAAAGCTTTTTTCTAAATAGTGCTCTTGCGCAAAAGCTAACCAAGTAATCCTAAACTTAAATCTCTTTCACCGGGTCCTTAAAGGGGAACGGCACTTTCAGTGTTCGTTTCGTTCTCGTTTCGGGTCGGTTCTCGATGAAAATTTCTTTAATATAACATGTAGGTTAAAGTGTTTTAAAACGTCAAAATAAACCTAGAAACAATAAAAACGATCCGGCTGGAGTCATTTGAAATCTACCTCCCGCAAATACTGTAATATTCCCCCACCTCCCTCGTACAGTCGCGTAGTCGCAAAAGTTTTTTAGTATTTAATTTTTTTCGAAGCGCCCCGTACTTTCAAAAAATGCGTCTTTGGTATCAAAAAATAGCTGAAATTCAGGGCTATTTTTTGATACCTAAGCGCGCATTGTAGCATAAACCAGTGTCGAGAAAAACTCGTTCAAAGCTAGACTACGCAACACTCCGCACCGTCATTATGGGGGTCGGGTACTATTACAGTATTTACGGTAAGTAGTTAATCTACATATGCAACCGTTTTGATTTACTGATTTTTTTTTAAAATCTTATCCTGTCGTCCGCAAAGCAACAAAATTTCCTTATGCATTTAATAGTTTTGAAACATTTTTTTTTATTCTTCGACTTTCAACTATTCAACTATGGTCCTGGGCTTCCATCTATTTCATTTGAGGACCTTGATGATCAACAAGTAAACGCTCTTGCAAGTATTTTTGACGACCTTCTAAATCTCAGCAATAATGACGACGATATAGAAGAATAAAACCTTTGATTTATCAAGCTGCTTTTTGTTGTTATATGCTGTATGTTATCTATTTTTTTGGAACTTTTGGCTTCTTATGGTTAAATTTATCTTTAATTTTTAGATTGAGTTCGCCAACAGGTCATGATGAAGTATGACATCATCGCCTATAAATGTAGCATCAATGGACTTCATATAATTCCTTTATAGTTCTTCTATATTTCCTTTAAAGTTTCTTTATAGTTCCTTTATAGTTCTTCTATACTTCCTATTTAGTTCCTTTAAAGTTCCTTTATAGTTCCTTTAATGTTCCTTTATAGTTCCTTTATAGTTCCTTTATAGTTCCTTTTTAGTTCCTATTTGGTTCCTTTATAGTTCTTCTATAGTTCCTATTTGGTTCCTTTAAAGTTCTTTATCCGGATCGTTTCTATTGTTTCTAGGCTTATTTTGACCTTTTAAAACACTTTAACCTATGTTGTATTATAGCAATTTTCATTGAGAACCGGCTCTAAAGTGCCGTCCCCCTTTAAGAGTCAAATGCATGCTTGGAACGGCATGTTGTAAATGTCATGCGCTCATGCGCTCATGTGTTCATGCTTTCATTCGTTCGGAATGTTCATTCGTTTTTGCGTTCATGCATTCATGCGTAACCGTCCATGCGTTAATGCCTTTTTCTTAGTAAAGTTCATATGTCCATGTTTAGTAACTTTTCAATTATTGTTAAATTACAGTAAGTGGTATATACGTTCAATTTTTTCAAGAAGTTATTCCCAACTTTATCATTTTACTTGCTGAAACTTATGCACGCGTGCTAAGTGTATACACAAAACATTGTTAAATGGTTGCATTCGTCTTATATGGATGAAAAATACGCGTGTGTATAAGTTTACATAAGTTTCAGCAAGTAAAACGATAAAGTTGGGAATAGCTTCTTGAAAAAATTGAACGTATATACTATAATTTAGCAATAATTGAAAAGCTACTGAACATGAATTCCACTAAAGGTGGCGCATGAACGAACGGTGGCGCATGAACGGTGGTGCATGAACGGTGGCGCATGAACGGTGGCGCATGAACGGTGGCGCATGAACGGTGGCGCATGAACGGTGGCGCATGAACGGTGGTGCATGAACGGTGGTGCATGAACGGTGGTGCATGAACGGTGGTGCATGAACGGTGGTGCATGGACGTACGAACTTCACCAATGAACGCATGACATTTACATAATGCCGCTTGGAACTAGCGGTTTTAATGGTTTCTACTGTAATCAATTGCTATCGTGTCTCAAAGAAATGCTACGATAGCTTTTTGTCAGCTTATCTTATAGAAAATGAGATTTGATTGAAATTGACCTTGTTTAATCGTTTTTTTTTCTTAACGAACCTCTTTCTACCCATGTTCAGCGTTGATTTAAACCCATGACAACAACGTGGCCGTGGGTGAACACATTGTTTCTTTGGACAGGGGACTTCTTTCTCGAATGGACCGCTGGATATTTTAAAAAAAATAATATAATATCTTTAGAAAATTATATTAGATTAGCTGATAAGTTTCTAAATACCCTTTTTCGAATAAATGACAAATTCATCAAGTCATCTACAATTGGCTCTAATATAGAAAATGTTTTTCATTCGTTTTTCGATTTTTTTAAAAACACAATTTCGATCTATTTCCAAAGAAATCCAAATGGAAAAACTCGTTTTTCGTAAAATTCGAAAATTCGATAAAAAGCTCTACAATGAAATCAGTTGAACAAGCTGAGACTTTCTTAAGGATTTGGCTATATACCTAACTTCTTAAGCGCTATCTTTATCTAATTGACACAAAGATTGATTTCTGTAGACAAAAGCACCTAAATTACGTCTACGGGATCACCTTTTTTTATTTGACTATCCGACTTAGTGTTTTCATAATAAAAAAACCATAGACAAAAGATTTTCATAAAATTTGAACGCTATTTTTTTAGAAAAATAGTAGACCTTTCTAGTGGAGCAAACTAGACATAACGGACGATATTTTGGGTTGCTCCCGTTCGGACAATCATATCAGCGCACTAAATCTTGCTAGCAATTTGAAACTTTTTTCATCAGAAAGCCAATATTATTAGCTTCATTTTGATACCAAACATTCAGCAAAATTCTTTAAAATAGGACTCAAAAAATCACATTAAACCTTAAGATACCCTTAACGAGGCCTCGTTAAGTATCGGTCACCTTTTTAGAGTACTTTTTTGAAGATTTTTGTTGAATGCTCGGTATCAAAATGAAGCTGATAATCTAGGCTTTCTAATAGAAAAAGTTTCAGATTGCTAGCAACTTTCAATGCGCTGAAATGACTGATCAAACTTGAAGCCTCGTTAAGCCTCGTTAACAAGTCTAGAACAAACCGTAGAGCAATCGGTGAATTGGCTATTTCTAAATAGCTTTTCAAATGAAAGACTAATCGGTCAATAGCTATCTTTAGAATAATATAAAATATCTATTAGGTTGGCTGATTAGTTTGTTTTTAGTTAAAGAACCTTATCAATTTCTTCAATGAATCTTTCGAACGAATGAAATCTTGTGGAGGATTTTCTGCTTTGTTTGATTGTATATAAAATAAGATATTGTTTGACAAGCTAGCTTTTTGACAATTGAACAAGCTAACTTTTTGACAATTGAACCAGCTAACTTTTTGACAATTGAACAAGCCAACAGGCCAGCTATAACTGACCGAATTTGTCCGATTCGAAACAAACTTTTGAGTCAAAATCGTACAAATTTATCTATCTACAAACATTTGATAAAAGAACTACATATGAATGATGGAATATTTTCAGTTTATTTCTAAAGATATAAAGCGATCTGTCATTTTCCCCTTTTCCTACCTGCATTCACATCCATCCATGCACGTTCTCCGTTTCATTTTTGTCCCACATCGTCCACATTGATCAGTGCATTCTGTAGCCGTTTCCCATTCCTCAAAAAAAGCAATTTTTAATATATAAACAATTTAATATATCGAATATTATCTGAAAAACTCTAAAAACTATTTAACTTACAACTTACCGTATACTGTTCTTTACAGACTTCATCACTGAGCGCCAATGTTGCTAAAATTGTTCTTTAGCTGAAACGTTTAATAAAACTCACCGATAAAAGAAATTAGTAAAAGTTTAAATAACATTTTCTTTTGAGATCCAAATGAATCAATGGAATAGGTGAAATTTTTGTGAAAGTTGTCTTTGACAATAAATTTTTATTTGCACAAATCACGACACGTATCGACACCGGAAATTTGACTTATGAAAGAAGGAATTTTATTAGAAATCTTTAAATAAATGAGAAATCTCTTTAAATGATTAAATAAGATATCATCCAGTTTTTACTCTATCGAAAATAAGTCTTGAGTTTTCTATTTGATTGGGAAGAATGAAATGGCGCCGAACTTTTAAAGACACCTTTTTCCACGCATAAAACTTTCTTTAAAATACACGTTTTGCTCCACTTTTTCTCTATAAAATAAAGCTCCACTATTTCTCTAAAAAATGACTTTTGAGACATTCCACAAAGGTTTTCTTTTGTGGTGTTTATGAACTCTCAAACATAGCTAGTCAAAATGGTAAAGAGGCAAATGGCAACTCATCATTTTCTTCAGTTTCTTCCACAGAAACCTCCTATAGTGTCTACATAAAAAAGATAGAGCACACTCAATTACATAAGTTACCAATTTTCAGGAAGATCCCTCCAACCGTTTACTCTAGATGACAGTTTATCGATTTTGTGAAAAAATGATCCTTTGTTGAGTTGAGGCGCTGTTTGAGTTCTCTTTTAAATATTATTTTGTAGAGAATTAGTTACCCTTCTACGGATATCAAACGCATATCATTTGACAAAGTCTGCTATATTACATAAGTTTCCAAATTTTCAGCAAGATCCCTCTAACCGTTTTCTCTTGATGACAGTTTATAGATTTTGTATAAAAATGACCTTTTGTTGAGCTGAGGCGCTGTTTGAGTTCTCTTTTAAATACCATTTTGTAGAGAATTAGTTAACCTTTTTACTGATATCATTTCATGATATTATTATAATGACATCATGATAAACGTGTATCATTTAATGAAGTCTGGTAGAAGTTTTAGAAATTTCTTTGATTTTCAGCGCCATTTCATCCTCGTCAACCAAATAAAAGATGCGATTAAAGCAGCTAACAGCTCCCGTAATCCATAATCCCGTTCTTTTTAGTGAAAATATCAAATTTCTTAAACTTTGAAAGTTACCCTAATCTCTAGTTTCATTTAATTTATCTACTTCTTATCTGATTGAAAAGACAACAGCTAAAGGTAAGCTTAGAATAGCTTTCAATCATTGGTATGTTTTAGAAAACACACGAAGTGGTGATGCTGTGCTTAAAGATTGATAAATAAAAGATAGCTCTATAAAATGTTGATAAAATATTTATTGTTTTTCTTCTTTGTCCTCTTCTTTATCTTCTTCTTTATCCTTTTCTTTGTTTTTTTCTTTATCCTCTTCTTTTTCCTCTTCCTTGTCCTCTTCTTTATCCTCTTCCTTGTCCTCTTCCGTGTCCTCTTCCTTGTCCTCTTCTTTATCCTCTTGCATGTCCTCTTCTTTATCCTTTTCTTTATCTTCTTCTTTTTCTTCTAAGCCCTGAGCTGGCAAGCAAATGCCAACAAGTTTCTGATCATAAGTGACGCATTTGTAGAAAGCATTTATGTGTTCACATTGCTTATTCGCATAACAGTTTTCGTTTGGCTGAAAAAGTTATGGAAAGATTTTTTATTCTTTCCTTACCGCTGATTTTCCCATACAGACTTTATCATCATATATCGGCCCCTTTTTGATACAAAATGGAAGAGTTTTCGGGCAATCCTCATCATTTGCACACTGTTTGTAGGAAGCATGCTAGGAATTGTTTAGATATTTTCAACAATAAGAGTTGAATGCCGTAATTGAACAAAATGTAACAAAATTCTTGGTATCCTTAGTAAGTCAAAATTTCAAGCTAGGTAATTCTCAATCTAAAAACCTTTTTCGATTTTGATTTTGATTAAAAAAACTGCTGAATTCTAATAGATGACTAAATCTAAATCTTTGTCCCAACTAGAAATGATTTTAACAAAAAAATTCTGCAAAAACTCACTCCTTTTAAGAAAAAAACCAGTGTGAATGTAATAAAGAAAAACGAAAGAATAGACATTTGTTTGTACATTTGTTTGTACGTTTGTACGTTCGTTTGTGCCTGTTTCGGTGGAAATCGAAAAGTATCTTGTCTCTGAGTGAACAGAATTAATGAGAAGTCTATTTTAGGAAAGAAAAGGCAAGAATTTCTAAGTTCTATCAAGTAATCATCAAGATCTAAAGCTGAATGATCAAAATTGAAGAGAAGCATGAGCTGATTCGTTCACTAATTGAAGTTCTTATTGATTAAGCTGTGTCAACTTTGAAACACTCAAAATTTTCGAGGCTGTAAGGATTGGGTGGCAGTGGACGGGGCTTTCAAAGCCTTTGGCGCGTTGGCAAAAAAGTGTTCCTAGGGTTTTCGGGTACGTTGATTCGATTGGTGATATTTTCAGAACCTGTTTGCGACTTATTTCTTCTTGTTTTTAGAATTTCCTTTTAAAACAACAATAAATTGAAAAGTAAAGCAACAACAAACAATATGCAATTAAAACAAATAATATTTCCTAGCGGCCTATTCCCAAAAAAAATACAACAATTTCTCGGAGTTATGCTCCCATTTTCAAAGAGCTTCAAAGTAATGGTCGTCCCAGAGCTCCCCTTGATACCGTTTCTTATCCAATTAGCTGCAGCTATTCCCGTCATCTAAAAAAGAAATGTAGGCAAGCAAGAAAACCTAGGAAAACAAGAAGAAATAAGTCGCAAACAGATTCTGAAAATATCACCAATCGAATCAGTGTACCCGAAAACCCTAGGAACGCTGCCTAGAAACCTTTTAGCAACTTGCCAAAGGCATTTTGGAAGCCCCGCTCACCCCAACCCGTATAGCTCCAAAACATTGAATTTTTTCCTTTTTCTAACTCTTAAATGTTAACAGCAATCATTTATTCTCTTCTCAATCATTTTCATTTCTTCAATTTGATTTCACCACACCGGACATCGCGGTTCTTTCATTTTCAGAGAGGCATTCGTATCTGGAAAATTTTTGGGTCTTGTCTTTAAAACTGAAATTGATATCTGATGTTTTGACTATTTTAGATCTGAAATTTTGTAGTAGATATTTTGAACAAACCTCTTTCGTTCCCAATTGAGCGTTGGTCGGTATCCGGTATCGCAACGGGGACTTGGATGAAGACATTGCCTCTTTGGACATGTCACCTCTTGCTCAAGGGCACCGCTGAATTTTAGCTATAGATTTTTAAGATACCATATTTTCCCTAATAGTAGTGCACCTCGCTCGGATCAAGTTGATGGAGTTAATGACTATTTGACGATTTCCAAGCTCTTGTAAAAGCTCAAAACTCAAATCCCCCACAAGATCTCAACGTCAGCTACATTTTCCGATCCCACATCGATAGGTTCTGATAAGTGGTTTTCGAGATTTCGAGGAATTTAGACGAAGCTTAGGGTGCATTACTATTAGGAAAAATACGGTAGTTACAACAAGGGCTTTTCTTTGCAAGGATACTATTGGAAATCCATAAAACGAACAAACAATCCAAAATCCAAACTTATTAACCCGAGCTCATTGTAGAGCTCATTTAAAAGAATGACTTTTGGGTGAGGAAGTTTTACGCTGATTGATCGGATTTAAAAGAATTAACGATTTGAATCTGCCTTTTTATTTTACCTGCATGTGCATCCTGGTTTACACGTTCTTTTCGTCGTTTTTGTTCCGAAACGACCGCAAATGTGCGAGCATTCCGTCGATTGGTCCCATTCCTGAATGTGATGGACGGGATTTTGATTTGATTTTGAGTTTAATAAGATAAAGTGGTTAAAGTTAGAAAAATTTTAAATGTTGAATAAAAGTAGGCAACAAAAAATCTCTAGACAAATTTATCGAGTTTCAACATTTTTGATAGGAAAATGAAGACTTTTAAGATTAATGTTTTAAGATAATTTTTTAAAAGTTTTGATTATTATAAAAACATTGATCAAACCATCAATGGTACTTTAAACTTCTTAAAATCCTTTGTTTTAAAGATATTTAGTGAACTCACCGTATACTGTTCTTTACATTGCTCCTCCGTAGCAATCACCAAGCAGGCTAAACTTTGAGATTACTGAATATTCAAAAACAACTTACCAATAGAAGAAAGCAATAAAATTTTGAATAACATTTGAGAAGAGAAAAATTAGGAATGAAATGAAGATTTCTTCAACCAAAAATCCGATCGAATTCACGGGCATTTAACGTTTTCAACCATGTAGAAAAAATTTTTGTTTGCACAACCACTAGGATTTGTGGCGTGGACTCGACCGGAAGCGAATTTTCATGAAAATCAAAAATTGATATAAACTTTATTTTGATCTCAATCAATTTTAGAGAACGAGATTAGAATTAAGTAAAACGGAAAGAAAAATCAAATGTAAAAATCCTGTGTTTCAACGTTTGGATGTTTATTTTGGATGATGTTGAATGTTGAAATTATGCAATACATATCTTTCTCAAAAAAATAGGCAAATATAACGCCAAACATGTAGTCTAGCGTTAAAAGTTCATCTTTCAAGTTACCGTTTACTCTAATAGAAGTACCCCTCTTATAGGAGTGTCGCGTAGTCTAAGTTTACACTCAAAGAACCGCCCATATCTCGGCGCCCAGACATTTGTTTCTGCGCGCTTGGGTATCAAATTAAAGTAGAGAGGATGGGTAATTTTTTGAGATATAACACATATTTCTAGCATTAACCAGCGCTTAGAAAAATGATGAAAAATCGCTTTTTGCCACTATTTTTTGCACAAGCTCTAGATTATCCAAAATTGCTCTGCTCTGGGATGCTGGTTGTTAAGCTAATTGTGTAGTTAATTTGTTTTTAATACTCTATTTTTAACTTTTAGTGGAATTTGGTTCTTTCGCGTGGGTTGACATGCCTATTTCGATGAGACAAACCTTCTCAAAACTCACCAACCAAGGATTCGTACTCATAGACATCTATTTATAGTAAGTTTTCCTGCTATTTAAGCTAATCGATGAGTTTATTTATTTTAGCCAGATCCATCAACACCAGGCCCCACACCAGCACAAGAAAATGGAATCACTTTTGGAGAAGGTACCGATGATCGCTGGTCATTCTTTGTTCAACTAGGCTCCTGATGCGGTTTGTTTTTTTAAAATCATTCTTCCTTACAATTAGTTTGAATTCATCAGCGATTCTTTATCAAATTTGGTTGTTTAGCACTACAAAAATTAATTTCAACGGGCTCTACAAATGGCAAAAGAACTAGAGGATCAACGATGACTTCGGCTGTCGCTCAGGATGCTGCCACCAGTGCAAAAATGCCAGTACGGTTTCTAATTTGCTTTTTACGAAATTTTATTGAAACTAAAATGATTTAATTAACGCTAATCTTTGTTACTGATTTATGTTTTTAGTCGACAAGGTGCATCGACAAAGAATGAAGCCGAGAAAGAAGCAGAAAAGAAAAATAACGGACATGACAAGAGAAAGAATCTCATTTAATTTCTTTTTGTCTATTGTATGCGAAAAATTTTCTGTGATTTGTGGTGACTTAAAGTGGCAAATCATTGTCCGGGTACACAAACGATTCCTCGTCCAATTCCTAAACCGAACTCTGGGCTGTTTTTGCACAAATTTTCTCAAAAATTAGCATACAATTTAAATTTTCATGTTTTTTTTCATTTTAAAGAGCGGCGAGTTCTTACTTTCCTCATTTATCTTCATTTTTCCCTTGTGACATGATTGCTGCGGTACGTTTTTTCTTTATCTTCATTTGTTTAAGCATTGATTTTAATTTTCTTCATTTACACTTTCATTTAGTTAAACTTGCGTTCCTGCTTCACATGGGGCCTCTTCTTCACTTGGGGCATCAAGGTGATTCTCTCCCATTTCTACTTCATCGCTTTCGTCTGTCTCGCCGCTTCTCTCAACAATAGTACGTTTTTGAAACTTGTTTCGCTTGGCAGTAAAACGGTAAAAGCTAAATTTTTGCGACTTTTAAAGAGTTAAGATTTGTTTTTTGAGCACAAAATAAATTTACTGCTCTAGACGCCCTTTGGGTGAGCTCTTCCTACGTTGCGACCGTCGATAAACACCCCAAACAACCAACTATTGTAAGTGTTTTCGAAATATTTTAAGATTTACAGTTTTCTGCAGTCGTTTTAAAGCCTGTAATTCCCTTTTTTTAGTACGCCTTCAAGTTGTCCCTCTATTGCACCGAGCACTGGGCGACTACTCTGGAAGTAAGGGTTTTTGAATAGGATTTTTGACATTTTTAGGGTATGCTGAATATTTTATCTAGTACGATAACCTTTTTGTTTTAACAACTTTCCAGTTTAGAGACGCGAAAATGGCTCGGGCGTGAACACAGAAGCGTCATTTTATTGTGAGGATCCGATGGTTATCGAGTTTTTGGTGAGTTTTTGTGTTTAGTTGACGAACTTTTGGTAGAAAGATTCTTTTAGAGAAGCTATGCAATGAGCCATCGGTAATATGCTTGCATAAACCATTAATTTCCTTGTACAAGCTCTTTTTTAGGCCGATGCCCATCAGCCAATTCTATCAGCGGGTTTTTCGATGGCCTTCATGATTCTCGCATTCTTCGCCCTCTTTACCGCCACATTTTTTTCGATTTGGAAGGTTTGTCTTCTTTTTTATCTACAATATTTTGTAATGACTTACTATTAGGTCTTATCTTTTTGGCACCAAATAGGAAGAGTTGCACAAACTGTAAAAGTTCATTGTTCATTTTTAGGTATTTCGCAAAAACCACTTCGCGATTTTGTTGTGGGTGATGTTTCTGTTGTTCATCTTGCTCTCAATTATCACATCGGGTGTGGCGGCAAGAATGGTCAAAGATTTGAAGATGGATTTTGAAAGTAATTGCGCTTTTTTAAATGAATATAGATATTTATCTATGGAATTTATTAACAGGCTCAGTAAAGCGCAAACGTTTTTGTTAAACCTTATTTCTTACCAAATTGTGTAAGATTTTAGTGCCACTTAATTGAGTACTTCTTAAATCTTAACAATAGCTACTTTAAAGTGCTTTATGTATTTTTTGATTGTAATATTCTCTTTTAGAGACACTCAGTGGTCAATTCGAGCATTCCGATAGCGGTCACTCAAGCTATTTCTCCAATTTTCCGTCAATTATCGAGAAGAATTCAGACGGAGTAGGTTTTTCTAATAAAAATTCTAAGATCTGGAAGAAAAGTTTTATTGGAAATGACAGATTTAATGTAAAGTTTCTTTTAGACACAAAATTTCGAAATAACAACCGGTTCTGCCCATCATTGTTTGGTCGTTCACATGTTTTTCGCCAGTCTTGGTTGGCTTTTTAGTGACCTAATGGTGACTATAGTATTTAAATCTTAAGGTTTAGATTATAACGTTATCTCTTTGGAAATTAGTGGAATTTTTTTAGTGCTATTGTTGGGTTTTTGCGTTGTGATCGTTGACGGAAGTCTCCAATGGGCGGCTGCACGAAAAGAGAAAAGGGAGAAAAAAGAAAGTGAAGAGGTAACATTATGTCTTAATTCACTTTGGTATTAGTTCCCATTTCCAGGCTGTTCCATTATCATCAGCATCACGAATGGGTGGTCCTTCTCAAATCACATCACTTTCTTCAACTACTCAACGTCCTTTCATTGGACCGACTCCAACTGATGGAGAAACGATGAAATTATCGGTGAAAGTGGGTGAAGCTTGTTTAATTAAGTACTACTAGCTTACAAGTAGTTAAATTTAAATGTCATTATCTCAATATTTTTTTCTAGGAATTCAATAACTCATCCAGCAAACGTGTCCACATTGGAAGTGGATCAAAGCGTGACTCGGTTCGATCAAATCTGAGAGGTGTGTTCGAAAGTTTTGCTTTTAAACTTATTTCCTTAGCTTATCCCTGTTTTTATAGATATCTCAACATCGAACTCGGTGATGCCAGGAAAAGGAGAAGCTGGTCGAAGTGGATAAATAAAAAAAATTTGGACTCAAGCTTCCTTTTGAGCCTCCCGAAAATCTTTGAAACATTTGCTTTTTCTTTATTGTGCTCAGTGCCTTTTCTTGTGGTGATTCGGGTTCGTTTTGATGAATAAATGGGGCAAACTGGGTATTACAAACAATGCAATGGAAAAACACGTGAAACAAACAGCAAACGTATCCACATTGGAAGTGGATCAAAGCGTGACTCGTTGAATTTGACGTGTTGAATTTGACTTTCTCACATATTTTTGGCTAGCTTTTTTTGCCATTTCTTTCTGGCATTTTTGAATTTGTAGATATCGATCAATTAACTTATCTCATTCAGATCTCTCGAAATGCTACCGGAACTTCTGTTCTTCAAGGATCTAGATTCTTTTGAGCTGGCACCTGAATATTTGGAGATAGTCTATCTAAAGAAACATTTTCGTTTCAACTATCCGCTCAAATCGAACGAACGGAAATACTGGGTGCAATCATTTCCCAGGATTCAGATCACGATTTCTGATATGATGTTGCAGGTAGTTTAAGTTTTACATTCAAAATGGATCCTTTTGAAGACTGTGGGCACGACTGAAGTTTGGCAGGACGCTCTCCTGGTCAATTTATCCGTCGATTTTGAAGATGTGGCACAGCTAGGAGAGATGGCCTCAAAACTCAAAAACATGGGAGGCTATAAACAGGTTTATATTACCCTGATCGTGTAGTCCGTCTACGCATACCCGAGAATCGAGTCGAAATTGCTTGTTTAGGTGCGCCCAAATCCGAAAATCACTTCCGAAGACGAGGAATTCTCGAGTGATGGGGATGAAGAAAGTGATGAGATGGATCTCAATATGTTGGTTGTATTTGCATTAAAGGATAGCTCATTTACATTTGAAAAACTAGCTGATAAAAGCCGAAAGTTTTCAATCTTTTCAAAGACTTTCTTCATCAGTCAACATTCTTCGTGACCTTTTTTGATTACCGTATTTCTTCTAATAAACGCCGCACTAAACTGATGAAGCCCCGCCTACTCTGAACTACTCTGAACTCGGTGGTTTTTGACTCAATCTTGGTCACAACAAGGTAAGGGATCACGTAGGACCGTCCCTTGGGAGGTTCTCTCACCTCTTCCACAATTCCCAGCTTTTCTTGTTATTCGATTGATTCTGTGATTGCATTCCACAGACTCGGATTCTTGCTTGCTGAATCCCACCAGATGTGAAGCCTTTTTAAAGCAACTCGAAAATTTGTCCCTAATTCTCCTTGAACTCCTTCTCGAAATGGTAGAGCAACGACAACTCTTCCATCTTTCGACATCTTCACATTTTTCTCAAAATGCTCGAATACATAAGTTTTCGGAAATCAGAATACTTTTATAGTTCTTACATCTATACATAAATCTTGATTAGTTATCTTCGTATTATTCACCGATTTTACATTTTTCTTTTAGTCTCATCGGAATGGGACCCAAAATCATGTTTCATGATGTTGCTGCAGGTTTCACGGTCAATGCCAACTATTTTGAACTCACCTATAACGGTGAGAAGTATCGCTTCATCCACGGCAACGTGAATCCTCCGCAGCGGCGTCGAAACCAGCAGCTGACTCGTCAATTTACCACCAGACGCGGATTGAATTCTGTACCGACTCGTTCATCTGCTCATATGCTAATCACGGGAGTAATGTTAAAGGTAGGAAATTTCTCTTATAAGTTGATTGATTGGATTATTTTTAGAAAGAAGATCCCCAGAAGGTCTGGCACAATGTGGACATAATGGATGTTTACATTGAATTCGGTGGGGATGGTTGCCAAAAAGCTTATGGTGATTTGGCGCACGATTTGAAAGCCCAGGGATACGTGGATGTTTCACGAGGTTCGGTTTAATGTTTTAAGAAATAGCTCGAATTGATTAAATCTATTTGCAATAATCACTCATAATCTATGTAGGATGGAGCCTTTACGGAGAGTCATTAGCATTGATCATATGAAGATTCATTTTCCTCAGTCTTTGATGGTCAAAATATAATAATTGTGTCTAGATTTTGATTTTGAGACTTCAAGCTTCATTGATTTTTTTCAGGATAAGCTGCCCGAGACCATGACAACAATTACTGATTCGACAGGATCAAGCTTCTGTTAAAATTTTTGTCGTTCTTTCCCAATAAATGTTTTTCTTTTGTTATATGGCCTACCAATCCGTTGATAAATGGCGGATCCTACGGTTATGAATCAAACCAGACATTATCTTGGTTTAATTATGTTATTATTAATTGTTTTACTTTCATGTCATTTTGAGGGATATCGAGATGGCACCACCCCGAATCTGTTTCTTTGATGTGAATTCACCAATCACTGTGACGGGCAACCACTTCGAATTCGCTTACGGCGGTGTAGCCTACCGTTTTCTTCATTGTCATCTGATCTCATTTGATTTTATTGAAGTTAAAATGATTCGATTAACAATGCAATGGAAATTGTATAATAGAAAAGGTAGACCACCGTTTTTATAACAAATGATTCAGACCCCTCTTTAGTTGTTTCCATTTTGAAACTTGAATCATTTCGAAATCCCTGTTATACATCTGTTTTCTTTAAAAATCCAGGTGTCACTTCTTGGCGTTTCAAAGTAAGAAAAGGGAATTCCCAAGAAATTCCAATCCCACCAATCTCTCATTTTCATCAATCAATCTCACCCAAAAATCTGCTCGTTTTCTTTATGAGTCATTCAGGTTTTTTGATCAACACTTGCAAAATGCTTTGATTAGGAAATTTGTGAACTGAAAGGATTTTGGGTATAAGGTTTCTCACAAAAAAGAAAAGGTACTGTAGATACAGTCGAACTTCGATATAACGAATTTGAAATTCTGAAACGTGCCCAAAATTTTGCCTAGCTTCCCCATCCAAATGCAATCAGTGGTCGTCCAGGGCAGCTACGCAGAAAATTTGAGGCACGTTTTAGGTTCGTTATATCGAAGTTCGACTGTAATTTTAAATCCACTATCGTATAGGTAGTAGACGAAGTTAGTGAGAGTGCAAAATAGAAAAAGGATTACGGTAGAAAGATTCGATTTATCGATGGTTTCTATTTGGCGCTAACTTGACCAAATCTCCACCTAGTATCATACCTACCAATACGATTTTTTGTGTTCCCCGATCACTTCAATTCATCTCTACTTTCATTACTCTCTATCCACATTTCCTAATTGATCAGGAAATGGAGAAAGTTATCCAAATCAAAGAGAAAAAGGTGACTATGCTCAAAAGAATTACTTTGCCTTTCTTTTGTGGGGTTAGCCTTGGGATGGTCGGATTTTTTTGTGAGTGATGGATCGAGTGGGGGAATTTCCTTTGGTGAATCACATGCTGAAAGGTACGGTAGATTTTCTAAAAAATTTTTTAATTTTCATTTGTTTTTGGTTTAGCTTTTGTTTATTATTGAATGGAAAAGTCCGATTTTTCCGTTTGTGATTGCCAAAGTTGAAAAATGCTCTTTATGCGGTGATAAGCATTAAATATTTATCTCAAAAATTGCAATACAATTTAAAATATTTGAGTTAAAGTATTATAACGTTATAACAAACGAAATTTGTGTAAATTCTAACATTTTTGACACATTGAACAGTAAAAGTATTGGGTTGGTGAATTGAAAACTGCCTGCTATTGTAATCTCTGACAGTTTGAGCACTTTCTTCAAAAGAAACCCATTTTGGTCTCAATGGAAAAGTTGTAGAGAATCAAAAATGGAGCTTATATCCAAATTTTCAGAACGATTCAAAAACTGATTTTCAAGAAATACCAAATTTAAAAGAAATGCCAAATTTTCGCAAAACTTGCATTTTAAGCGAAACTACTAAGTGTATCTTTTTGGAAATTTGGCTATAAGCCTAATTTTTGATTCTCTACAACTTTTCTATTGACACCAAAATGGGTTTCTTTTGAAGAAAGTGCTCAAATGCTCAAACTGGGACATCTCCAGTCCTCGATTTTTGAGTCTCACACTTGTCTCACACACAAACCAAAATCCTACTACGAAAGAGGAATCCGCAAATTGCCTGTAAAATGGGCAGAAGTCGTCAATAATAATGGAAATTATGTTGGAATGAATTTATGGTTTTATGTTGAATAAATTTTAGTTCAAAGTCCGGCAGTTTTCAATTCACGAACCCAATAGCAAACATACCATCTCAATCAGTTATTAATCCATTTTTTTTCGATTTCAACTTAAATATTACGTAATATTTACATGAATTGCTAGTTTTATTTAGTTTTTCATTTAATTTCGATTTTGAATGCATTTTGTTTTTTGCAGATTGACCGCAAAAGACAAAACCAGCTCGTTCATTCACCATCAATGAAAAGATTTTCGCTAGGCGAACTCCCTTTTTGCAAGTTTTGCGAAATCGGGTTATGATTTCGGCAGAAAGAGAAAAGTGATGAGTAAATCATTTCATTGTTTTCTTGTAAAAAACGGGAAAAGAAATATGAAGAGCTGAAATGACGCAACGGTGGGAAAAACGCCCAACCGCGCCCACCAAATTTCCCTCGTTTTTTTCTCTCAATGAGTTTTCAATGGTTTCCTTTTCTTCCCAGATTACTCATTTCGATTCACATTACGGTATTGAAAGAGTGACTTATAAAAGCGAATGGCTTAACACATCGTTTAGTCTGTTCTTTGAGCGGAAAATTTTCAAAATTTTGACTTTCACTGGCTAATAGGCCAATTTTTAAGCCAAATGCACACCTTTTAGTCGTTACAATCATTCATTTACAACATTTACGGCTTATCATTCATTCAAAATCTATTCAATGTGCACTTCTGGTACTATAGAATAAGATGTTTGAAAGTTTTCGACGATTAAAATTAGGCCAAGAAACGAATCATAAAAGATTCAAGCTTTTTTAGTCAATTCTTGAATTTTACCATTATGACTTTCATTTTCCTTCAAACGCATTGAAGTTTTCTGCTTGATTGAGTCTTTTCAATAAGTCCATGATCATAATACTAGGCTAGCCTCGAAGCCGGAGAATGCTTCTCTGCAAAAGAATTGACAAAGAAAAATATCCGATTTCCCGTTTGATTTCATATAGGATTTAAAGCAAACCTTTCCATGTTTATATACATCATTTTATTGTCTTGATCATGCTACCGTGATTTTTTGTTTAGTTTTTGTTCGGTTTACTGGTTGATTGTGAGACATTTGATAGGCGCCTAGCCTTGCCATCACAATCAAAAATGGAAAAAACTAAAAAAAAAGTAAAAATGGTCAACTTCAAACACGAAAATCTCGAAAACTAGATGGACAACCGTTTTTTATTTTAGTCGGTCCCCTATCAAATTCCCTCTATTTTTGGAAAATCATAAAGTTAGTTTTGTAAAATCAATTATTGATGTCTAAAAACTAGTTTTTCGAAATTTTTGCTAAAATTCAAAAATCTCGAGCCCCTTGAATTTCTTCAAAAAACTGTTTAAACAGTTTTGTAGCCTGAAATCTTTAAAAAATGTAACTTCTTGATCGAAAATTGATTGGGGGTAGCCTCGAGGAGCTTGGGCTGTTAGACTGAAAGTCGCGGAATCCTGGCTCCGCCCCTGCACAAGTATCCCATTGCCGCCAGGACCTTATGCCTTACTAGTAAATCTGTGAGATCCAGTCTCATGAAGGGGAATTGGATACGTGTCGGTGTAGCTCATTGTTAGAGCGTTCGCCTGGTAAGCGAGAGGTCGCGGTAATTTGTATTCCCAGCTCCAAACCATAAAAGGACCGGCGGCTTCAACTTCGTGTTTGTACCTCATTTTATTGTCTAGATTATGCTGGATGTAACTATCGTGATCTTTTGTTTGGATTTTTTTCGGTTTACTGATTGTATCAAACCGTGAATCGAATAGAAACAAAAAGCGAAACGAACCAAGTCTGAGCGAAAGATTCCGATGGTTTTCAAAATCATCTACACTATAAACTCACATTCGATTTATCACGGAAATGGTTTTCTAAAGATTCAACTAGTTATTATATGCAAAAAGTCAAGTAAAAGCTAATACATCAAAATTCTAAACTAAACCGGTAAAGGTAAGAGTGAAGTCAAAGAGTGAAAGTAAGACTCATCCAAATTCTCGATCATTTCCCCCCATTTTTTATCGTTTTGTCTCATTTTTCCCTCAGAAAACTATCATTTTCCCATCCACATTTCCTCTTGCTTTTTGATTCCTGAGACTGTGAATCGGCTTGTTTTTCTCTTTTCTTTATCTCAACTATGCCTGAGGGGATCTTCTTTTTTGACACCCCCTTTTGCATTTCTTTCCCCTCCTCCCCATTCTTTTCCTTTCCACCATTTTCCCATTTCTTTTCTTTTCATTCAAATCATTCTCACAACTCCCACTTTTCATATAATTTTTCTTTTGCGTGTTTCTGTTGTGTTGTTGCGCGTTTTCGATAAGCGATTGCTTTTTGTGTTTTGCAGCGGAAATTTCTCGATTTTCTCTTTGTTCAAAGTATAGAAACTAGACTTTGGAAAACAAAACTTAACCAAAACCAAAACCAAACAAAACCAAAACCAAAACAAACCAAAACCAAAACCATAACAAAACCAAAACCAAAACAAACCAAAACCAAAACCAAAACTAACCAAAACCAAAACAAACCAAAACCAAAACCAAAACCAAAACCAAAACCAAAACCAACCAAAACTCGCCAATATCTCGCGATTGGGAGGAGCTAGCGAAAATCTGTTTGCAGATTTGAAATCAGCGTCCAAAAATCTATCCCATAGGCTATTTTTTGTTTCGAAATTTCGAGGTCGTGTTTTGGTCCTTTTTTCGGCCGCGAGATTTTGTGGAGTGAGAAAACGTGAAAGGCAAATTTGCATTTTACAATTTTAAATTTACATGTTAATTTATATGCAAATTGAGTTTTGGTTTGTTTTGGTGTTTTGGTTTTGGTTTGTTTTGGTTTTGGTTTTGTTTGCCGAACTCTAATAGAAACTATTTTTTTTTAAAATCTAATAAGTAACAACTGAATTGTTGTAAATTGTTGTTACAAAGCAAATCTGAATTTGCAAAAAAAAACCGTTGACCTTTGTGAATAAACCATCGGCGTTTTGGCGCCTCATAAAATCGGCTCCATCCCAATTTCCCCCATTCCATTGTGTGACCTCATTTTTTGAGATTTTCCTTGAACAGCTGAATAACTTTAGTTATGCAGAGTTCTATTTGGACATGTTACTTTATTCTCATGTTACTTATTAGTCTATGAATATTAGTCATCTATGAATCTAGAGTTAATCGATCTTTTGACTCGAACGACGTACCAAATTCAATTTGAAACACGAGGATTTTTGAGGGTTTATTTCTGGTTAAAAGTAAAATTCTAGTTTTTTCGCTTATTATAATAAAATAAAAGTATTCAGCTGAAAAGTTTAGATACTTTTTTTTGGCTTACTACAATAAAATAAAAGTATTCAGCTGGAAAGATACCTTTCAAAAGCAAAGTAGAAATTTTTGAGAATGATTTGAAAAGGATTCATAAATTTGTGCTTACTAAGATATTTAAACGTGCTCTGTTCAATAAAAAAAAAGAATTAGAGCTCTAGCATGCTTTTAACTCAAGATACAGCACTTTTCTTGGGTAGAGCACTTGATGTAAAACGTATTGTATCACTGCACTGTACTGTATTCATCTAAGCATAAAAAAGTGACAATGGAACATGTTTGATTGACAAAATGACACACAGTAAACTTATTGAAATACAAGAAGTGAAATATTATAGAGACTTACAAATAAATTAATGAAAACAAATGAAACCTATTCAAATTCAATGACTATCTACGAAAAATTCGAATTTAAATTCGAACTTGTTAAATGAATGAATGATAAATCTGAATTTAAGCACTATCTTCGGGAGTGGGACAAATGCGACCCTTTTTTTGCGCACCCGGACATTTGGGCACCTTTTTTTCCGCACTTAGCCCATTAGCGCACCTTTTTTCGCGTTTTAAAAAAGCTCTAAAAGGTAATATTAACCAATTTCTATTCCAAAAGTTGTTTTTCTAGGTAATTTGAGGGCGTAGAATCGAAATTTTGACATAACAGAGCGTGTGGAACCAATTTGAAAGACAGATCTAGATCTGAAAGACAGGCTAGATCAAATTACAGAAAATTGTTGATTTTTCTCTTTGTATAACTCCGTCCGTTCGCTTCCACAAGCTCTGATATGCCAAAATTTCGATTCTACGCCCTAAAGTTACCTAGAAAAACAACTTTTGGAATAGAAATTGGTTAATATTAGCTTTTAGAGCTTTTTTAAAACGCGAAAAAAGGTGCGCTAATGGGCTAAGTGCGGAAAAAAAGGTGCCCAAATGTCCGGGTGCTCAAAAAAAGGTCGCATTTGTCCCACTCCCCTATCTTCAAATCAATTTACGTTAATTCCTAAAAGAAACAATATTAAGATAAGATAAAGTAAGATAAAATAAAATGCCTAAGACCATATGGAGGTCAAACTCAACGGGGTTGACTAGTTTCCGCAACTTTTTTTGCGCAACAGGGTTATTTGCGCAACTGAGTCGTTTGCGCAACTCGCCATAACTTTCTTCTAAGTGAGTCAATCTTTATGATTTTGGTTTCATTTTGTAGATCTCGATAAATGCAACAAAATGGCACCAAAATCATAAAGATTGGTCCACTTAGAAGAAAGTTATGGCGAGTTGCGGAAACTAGCCTACCTCAACTAAAAGATTAAATTCAAGATTTTTGCGTAGAAATCTAATAAATTTAGCCGTTTTTTATGTTTTTTTTTAAAAAGTATAATAAGATTTGGAGTCACAAATATGCTTTGACAACAAATTCCAAATTCTAGAAACTATTGGGGAAGTAATGAAGTGAAATATCACTCGAGGAGCTGGTGGGAAGAAGTTTAAATTCGTGACTCTTTCAGTCAGTCTCATTCAGCACCGGCATCATTTATTACGGCTTACTTAGATTACATTTACTACATTTATTACATTTATTACATTTATCGCCAATCAAATTCAATTTTCAAATAATCGTCATTTTTTAATTTTTTAAAAGTCTAATCGAATAAAAACAAAAGTTTTTTTAAAGGAAAAGATATTCACCGAACATTTCTCTTTTCCAAGGAATGATATTCGCTGATTTGTCTCTTCAAAAAGACTTTTCTCCATCAAATTCATTGTCTCCAAAATTGTCTCCAAAGATTCATCGACTAATTCGTTGATTTGATTTCCCTCTTCATTCCAAAACTTTCATTTTCTCACTCAGACAAAACAATAACATCAGTTGAATCCATGAAAACACATTTCTTTTATCCACGCCCAAATTTTAAGTGATTTTTTTTGGACAAGGGAAACTTTTTCTTTCAAGAGAGTAGCTAATCAGCAGAGAAATGAGGAACTCAATATTTTGCAGCCTTTTGCAGCCTTTCAGTTGTTTTTTGTTAAAATCTTAAAGTATTTGACTCATTTTACATGTATTTTTCCTTACGTTATTCATTTTTATTGCTTGCCCATCTATCAATTAAAGATTAA
Organism: Mesorhabditis belari; assembly: GCA_958450365.1. Lineage (NCBI taxonomy): Eukaryota > Metazoa > Nematoda > Chromadorea > Rhabditida > Rhabditidae > Mesorhabditis > Mesorhabditis belari. The sequence goes on from CAUEEP010000913.1 coordinate 201,843, forward strand.
TAAACTCCTGGACATAATTTTACGACCATTCCATTTTTCAGCAACTTTAGAAAAATAAAATCTCATCAAATTCTTTCATTTTAGTGATGGGCAACAGGAAGAAACTTTTCGATAAAAGGGAATTAACGAAGCGATGAATCAAGCCGGAGACAGCTCTCGAGAAATTGCCAGGAAAATCGACCGTTCACACCAATTAATCAGTACCTATCTCAACGATCCAAACGGTTATGGCAGAATGAAACAGATGGGACAAAAACCAAGCACTACAAAGCGGAAACAACGACTAATCATTCGAAAAGCCTCAAATACAACATTGACTTCTCCCCAAGTCAAGGATAATCTCAATCTGAATGTGCCGTCGTGAACAAATAGAAAGATGATCAACCAGATCAACGTAAAATTATGTCCAGCAGTGTATATTCGCTCAAATGCTCAAATATAACACTAAAAGATCTTTTCATTCTTTTCTTTTCTTTTCTTTTCATTCCTTAAATTGTGTCTCTTGTGATTATGCAGATTTACGTGTGATCTCCCCGATTTTTGAGAAAAGATTGACCTGATTGCAGAAATGAATGACTAATCATTTCAAATAGCGATTCATCTTTTGAAAAAGCTCATAGTTAAACGGATTAGAAAATCAACAGCTTTAAGATTGAAGTTTCAACTTACAATTTTTCATATTTAATTGCTAAAAGCTTTTTTGTTTTTGTTTAACAACAGATCAATGCATCGGTTTTAATTGAAAGACTGACTTTCCATTGCCACATTTTCTTACCAAGTTTCAAGATCACGTTCAGATCTTTAGATCTCAAGATCTTTAGAAACTTTGAGACTTTTCATTTTCAAATTTCACTTTTCGTTAAACGATTAAGTGATTAAAATGTAAAGAATACTATTTTTATAAATTGTTCTCAGAAAAGAGATCTCTTGAGGTCCCTTGAGGTCTCTTGAGGTCCCTTGAGGTCTCTTGAGGTCCCTTGAGGTCTCTTGAGGTCCCTTGAGGTCTCTTGAGGTCCCTTGAGGTCTCTTGAGGTCCCTTGAGGTCTCTTGAGGTCCCTTGAGGTCTCTTGAGGTCCCTTGAGGTCTCTTGAGGTCCCTTGAGGTCTCTTGAGGTCCCTTGAGGTCTCTTGAGGTCCCTTGAGGTCTCTTGAGGTCCCTTGAGGTCTCTTGAGGTCCCTTGAGGTCTCTTGAGGTCCCTTGAGGTCTCTTGAGGTCCCTTGAGGTCTCTTGAGGTCCCTTGAGGTCTCTTGAGGTCCCTTGAGGTCTCTTGAGGTCCCTTGAGGTCTCTTGAGGTCCCTTGAGGTCTCTTGAGGTCCCTTGAGGTCTCTTGAGGTCCCTTCAGGATCGTTATATCGAATTTCTACTGTACTTTAGAGTTAGCCCCATGTCGTGATAGTGAAACATTCTGAAAACAATTCATTTACCAACCTTAGCACCAAACACAATAGTTCCCGATTTTATCAACTCAAAATCCTATCCAAATCAATTTTCAAAGTCTTCATTTGTTCTCAAGAAAAATCTTCGATAGCACGTGTTTTTTTCCTCAATGGAAACCGTTTCTGATGTCACTCAAAAGGGATCTCTTTCCTACCGTATTCATTTCCAGTTTCCTTTTTTTTCTGTCATCCCCGATTTTCCGTGTTTCCGATCGTTTCCCTTTCCTTTTTTTCTTTTCTTTTCTTTTCCAATCTCAACGCAAAGCCCAAACTAATTCGAACAGTTACACGCACCGGAAATAAGAAAAAAAAGCGGGTATCTTTGCTTTTTTTGATTCTCTATCTTTTCTTAAACTTTAATGAATCCTCGGGGATCAATTTTTATCAAAATTTAAATAAAAAAGCAAGTTTACAATAGAATCTCTGACAAATTTGGGGTAATTTTTTTATTTGAATTATTTTTATCGTTAATTACCATGAAATTACCATGACTTTGCCAATAAGCATCATTCTGCAAAAGATAGTTAAAATTTTGCTATCAAATGGTATTTTGAACATCCAGAATCATCTATTAATTGATAAAAGGACTAAAAACTGAGGTATTTTGTGGGTTGCGGCGGAAGGCGCCTATATATTTTTGAATCGAATCAAAGTTACTTGGTATTTCTTTTCATAAATTTAAGTAGTTTAAAGTTTACTGTTTAATTAGCTTAAAGTTTGCTGTTTAAGTAGTTTAAAGTTTGCTTTTTCATAGTTTTAAACTTAGAAACATATCCAGATCTATATGAACAGCATTTTAAATTTTAAAGAACCGCAATGAACGAACAGCAAATTCCCCTTTAAGTTAAAGCCATCAAAAACAAAGTGAAATTTTAATGTCTAATCAATCTGGCCTTGATCGTTGACAGGGTTTTAAATTGATTTCTCTTTTAGAGATGTCTAGCTTGACCTCTAGAAGACGTCTAGCTTTTAGAGATGTCTAGCTTGACCTCTAGAAGGCGTCTAGCTTTTAGAGATGTCTAGCTTGACCTCTAGAAGACGTCTAGCTTTTAGAGATGTCTAGCTTAACCCTAGCTTAACCCTAGCTTAATCCTAGCTTAATCCTAGCTTAACCTTAGCTTAACCTTAGCTTAACTAAATTAAATTCTTTAGCTTTATCACAGCTAAATGTTTAAACGGACTAATTGTAAACTTTGTTTTCTTATAGTTATTGAAATTTTATGTATTTCTAAGTACAAATGAACTAGGATTAACCCACTAATTTCTCAATATCAAATCAACAAAGTTGGCTGACAAAGTTGAAACCAAACAAATTTCTATCATCATTTAAACTTTTTTTTCTTTTCAAATTTCAATTTCTATCTATTTTTTTGTTTTCCATGACCTTTTCTTTTGATTTTTTTTCGTGTTTTAAAGAGAAAAAGCCGGGATCTCATAACCAAGAGAAAAAAAGAGAGGAGAAACCAGAAATCTCAAACATTTTTTTTCTTATTCTCATTCATTCTCATCATCAAAATCTCCGACAGAACTTTGGCCTGTTTATTTTTTTTGAGTGTAGCCTTTTGGAAAAAGATAAAAATAAGAAAATTTGGGATTTTTGAAAGCAACAAAATGATCGAATTTCCAATTTTCACTTCTCATCAACTCTCATCTCTTTTTGACCTTTGAAAATCCGTTGTTTTTCAGCTATTTACTATTTATATCTTTAAAAATCACCCAAAAGACATTGATTTATGAAGGTTGATAGATCAAGTCTTTTTTTGAACCATTTTACTATTTTGCCATTGTATTTTTGGATCAGCTTGCAAAGCAAAGCAGTTTTTTTTATCCCAATTACAAGAGCCATCAGAAAAAACTGGGTTTTAAAGGAAGCTTGGTGGCAAAACCAACGAATAGTCGTTATTCATATGCCTCATCTGATTAATAATGTCGTATGCCTCAAAAAACAACTTACAGTCCTTATAAAATCCCAGTCGAAAAACCTGCATAACGGTGGGTTTTTCTGGTCGGATTTTTTGTCGCCCGCAGTCGGGAGGGCCCTTGTCTACGGTCCACACGACCTAGGTTCGATCTTGCTACCCAATTTGGACTTTTTGAATTTTTTATTCTAAGTGGCATAACTGTATTGTTTTTGTCTTAGGCATAACTATATTTCAGTTTTTTTGGCTCAAAGACGGCTAAGAAGAAGCCCGTACAGATCGACAGACAGACAGACAGACAGATAGACAGACAGACAGACAGATAGACAGACAGGCAGACAGGCAGACAGACAGACAGACAACCAGCCAGACAGACAGACACTGCTCTTTTATATCTAATAGATTTCTTCAACAATCTATAACAAACACTTAAAAGCATTACCATTCATTCACGTTATGCTAGTGAATGATGTTTGTTTTTCTTGTTTTTCTTGTTTCTCTTCTTTTTTTGATGGGTGTCAACACGGATAATCGACACGGATATCCGCCTTGTAGATCTTTTCCCACAAATCTTCGTGTACAGCAGCAAACAAACAAAAGCAAGCACGTTTTTAGTAACATAAATTGATAATACTTCATAATTTTGCCAATTTGTAATTTCAATTTTCACCTATTTCCCATCACAATCCAAATCCGGTCATTTTCTTTATTTGTTTCATTTTATTTGCTTCATTTTCTCCGGAGAATTTTCCAACTCATTTTTTTGAGAATTAAAAATTTGCTCTTCAAAATACAATTTAAATCTTATTTGCTCAATTTTAGAATGAAAAAACTCGTCACAATATTCTTTTTACTTCTCGTTTTTATGGAAATTTGTATAGCGGCTGATCGGTGAGTGAAAAAAAAATAAAAATAAAAATAATTGCATCATATTAATCGTAGTCAATCAATTTTTTTTTCTTTTCTATTTGTAATTTATAATTTATAAAAGATTTGTCAGTTTTGTTTTGTTTAAAATCTAGCGAGTGAACACTGGATTAAAATGCGATTTTGAATGGGGGAAAGTGACTGAAATTGAAAAAGCAAAAGTTAGAAATTGAATTTGAATTCAAACTTACAGTTTTTTTAACCTTTTTCAACGTTTTTCTTTCAGTTTTGTGATCCGACGTGGCGGTCGATTGGAGAGAATTCATCGACAAACATTGCACGATTGGAAGAGAGCAAATCATAGACATCGAAGACATCATCGGTGAGTTGGGAAAGTCCTATCTTTGTCTTGCCTGGGAAGGATCCCTGAGTCCATCAGAGCCAAGCCTTGGCCTGGCTTTTGACTTGGTTTCAAAGGTGTTAGATCAGAGCCAGAAACAAGATACAATGAAGACCTCACCGGGCACATAACCGGTGAGGTCTTCATCTGAACCGGTTGAAGCTGGAATCTCAATAACTTGTATAACACATCTTGTAGAGCTTGAAAAGACGAGTCGAATTATGTAAAAATTCGCTGCTTATGAGCATTGTAAACACACGAAAACTAGCTTTTGCTTTTGCGCAGTTTTTGCTATATAATCTAAAGGCGTTTTCGAAGATCTGGTTAAAGTGGCGGTCTAGTGGTTAGTGCAATCTTTTACCAAGCAAAGTGTCCGGGGTTCAATTCCTTTTCGAGTTTTTGATTGCTTTTTGCTTTTTGCTAAGATTCAAAAAGAAGTTTTTGTTGTTTTTATTGAAAATTTGTTTGATTTTATGACATACTATAAGATTTCTATTACAAAAATTTTAAACATATCTTAAATAAACTTTTATTTCTGTACTTACTATAAAATATTATCATAAAATCATTGTAAGCCAGTTTTAGTGTGTTTACAATGCTAATGCTCATAAGCAGCTTAAGCAGCAGCAATTTTTACATCATTCAACTCGTCTTTCCAAGCTCTACAAGATATGCGATGTGCTAGACCAAGATTGAGATTCCACCGCGAGCTCCAACCGGTTCCTTGTGAGTCCAGAAGTCTGACTTCTGGTTTTAAAGGCTATTGGAAAACTTTTGGCTACTTTTGTTAATCTCATCTCTTGATTAGCTATCAAAAAAGTCAATAACCAAATGATTTTCAGCCATAAAAGACGTCATCATCATCGCCGACGTGACGATGAGGGAATGAGCCGAGTGGAGAGTGTTGTCACTCAGATTGATTCTTATGTGAAGCCACGCTTCGGGAGAAGTGTTAGATACATTTTACAACAATAATTTCGATATTTTCAAGATACCGTAAATACTGTAATAGTACCCGACCACCATAATGACGGTGTGGAGTGTTGCGTAGTCTAGCTTTGGACGAGTGTTTCTCGACACTGGTTTATGCTACAAGGCGCGCTTAGGTATCAAAAAATAGCCCTGAATTTCAGCTATTTTTTGATACCAAAGACGCATCTTTTGAAAGGACGGGCGCTTTGAAAAAAATGAAATACTAAAAAACTTTTGCGACTACGCGACTGTACGAGGGCGGTGAGGTACTATTACAGTATTTACGATAGTAATTTTGAAACTAAAACTAATCCCCAAGCATTTCATTGAGCTTTCAATTTTCGCGTCTTCCTCAATTCACATTTTAATCCTATTCTCCTTTTTGTGCTTTCAAATTTCGAAGTCTTTCACAAAATTTGAACTGCTAATTTTAATTTATTGATGAATTTAGAAGATTTCTTTTAGTAATTTAGCTATTTAGCTATAACTTTAACTATGAATTTAGCTATAGAAAATCCCAATTGATTCAGGACAAAAAAATCACTTTCACTTTGCTTGTGATACTCAACTTTTTGAAGCTTTTGCTTTTTTTCTAAGCTCTGTTTGTAAATATTATGATGGAAATGTTGATTGTAAGTGAATAAAACTTTAAAAAAACGAATTCAAAGAACAAACGGAACGGAAAAATCAATGTTTTCAATGTAAGCGCAATCGAAATGGAAATTGTTAATCCAGTATGCACGGCCATTATACAATAGAAAGCGAAAAGATTAAGCCATGTTGAGCATTTTGGCTTTTTTTTGTACAGTCGAATCCGTTTGTTGTCATCGGTGAGCATTTGTCCTTATTTGAGCTTGTGAATAATCAATATTTGTAAAATTTTATCAAAGTTTCATAGCGAAAAAACCACATTTGCGAAATTCTCACTTCTTGAGCGGTCAAGCGAGGAAGAAGCTGGAAAACAAATATTAACAAATTCAGAGCGATTCCAGCACTCTATCATAAAGAAAAACAGCTTTGAAAATCAACAATTTTGAGTATCCCATCTTGTGCGCGCTGAAATGCGTCAAAAAAATACCATATTTCTGAATATTAATATTACCATTGTGTAGCCCTTGAAGAGAGCTTTCAGAAAATGTATAACACTAATAGTTTAAACTCAAAGACAAGGGAGTTACAGACGCGCGAAAGTGACGATTGTTTTTCAAATATGATATTTCATTGTCCAGTACTGTATATATGTTGTGTCCGATTTAGATTTCCGTCCGATTTAGATTCAATCTAAATCTTATATGGATTGAACAATAATATAAACATGCTTAATATATGTTCTTAAACGTTTTCTGTAGTTTTCTGCATTTTTCAAAGGTCTTTTATTGATTACAGTCTATATCGGACGTCCGATACAGATCGAACAATAATAAACGTGCTTAACATATGTTCTTTGAAAATTTCTTTGAAAAGCGCAGAAAATTGCAAAAAAACGCTTAAGAACATATATTAAGCACGTTTATTATTGTTCGATCTGTATCGGACGTCCGATATAGACTGTAATCTAAATCGGACGTCCGCGATAAGTTCAATCTAAATCGGACGTCCGATTTAGATTGAATCTAAATCGGACGGAAATCTAAATCGGACACAACATATATACATCAAATTATTCCTTAATTTTCGCATAATATACATCAAGCAAAGTAAAAATAAAGTAAATTTAGAATTCATAAAAATTATAGAAGATGTGCTGCAAAGGGAATTGAGATTAGTCATTGAGGGTTGTACTAAAGTAAATTCGAAACTCGGCCCTCAAAATTCCGATTTTGAACAGGAAAAGATTGCGATAAGATTTCAACTCTTATTAATTCAAAAATTTTAGTTATTTTATTTTAAAAATTAAGAATTAGATTTTAATTCAAAAACGCAAAGTATACACAGCGTAATATTGTAACGTTTAAATGAATGCTTTCATTAGTACCGTTATTTTCTCTAATAGTTCTCTCCCTATTGACAGATTCTAGATTGATAGATTTGTTGATAAACCTTTTAAAATTGTTCTAATTTGACAATTTTTGATATTTCTAGATTTGCCCCTTTGTTGTCATCAAAAGAAAACAACGAAGACGCACAGCAACTCCAATTGGACAATCAACAAGATGGGAATGATGAGAAAAAGGTGGTTGATTGAGAGAAGAGGAAAAAAACTAAATAAATGGCAACTACCGTATTTTCTCTAATAGTAGTGCACCCTGAGCTTCGTCTAAATTCCTCGAAATCTCGAAAACCGCTTATTGAGAAATGGATTGATAAGAAATGGATCACTTAGAGGTTGGTAAAAGAGTAAAAGAGTTTAAAAGGAGCATGTGATAGTCTGATCTGTACAGAAAGTCATCTACATTTTACTTATTTACATGAATAATACCGTATTTTCTCGAATAGTAGTGGACCCTGAGCGTTGCCCAAATTCCTCGAAATCTCGAAAACCGCTTATCAGAACCTATCGATGTGGGATCGGAAAATGTAGCTGACGATGTGATCTTCTCGGGGATTTGAGTGTTGAGCTTCGACAAAAACTTAGAAACCGTAAAATAGGCATCAACTCGGCTCGGCGGGACATACTACTATTAGAGAGAATACGGTATTTAGGTAGCAGTACTTTAAATAGTACTAAATTTTAAAAAAACAAGTAAGCCTTTAAAAAGTAATATTTTAAAATAAGCGCAGACTAAATGGGATTAGCAAATCAGTAATTGCAGAAAGTAGAGCCACTAAAATCTAGAAATTTAAAGCTTAAACTTTAACCCTCTCTTTTTAACACATTCACGACCCAGCCATTTTTGCCGTTTCAAACGACAGCTATCTATGTTAGCTGTAGACCGGCAAAATTTGTAACCGAGGGCATTCTGGGAAAGAGAATCTGAATTCGATATTAGTTTTTGAGCAACTTTAATTTCCAAGCCAAGCAAATCATCACACAACTCTTGAAAAACTTGGATAATTAAACCAAATGAAATATCTAGAAATAGGGCAGCTTTCTTTAAAAACTGATAACGGATTTGAATTCCTTGACCCCGAAAACCCCCGGGCTGCAAATTTTCAGCAAATTTGGCCCAAAAAAATGCTAAATCCTACCGGTGGCCTACCGGTGATTGCCTTGATTACATGATTACGAATTTGTTATGAGACTACCAGCAGCCCGGTTAGCTCAGTCGGTAGAGCACCAGACTCTTAATCTGGCTGTCGCGGGTTCGAGCCCCGCATCGGGCTTATTTTTTTTTGCTTTTTTGCAAACTTTTATAGAATTTATTCGTTTATCATTAAAACATTTTATTTTATTTTCTTTTTTTGAAACTAGCTTTAACTTGGACTGGACCAAGGCCCAAACTAGCTTTAACTTGGACTGGACCAAGGCCCAAACTAGCTTTAACTTGGACTGGCCCAAGGCCCAAACTAGCTTTAACTTGGACTGGCCCAAGGCCCAAACTAGCTTTAACTTGGACTGGCCCAAGGCCCAAACTAGCTTTAACTTGGACCCAAACAAGTATTTCACTTTTAAATGCGCCTTTTTAACGTTTTAAGCCAGTGGCTATCCAACGTAAAGTAAAATACAAGCCCATTGGCTTCTATTAGAGTTTTTACGGTATTCTATTTCAAATTCTTCTTTCTAGATAAAAAAGAGGAAACTAAAGAGTGTAAACTCGAGAAAAAGTTGATCTTTTTAAACGATTTTGCTTTTTCTTTTCACACAGAGGAATGCTGAAGAAGCAAAGCATTCATATCCATGCATCCCACACAAACAAACACCCACAAACACCCGTTTCTTTTCCCCCTTTTTCTCTTAAATCCTTTTTCGATGATCTGAAGAGGCCACGACATATCTCCAAATATCCCCCCTTTTCTTTCTTGAAAGCATCTCATGCACCCAGAAATTTTCCCACCCATATTTACAAACGCTTGAAACCAATTCCCCTCTCGACCATTGCCCATTGTCCCTTTCTTTGTCAATTCCATTACTGTATTCATTTTCTTGATTATGCACTTTCAAATTGTTTTAGTTTTTATTATCGCATGGATCGAGGAGATTAGGTATTGGAAATAAATCAAAATTTGAAGTTTTTGAAATGAAATTTCTATTCTCAAATTTAAAAAATAAAATAATTCAATAAATCAATTGAAAATTTGAATTTTTTAAAATGAAACTTTATTAAATTGAAGAAATAAAGTAAATAAAGTAAATAAATAAATAAGAAACTTTTAGTAATGCAAAGAAATTTGATTTCAAATCAAAACTTAAACGCAATCTTTCTGTGATCATTCACCTCTTTAGTTCATCATTCATTCAACCCGCATTCCCGTTTAATTTGACTTTTGGTGGTGATTGTTCGTGTGCGTTTGCTATTGAACCGGTTAGTTTCGCTGGACTTTTTTGCTGGAGAAAAAGAATTTGCTGTAAGAAAGAATTTGCTATAAGAATTTGCTGAATTCGAGAATTTTTTCTAATCGACTATGGCAATTTTTTTCTGAAGTCAGAAAAGTTGAAAAGTTGTCGGACAATCAGAAAAGTTGAAACATAATGTTCTCTCGGTAAGTTAAAACTTAGAAACATTGATATAATAGGTTGATGCATAAGTGTTTTTGTTCCTTTTCGTCTGCCGTTTCAAGCCAACAAATGCACGAATTAAACTACGGTCGATTTCATTAGAAAAGCGAATTATTTTTCTGCAAAATAACATTAAAACGGGTTTTAAAAATATTTAATGCCTGGATTTTCTTGAGAGTATGAAGTCGGGTAGTCAAAAAGGGCTAACTCGATGATGCGGTTTAGACACCTTAGCTAAAGAAAACCTATCTTCGTGTCAATAGATAAAAGATAGAGAAAAAAAACGTTTGATATTTCGCCAAAATTTCAGAGAAATTCATTCAGCCAATTTTTCCGTAGAGTTTTTTATAGATTTTTACGAAAAAGGCGTTTTTCACTCTCGAATTTGCTTCAAAGTGAACCGAAATTCATTTAAAAAGATGCAAATTGAACAAAAAAACACTTTTTTTATAGAGCAAACTATAGATTAATTCGTGAATTTGTTACTTTTTAGCAGAAGTACGAAAAAAACGAAAAGACTTATGCATCAACCTATTAGATATCAATAATTGATATCAACAAACATTGATATCAATAATTATCTAAGCATTAACTAGAAATAATTAATTAATCTCAATTTTACTCCAGGTTTGTGCCTTGAAAGGTAATGTCGAGTACACGTACATAAATGAATGTGTTCTTCAATGCGCAATTCAGCTCAACAAAAAACGTGAGTTTTAAAGTTGATAAAGTTGATAAAGTTATGGGTGATTAGCTGTTTTTAAAAAAGAATGAATAAAATATAAATCTAGCAACTCAACTCTTGTACAAAGGGACTTGCTGTCGAGCAGCTACTTGCACGCAATTTGATGCGCCCGTTTGTGACATGAATGGAGATGTTTGTTTTGAATAATATTGATCTACAGTCAAAGCAGTATTGATTTATTCTTTGTAGATGTTTGTTTTCCATAATATTAATCTAAACCCAAAGCATTCTTTATCCTTTTTACCGTAATCACCATTAAAACTCTTTAAAAAATTCAGTTCTTGAATTTTACAAGATTTTTTGAGTTCTTTCTTATTATTTTCTTGATTTTTACTTTATTTTTATATGCAAATAGATATTTTTTAAAAGAATTGATCAAAAGAATTATAATCAAGGGGTGGGACAAATGCTACATTTTTTTTTGCGCACCTGGACATTTGCGCACCTTTTTTTTGCTGGAAAAGGCCTTAGGAAAGGTCGTAGAGCTTCAAAAATGTTTCCACATAAGGGAATCGTATGCGTATTTTCCGAATTTCGACAAATCAGACCTCGCTGACACGTCAAATTTGGGCTAAAAGGCAAAAACTACGCAACTTAACGCTTTTCAGCAGTTTTTGCCTTTTAGCCCAAATTTGACGTGTCAGTGAGGTCTGATTTGTCGAAATTCGGAAACTACGCATACGATTCCCTTATGTGGAAACATTTTTGAAGCTCTACGACCTTTCCTAAGGCCTTTTCCAGCAAAAAAAGGTGCGCAAATGTCCCACCCCCATAATCAATAGAAAAAGAAACAAATATTGCATCTTATAATCTATAAATTTAACTTTAAAACCAACATTTCCGGATCAGGAAATTCAAAAAATTTGTTGATGCAATATTTGTTCTTTTTTTTCTATTAATCATAATTATTCTTTTAAAAATGTCAACTTGCATCTAAAAATAAAGTAAAACTCAAGAAAATAACAAGAAAGACGTCAAAAAAGACGTAAAGTTTACAAGAAAAAATCTCTTTCAGATGTACTCGTCCACGTGCGAATTCGAGTTGTCACAGTGCATCGCGCATCGGTGAGGAAACTCTTTTCATGAAAGCAAAAATGAAAGCAATTGCTTACCATGCCAAAACTTTTATCTTATCTTCTACATTTCAGTCTTCACGGAACTCATATCGGTCTCGACACACAGGCTCCAAAATGTCAATGTGTTCGGCAATGTGGGTGAGTGAAATAGATTATCGGTACTTATGGCTATTCTGCAAGTGTACTCTGACTACTAGACATAGGAAAATTCCAAGCCGACTCTATTATCTTTCATCTCTGTTTACTGGAGTGAGACATCGACTTACAGTATATTTACGTGTACACAGACAATTCCAGAACGGCATATAGTTACGAATAGCTCGCCTTTCAACTGTACAAATTAAACATGAGAAAACGCCAAGCTGAACCTAATTTCACCATCGTTTTCTCGACCGTTTCTTGTCCGATTCCTCTGAAATTTTGTCTACAAATAGAAATCGAAATTTTCAACTTGTAGACAAAATTCCAGAGCAATCCGCCAAGAAACAGCCGAGAAAACGAAGGTGGAATTAGGTTCGGCTTGGAGTTTTCTCATGTCTGCTCTGCACTAATTCCAGTACTCCAACATGGTAACTCTTATACTTCTAAACGAATCCAGTACTTTCTACGGTGCCCATGTAGCAACTAGAATACAGAGCAGCTGCAGAATACAGTACCCGTAAATCAACCTAATCAACCATTATCAAAATCTGAATCTAAACCGAAATATGTTTAGATAAATAAGTTGAAGATTTGAGCATAATTTCAGTTAAAGTTAGATCATTCAAAATCAAATTCTAACGAATTTCATTGGTTTTTGGTGCAAGTTGAAATCTAGAATTTTTCGGGTGTCAACAAGTCCCTTTTTATGTAATTTATATCATTTTGTTATTCGTTTTAATAATAATTCAATGTTTAGAGTTTTATAAAGTAATAAATAGTGAAAATAGCACAGAATAGCAAATCAAAAAACTCTTCAAAATTTGAATTCTATCTAGCTACTTTCTGCGTAAATTTAGCCTTACTGTTTAGGCTTTTATTGGGTTGGTGAATTGAAAACTGCCGGACTTTGAACTAAAAATTTATTCAAACATAAAACCATGAATTCATTCGAAATAATTTCCATTATTATTGACGACTTCTGCCCATTTTACAGGCAATTTGCGGATTCCTCTTTCGTAGTAGGGTTTTGGTTTTGAATCGAAAAACTTTCAAGGCCAATTTTTGACTGCTTCTTCCGAATCGAAGTGTTCTCCCGCAAGCTCATTACTCATGATCCGGAATAAATAGTAATCAAAAGGGGAGAGGTCCGGACTGTATGGGGGATGCGCCAAAAGTTCCCAAACAAGGCTATTTATATTTACATTTATATATAAATACTGTAATATGGGGTTGGTGAATTGAAACTTTGAACTAAAATTTATTCAACATAAAACCATCAATTCATTCCAAATAATTTCCATTATTATTGACGATTTCTGCCCGTTTTACAGGCAATTCGCGGATTCCTCTTTCGTAGTAGGATTTTGGTTTGTGTGTGAGACTCAAAAATCGAGGACTGGAGATGTCCCAGTTTGAGCACTTTCTTCAAAAGAAACCCATTTTGGTGTCAATGGAAAAGTTGTAGAGAATCAAAAATTAGGCTTATAACCAAATTTCCAAAAAGATACACTCAGTAGTTTCGCTTAAAATGCAAGTTTTGTGAAAATTCGTAAAATTTTGGCATTTCTTCAAAACCAGTTTTTGAATCGTTCTGAAAATTTGGATATAAGCTTGATTTTTGATTCTCTACAACTTTTCCATTGACACCAAAATGGGTTTCTTTTGAAGAAAGTGCTCAAACTGTCACATATGACACTAGCCCGCACTTTTCAATTCACCAACCCAATAAAAGAAAATTTTAATTGCTAAATCTATACCAAAATTTGATTTTAGTATTGAGTTTTAAAGAGAAATCAATTTTTAGACGAGAATGGGAACCCGTTTGCGATACGAATGGAAAAACTCATGCTAATCTGTGCACTTTTCTCAACTATCGATGCTTTCACAAAATGCAGTGAGCTTTTTTTTAAAATTTGCATTAAACTTGGGTTTTTCTAAAGAAATCGTGCATTGGATTCTGATTTTTAAGGGAAATTTTTAAAAATACGAATGTTTAGACTAAAAGAGAACATCGAAATCGATTACTTGGGCACTTGCTGTGATGATATGTGCATTGCGAGTGGGTTTTAAAATAGGCAAAACATTTCATAATGTTTATATTCATCAAATAAAGCTAATAATTGATAGAACGATTTATTGATGGCTATGGTTTATTTCCTTTCAACAGCCTTTCAACAGCCTTTCAACAGCCTTTCAACAGCCTTTCAACAGCCTTTTTTTCAGCTCATCACCATTCGCAAATCTTTTGTGATTCCGAAGGCTCAACTCATCGTGATCTTTGCTCTTTTTACAAAGCACAATGTCGACTCGAAAGGAGAACGAATGGAGAAAGGAAATTGAAGATTTCGGTTAGATTTTATAGAATACAGCAGCTTGAAAGTACTGATTTATTTTATTGTTTAATATTTATATATTAAGCTCTCCAGAAAGTCTTTTCGTTCTTTTTCATACTTTCGTTTAAAACCAACAGATTCGTTCCGTGCATGCGTTTGCGTTGACTAAACTCTTTTTCGTAAAGTTCGTAAAGTTCGTAAAGTTTGTAAAGTTCGTAAACGGACATCCGAGTCCAATTTGGACTTCTGGGTTGACTCTTAAGTTCACGTTGACTAAACTCTTAAGTTCGTAAACGGACGTTCGAATCCAATCTGGACTTCTGGATCGGATTCGGACTTCTGGAACGGATTCGGACGTCCGTTTACGAATTAAACTTAAATCCTAATTTGATGTTAATGGAACTGTTACGTCCGAATCCGAAGAATTAGGTCTAGGAGAATCTAGGAGAATTAGGTCCCTAGGAGAATTAGGTCCCTAGGAGAATTAGGTCCCTAGGAGAATTAGGTCCCTAGGAGAATTAGGTCCCTAGGAGAATTAGGTCCCTAGGAGAATTAGGTCTCTAGGAGAATAGATGGCCGGAGATGCGAGAATCAGGTCTTTAAGGTGCGGAGTCATAGAAAATATAGGCACCTATTATAATGGAGATCGTGTTCCGATTCGGGCCTCATGTTTGGAACACGACGACTGTTCAGATTCGGAAGTAACAATTTCATTAGCATCAAATTTTTTCGTTTAAATTTAGTTCGTAAACGAACGTAACAGATATACTGATATTTTTAAGCGATAAGGATTTAAGCGATTATACTGATAACAGATATTGCGAAAACTTTAATGGTACATTACAAAAGCCGATGATTGTTTAAGTTTGATTTTCTTGAAAAAAGGTTTAGTACTAAAAGTAAAAGTTGAAAAATCTTTTCCACTCACCCCTACGACATGTCACTTTTCAAAATCTATTCTAATCGACCTCTATCTATTCTAATCGACCTCTATCTATTCTAATCGACCTCTATATTCAATCGATTCTAATCGACCTCTATTTTTTTATCAAATCCATCCACTTTTATGTAGCTTATGATACCTTTCTTCCCGCAAAAACATTATTAATCCTTCATTTTTCAGCGAATCGGTCGTTGTCCGGACGGGGAAAACGAGAAAACGAATGCTCTCGAGAAACTACTGAAATCGATTCTATTCTCGAATGAGTTATAATAAAGTGTAAACAAAAACAGAGCAAAAATGACTTGCTAAGACTTGCAAAAAGTTCAAATAACATAAAAAAGCACGCCGCTAATTAAATAAAGGGAGGCATTTCTTTCAACAAAAAATCTTATCCACAATTGAATTTGTTAAGGCAATTAAGGCAATTAAATTGTGCAGAAATAAAACTAAATATAAGTAACATTGGAGACGATTTGACCCAAAGGAAAGCTGGGGATTGAATACTTTTCTTGATTGGGTTAAAAATGACTGAAAATATTTGTAACCAGGCTTTTCACGGATGGGAAATCTGAATCCAGGATCAGTTTTCAAAAAAAGTCAAATCTAGAGCTAGAATTTGAGTCTTCGGCTATAAAAATCTGACAAGAGAAAGGCAACAATAGGCCAAACGAGGCAAATGAGATAAGTCATTTGAACCATTCGAACTTCGAAACCATTCGACCATTCGAAAAAGAAAACAGGAAACAAAAGTTTTGCTCAAAAAGGAATCGAACTCGAGCAAAAGAGCGTGGCGCGCGTTTTGCAGGTTAACGTTTTATCCTGCTACACCATATGGCCACCAGAGGCGTCGCCAGGATTTCGTGACTAGATTCACAGTCTCACAGGGGTACTAGTAAGGCATAAGGCCCTGACGGCAATGGGATACGTGTGCAGAGGCGTAGCCTGCACACGTAGCTTTCAGTCTAACGGCCCGAGCCCCTCGAGGCTACCCTCAATCAATTTTCGACCAAGGAATTATATTTTTTAAAGATTTCAGGCTACAAAACTGTCTAAAAATTTTTTTGAAAAAATTCAAACAGCTGGAGATTTTTGCATTTTAGTGTAACGCGTTTTTAGGCGTCAATAATTGATTTCACAAAACTTCATTATGATTTTCAGAAAATAGAGGGAATATGACTAGGGGTCGGACCAAAATAAAAAACAGTTGGCCATCTAGTTTTCGAGATTTTCGTGTTTGAAGTTGACCATTTTCACTTTTTTTGAACGCTAGTTGAACCCAACTTTGATTACCATTGAATCAGTTAAAATGCGTTTCAAATTTTACAGAATTAAAAGAAACACTAACATCTTAAGCAGCAATGCGTCTTTTAGCTTTAAAATTTTCTTTGCCAAGCCTTCTTGTTTCTCAAAAATCATGCATCTCATCCATTGTTGACCCTTTTTTTTCTCTCTTTTCTTTGACCAAATCGAGAGTGACCATCTGCCACCAAGCAATGTCCATCAATGGAATAAAGAGGAAAGAGGAAAGGGGAAAGAATTGGAAAAGACTCAAAGAGGTCCCAAAAAGGTCAAAAAGGTTCTTTTCCCTTTTTGCTTCTCTTTAAAAGCTTTTCTTTCGATTTCTCTAGATTCTCCACAATATCTTTTCCCATTTCTCCCCTTTTGCCCCATTCTGAAGTGTCCCACCTATCGATTCTGCCGTTCCACTAAAATTTTACATTTGGTTTTTTTTAACGATTCATTTTATGTCATTATTTAATTAAAGATAACTAAGAATGTTTAGAGTTTAATAATGTTTATTTCATTTTCATTTTCAGTTGCATTTCATTTTATTTTCTAGTTATTTTCATAAAATCTATCTCTTATTTAAACAGTAAACGATATTTCTCAAATTACTAAAAATTTTCTTTGAAACTTTTAATTTGTATTTGCTATATAAACTTCTTTATTAACAGTTAAAACATAAAAAAAAAGAAAAAAAGAGCCTCATCATTTGAAGCTAAATAAAATGGCTATAGTTTTACAATTTTACAAGAAAAAGCTTCACATTCTTTGTTTTTTAGCAAATCTTTTTTATAAGATTTTTTCTTCTTTCTTTTTTTTCTTTTTTTTTCTGAAATAAATCTGCTTTTAGAATTTAAAGTCAACAAATTTGATACATTAATTTGAAATTGAAATGATAATGAAATGAAGCTACCGTAAATACTATAATATTCCCCCACCCCCCTCGTACAGTCGCGTAGTCGCAAAAGTTGTTTAGTATTTCATTTTTTTCAAAGCGCCCGTACTTTCAAAAAATGCGTCTTTGGTATCAAAAAATAGCAGAAATTCAGGGCTATTTTTTGATATCTAAGCGCGCATTGTAGCATAAACCAGTGTCGAGAAAAACGCGTCCAAAGCTAGACTACGCAACACTCCGCACCGTCATTATGGGGGTGGGGTACTATTACAGTATTTACGGTAGGTGTGGGCAGGGCTTCATCATTTTCTTTAATCCGTTTACTCATAGGAACGGACAACTATAAGAATCTACATAAAATTTGCTTTAAAACAAGCATGGGGGTGGGGTACTATTACAGTATTTACGGTAATTTAAATAATGCTTTTACAATGCTTTTATAGTTGAAATTGATTTTCTTTCTTTTAATTTCTTTTATTATTTCAATATTTCAATATTTCCCAATTGATTCTTAATAAACTGAAGATTTTAGAGAGAAAATGTTTTTTCTTTTTACCGATTAGAGGAAAGCTTTTCAATTCGAATTCAAAATGTTTCATCTTCGTCATCTCATCGGCGAAGATGGGGTCAATTGTAGCTATAAAACGCCTACAAATGGTTTGTCGAGAAATTTTCTTGTAAAAATAGTTCCTAACACCTTTTTCTTGCAATAACTGGTGCATTATTTGTTAGTTTCAAATGGAATGGGATTGTTTGAGCACTTCAAATACCTGTATCTCCATTATTACTTTATGAAGTTTGAAAAAAATAACTTTTAACTGAAATCCTTACTATAAATTCTTTATAGTTAAGTTATTACTTTATGAATTGTCAAAAAGATTTCGTCTAATTTGTAAAATTGAATAAATCTACAGCAAAAATGTCAAAATAGAATGTGACCGTTTTTATAGCACAAAAGGTAGCTCTGATGATTTCTGATGGCGGTTATGCCCTATGATACTTGGAGCCCTATCATAGTTTTCAGATTGCATTCAACTTTTACAACTTTACGTAAATAAATTTAGTTTGTTAGATTGCCAATGACAAAAGGGCGGGGAGACGGACCTTTTATACGCACCCCGCCTTTTGCCATTGGCAATCCAACTTTGAGCACAAATATCTTTGTGTTGAGTTGTCGAATTTCAATATTCTTGGTATCATTGGATACGCCAAGTCTTTCTCTGTCGATCGGTAGAAAAACTATTTAAATTGGACACCCCAACACCAAGAAACTTGAGCTTAAAGTTAGATTGCTAATGGCAAAGGGGTGGGCGTGTATGAAATGTCCAATAGCCTCTTTAAACCATAATAATTTGCTATAAAGAATTTGAATTTCAGGCAAAAACGCAAGCTTTGAAGTGTCACGAGATCTGGGCGCTCTACTTCGCCATTCCGTCTCGTTACCCACAAAGAGCTATGTTCTGAATATCCCCTCAAATGCCGAGTTTATCGACGAAGAAAATGAAGGTTCGTAGAACAATTTTACAATAGAGATTGTTTGATTATTTCTAAAAATCAATTGATTTTTGGTGTTACTCGTGTACAATTACTACTGTCAAATACTCTAATAGAAGCTTCTAAGCATGAGCATGAGCTTCTAATTTTTCCCTATCCTTTTTCGGATTTCCCAAAAAATCACATAAGACACATAAGGGGCACCATATACAATTTTTTTTAAAAATCTTTTTAAAATCACTCTACCTCGATTGGAAATGCTCTAAAATAAACGAAAAGCATATTTAAAACAAGAAATCTCTTTTTCAGCCTTGATCCCTCGAGGTCGAGGTTCGAGGTCGGACTCTCGAAAGTGATAATGGTCCTCCTTCCCATCATAATTCTTTTTAGATCTCTTTATATTTTGCCTTCTTCTACTGCCAACCCTTCTTGTGTATATCTTGCCTTCGTGTGTACAGTAAGAAGAGTATCTGGGGGTGACCGAGAATTACCGCAACAACTTTTTGGAAGAGTATCTGGGAAATGTCTAATTGATTTCAAAAGTGGCAAGTGTTATACAGAGAATTGTAGGCCTAATTTTCGGCAACATTTATCTACCAAAAACATCCCGATTGAACTTATACAACTCATTTAACAAGAGCTTGAATGAGCGCTAGTCGACATCTCTCCGGCGAATCTGTCATTTGGCCACTTTTCTCTATTAAAAATTGTTAAGAAAAGCTTTTCAATATTTCTTCAATGCAAAAAATAGCGTTTAATATCACTTAATAACATTAGGAATCACACTTAAATTTTTTGGCTGGACTGGCATAACCAAAATTTAAATCTCTTTTTCAGCCTTGATCCCTCGAGGTCGAGGTTCGAGGTCGGACTCTCGAAAATGATAATGGTCCTCCTCCCCGTCAGAATTCTTTTTAGTTCTCTTTATATTTCGCCTTCTTCTACTGCCAACCCTTCTTGTGTACATCATGCCTTCTTTTGTATATGAGCTATATGTCTAACCCTTCTAGTTTATACATATAGCACATATACACCACTCTAAGCACTTTTCAGCGCAACTCTTTTTCAAAAGTCATGACTTTTTAGGCCACCAATTTTGTATGCAGACGGTGCGCTTCTATTAGAGTATTTACGGTCATATTTTTCCCAAAACCAAACAAGTTTTCAGCCGAGAAACGCCTCCCCAACTCGACGTTCAATGTGGAGAGAAATTTGCAGATCGTTGCCCCTCCATCGATTTTCGCCACTCATGCAATTGCTCGGGCAATCGTTTCACGGTTTGGGTTTACGTAAAATACACAAAGCCTACCTCAAGCTGCCAAATTTGAAATGAAACTTTTTCCAAAAGTGTGTCTAATGCGCAATCTCTCTCATTTTTGGTTTGAAAAAGTTTAGTTTCAAAGTTTGAAAGCTTGATGCTTTATACTTTGTTCTTCATCAACACAAAAATCATTCTAAAATACTTTTATAACATTTTAAACTGTTTAAACTGCTTTAGCAATAATCGTTTGAGTCAAAAACCTGTCAAAACAAAAATCGAAATTCTATGAATGGATTCAGGCTCAATAAATATTTATAGATATAAATTTAAATATTGACAGATTCTAGATTGATGATTAAAAATTAAGGATTAGATTTTAATTCAAAAACGCAAAGTATACACAGCGTAATATTGTAACGTTTAAATGAATGCTTTCATTAGTACCGTTATTTTCTCTAATAGTTCTCTCCCTAGTGACAGATTCTAGATTGATAGATTTGTTGATAAACCTTTTAAAATAGTTCTAATTTGACAATTTTTGATGTTTCTAGATTCGCCCCTTTGTTGTCATCAAAAGAAAACAACGAAGAGGCACAGCAACTCCAATTGGACAATCAACAAGATGGGAATGATGAGAAAAAGGTGATTGATTGAGAGAAGTGGAAAAAAAAACTAAATAAATGGCAATTACCGTATTTTCTCTAATAGTAGTGCACCCTGAGCTTCGCCTAAATTCCTCGAAATCTCGAGAACCGCTTATCAGAACCTATGAGGGGGCGGAAAAGTAGCGACGAGAGATCTTGTCGGGGATTGAGTGTTGAGCTTCTACGAAAACTAGAAACCGAAAAGTCATCAACTCGGCTCGGCGGGACATACTACTATTAGAGAGAAACGGTATTTGGTAGCGGTACTAAATAGACAAAAAAACAAAGCCTAAAAGAATATAACGCGACAAAGGGAGCAAACGGACATGGGCAAACGGCAATCAGTACATGGGCCGTTTCAAACGACAGCTATCTATGTTAGCTGTAGACCGGCAAATCAGTAATTGTAGAAAGTAGAGCCACTAAAATCTAGAAATTTAAAGCTTAAACTTTAACCCTCTCTTTTCCTTCACGCCCAGCCATTTTTGCCGTTTCACGACAGCTATCTATGTTAGCTGTAGACCGGCAAAATTTGTAACCGAGGGCATTCTGGGAAAGAGAATCTGAATTCGATATTAGTTTTTGAGCAACTTTAATTTCCAAGCCAAGCAAATCATCACACAACTCTTGAAAAACTTGGATAATTAAACCAAATGAAATATCTAGAAATAGGGCAGCTTTCTTTAAAAACTGATAACGGATTTGAGTTCCTTGACCCCGAAAACCCCCGGGTGCAAATTTTCAGCAAATTTGGCCCAAAAAAATGCTAAATCCTACCGGTGGCCTACCGGTGGCCCATGATTACGAATTTGTTATGAGACTTAGCAGTTAGCAGCCCGGTTAGCTCAGTCGGTAGAGCACCAGACTCTTAATCTGGCTGTCGCGGGTTCGAGCCCCGCATCGGGCTTATTTTTTTTGCTTTTTTGCAAACTTTTATAGAATTTATTCGTTTATCATTAAAACATTTTATTTTATTTTCTTTTTTTGAAACTAGCTTTAACTTGGACTGGTCCAAGGCTGAAACTAGCTTTAACTTGGACTGGACCAAGGCCCAAACTAGCTTTAACTTGGACTGGCCCAAGGCCCAAACTAGCTTTAACTTGGACTGGACCCTTTTTAACACATTCACGACCCAGCCATTTTTAAAATGTAGCTGACGATGAGATCTAGTGGGGGATTAGAATGTTGAGCTTCTGGGAAAAATTGGAAACCGTAAAATAGGCATCAACTCGGCTCGGCACGGTGCACTACTATACAGAAAATACGGTAAATGCTCAACTCATATATGGGAAAAAAGAGTCAATAATCTATAACCAAACCAGTCATCAGCGGGATTGAACCCTTAATCTCTCGACTAAGATACAGGGCTCTTGATCGACCATGGCGGCAATTGATAGTATTTTTAAACTTTCAAAATCTACAAGCCAAAACCAAAACGTAATTTTAAGCTTTAGAATTTAAATGACAAATTAAAGACTTCAAATCAAAGTTTAAATGAAAATTTGAATCATTTACAGCCGAATTCCCAAATCGTCTCGATCAATCTCCACTGTTTATTCTCGGTTTTGTGGCAGTTGAGTCGACGAGATCCCGAGCTATGTGTACAGGTGAATAAAGAACAAAAAATTCGAAAATATTCGACTCTATTATCCTTCATCTCAGCTTACTGAAGTGAGACACGACTTACAGTATATTTACGTGTACACAGACAATTCCAGAACGGCATATAGTTACGAATAGCTCGCTTTTCAACTGTACAAATTAAACATGAGAAAACGCCAAGCCGAACCTAATTCCACCCGCGTTTTCTCGGCTGTTTCTTGGCCGATTGCTCTAAAATTTTGTCTACAGATAGAATCGAAATTTTCAACTTGTAGATTTAGATTCAGATTTTGATAATACTCCTAGTAGGTTGATTTACGGGTACTGTATTCTGCAGCTGCTCTGTATTCTAGTTGCTACATGGGCACCGTAGAAAGTACTGGATTCGTTTAGAAGTATAAGAGTTACCATGTTGGAGTACTGGAATTAGTGCAGAGCAGACATGAGAAAATTTCAAAGCCGAATTAGGTTCGGCTTGGAGTTTTCTCATGCTTAACCTAATTCCACCTTCATTTTCTTGGCGGATTACTCTGGAATTTTGTCTACAACTTGAAAATTTCGATTTTATCTGTAGACGAAATTTCAGAGCAATCGGAGAAGAAGCGGTCGAGAAAATGAAGGTGGAATTAGGTTAAACATGAGAAAACTCCAAGCCGAACCTAATTCCACCTTCGTTTTCTCGGCTGTTTCTTGGCGGATTGCTCTGGAATTTTGTCTACATGCTGAAAATGTCGATTTCTATTTGTAGACAAAATTTCAGAGGAATCGGACAAGAAACAGTTGAGAAAACGCGGGTGGAATTAGGTTCGGCTTGGAATTTTCCTATGTCTAGTAGTCAGAGTACACTTGCAGAGTACCCATAAGTACCGATAATCTATATCCACTCACCCACATTGCCGAACACATTGACATTTTGGAGCCTGTGTGTCGAGACCGATATGAGTTTCATGAAGACTGAAATGTAGAAGATAAGATAAAAGATTTGGCATGGTAAACAATTGCTTTCATTGATTTAAGGCAATGTCCTCACTTCTTTCAATGCTTCAATGTCTTCCACCCGAATCTCTTTCAAATGAGCCGAAAAGCGCGATTCGAGATATGCACGAGACGCTGAAAAGGCTCCGGATTGAAGGTGAGATTCTTGAAAATAAAATAAAATCAAATCAAAATTTTTACATTAGTCAGTTTCGTTTTACGCCGCTTTTTTATTCTTAAAAGACCCTTTTTCTGAAGTAATTTTTAAAGCTAAGCCCGAATTTCATCAGCTTAAGTGCGATAAATAAGTCTTAAGCTCTAAGCTTTTTGAACTATTTACCCTGACGCACCAATGAAATCCCTTTCCCAAAAAATCCCTTTCTTTCCCAGGTTCATCAGCGGTCTCCTCCTTAGCTTCAGCTTGTCTCTCAGCTTTATCCATTTCTTCTGCATCACCCGAATTTCTCTTCTCAACCACTGCAGCTTTTTTGTGCGATAATCTCACTGGGACAATGGTTTGTTGCTTGATTTTTTTATAGAGAAATTGTTCTTTAAGAGAATCAAAATAATATTGTAAACGTAAATGTAAAGTAGGGGGTAGTTGCGAAATTTAACTAGTCTACTTAGAGAGCCACTTTCTAAGCCACTTTCTAAAGTCTATAAGTTGAAGTCTATAAGAATAAGAAGTTGACATTTTCACAAGAATCTGATCTTTTCTATTGTATAGAGCCCAAAAGTACCCGAAAATTTTTTCATATACCGTATTTTCTGTAATAGTAGTCGTCACTACTATTTTTTCATACCCCCTCCAGCCTGCACTACTATTACAGAAAATACGGTAATGTAAAATTTTCCGTAAAACAAGAAAAAAGCTTTAACAAAATTTCATTACCTAATTCCTGAACGATTTTTTTTTGTTTCTTGTAATCCCAATTTAAATCTATTTAAATCTATCTTAAATCTAAACGTAATAAAAGAAAGAATTTGCTTGTATTTTATAATTTAATTCATAATTAATTAAGATTTTAAGTATTCTTATTTAAAATTTAAAGTCCCCATTAACGTTTATTTTATTTGTTCCATAAAGAAGTGAACTTTAATTTTAAGTATTCTCATTTAAAATTTAATTATTATTGTTTAAAGAGGTACCCGTAAATACTGTAATATTCCCCCACCCCTCTCGTACAGTCGCGTAGGCGCAAAAGTTTTTTAGTATTTCATTTTTTTCAAAGCGCCCGTACTTTCAAAAAATGCGTCTTTGGTATCAAAAAATAACTGAAATTCAGGGCTATTTTTTGATATCTAAGCGCGCATTGTAGTATAAACCAGTGTCGAGAAAAACGCGTCTAAAGCTAGACTACGCAACACTCCGCACCGTCATTATGGGGGTGGGGTACTAAAATTCTATACAAATAAAATTTTAGAGTACATCCGCCGATTTGGATTTAATTCAAATCCCCGAGAATCATCACCGTTTAGGGATTTACATTCAGAATCGGATCTTCAACGGAAACGAGACAGGGTACGCGAAAGTGAAAATTTGGAAAGATTAACATTGAAAAAAATAGAATTACGCGAAACAATAACTCAAAACGTATACAAAAAAAATTCTTTAATTGTATTTTTGGTCGGCACAGTTGATTACTTGTAAAGCTTTTGAATAAACCTTGACAAGAAAAGTCCCTCAGCTCGCCACCACCGATTGCCAGACACCCAAGCAGTTATTGAACCGACTAAGCTGATCAAAATGATCAAAATTAGCTGCCCCTAGTCACATTGAAGTTTTCAACATCTAGCTTAAAAGGCTTTTCTTCCACGGGGGCAAGGTGAGCTGGTGGTCTAGTGGGTAAGATGCTCGTATACAAAGCGAGACATACATTGTTTGCTCGGGTTCGAGTCCATCGGGATACGTCTGGCATCGGGATCTGTCTGGCTTTTTTTGATTTTAACGAATACGAATCTATTTTGTTTCTTTTCATTTCTCATTCAATAAAGAAATAAAGAAAATATAATTGAAAATAAGCTTTGGGGTTACCAATTTTTTCTACTCAAACTTTACCTCATAGAATTTTAAATGTGCTAAAATTTTAGCTATAAAAATCGATTCCACTAGTCGAATTCCAGGATCGATTGGTGTTCTCTTCCCTTGACATCTTTGTGCGTTCTTTCCAATTTCGATATGTCAACACTTCCAATCGAATTTTCTCCGACAACTCCCGACGAGGATCGACGATTGTTTTCCGCGTCGGCGAGTGATGGTTGGGGGAAAGATTTTGAATTAAAACTCAAAAAGTACTATCATTTTGTACAATATACAATGTACAAGGTACAATGTACAAGGTACAATGTACAATGTACAAGGTACAATGTACAAGGTACAATGTACAATGTACAATGTACAAGGTACAATGTACAAGGTACAATGTACAATATACAATATACAATGTACAATGTACAATATACAACATACAACATACAATATACAATATACAATATACAATATACAATGTACAGTATACAATGTACAACATACAATATACAATATACAATATACAATATACAATATACAATATACAATATACAATATACAATATACAATGTACATTTAAGCGCTATCATTTGTTAGGCTTAAATTTTCCTTCATTTCTCCGAGTAAACGTAAATTAAATGCATTTTAAAATGATGAACATTAATTAAGCAATATTTCGTTTCAGCGAGATCAACTTGAGACTTAATTTTTCAACTTCAGCAATATTTATTTTTGTTGAAACTCAATTTTTGAACAATTGCAAAGGCTTAACATGCTTTAGCTTTAATCTTAAGCATTGAAGCTTTAAAAAGCTTTAATCAAACAAAGCTTTAATCTTAAGCATTGATTCTAAAGATAGTTTTTTCTAAAGATAAACAAAAGATATAATCTTTTTCAACTTTCTTTCCAGGCGCCTATCTCTACGTTCTCACTTATTTGGGCCTTTTCAAGATGGGCACGGGTTTAGGGGAGACGGTGATCGGGAAATTGTACGCATCAAATACAATGATGAGGGCCAGGTAGGTTATTTAACTTATTAAAAAGGCTTAACAAAAGCTTAGCAAAAGCTTAAATTCACATAAATCCGATTTCAGTCGTAATTGCGTGCTCTCTTTGTGTCAATCGTCGCTTTATTTGAGACGAGGGCAATCGAGTCGAGTTTGGGTTCTGGACACGGGCACATTGAGGTGAAATCGGAATATAAAAAATAGATAAAAAGTTTAAAAAATAGATAAAAAAGGATATAAAAAGCTCAAAAAAATAGAATAATTTCAAATTTTGTTAATAAAAAACCTTTAAAAACAAGCAGTTGTTAAAAATTTGTTAAAAATTACTTTAAGTTAATGTTTTGAAACATTCACAAAGGCAATCAGTGAAAAAAAACAAATCCCTTTGAGATTAAATACTTAAAAATGGAGCTAAAATTGCTTTTTTGATATTCAGAGAAATTGGAGAGATCATTCTCCCACCGGAAAGCACTCAAACAGCCATTTTCACTGATGGAGACAATTTCTTTCAAGCAACCGTCGATCAACACTCGACTTTAGTGGTAAATTTTAGCTGTATCAAAGATAAATTTACATACAGAACTTTAAAAAATACCAGTTTTAAGATTGTCAAATAATTGGGAACTGAGTTTTCAAAAGCAAATAGTAAAACTCGATCATCGATCAGCTTGACCAGCTCGATCACTCGATCAATTTGAATCATTATAACTGCACAAGGTATTTAGCTATTAGGTTGATGCATAAGTCTTTTCGTTTTTTTCGTACTTCTGTTAAAAAGTAACAAATTCACGAATTAATCTATAGTTTGCTCTATAAAAAAAGTCTTTTTTTCTTCAATTTGCATCTTTTTAAATGAATTTCGGTTCACTTTCAAGCAAATTCGAGAGTGAAAAACGCCTTTTTCGTAAAAATCTATAAAAAACTCTACGGAAAAATTGGCTGAATGAATTTCTCTGAAATTTTGGCGAAATATCAAACGTTTTTTTTCTCTATCTTTTATCTATTGACACGAAGATAGGTTTTCTTTAGCTAAGGTGTCTAAACCGCATCATCGAGTTAGCCCTTTTTGACTACCCGACTTCATACTCTCAAGAAAATCCAGGCATTCAATATTTTTAAACCCGTTTTAATGTTATTTTGCAGAAAAATAATTGCTTTTTCTAATGAAATCAACCGTAGTTTAATTGGTGCATTTGTTGGCTTGAAACGGCAGACGAAAAGGAACAAAAACACTTATGCATCAACCTAATAATTGGGAACTGATTTTTCAAAAGCAAATAGTAAAACTCGATCATCGATCAGCTTGACCAGCTCGATCACTCGATCAATTTGAATCATTATAACTGCACAAGATATTTAGCTAAATCCTGTAATGTTAAATTTTATTCCTTTGCGTTCTATTGGGGGGTATACCCTCAATAGAACGGAAACTGATTTAATGATTGAGTAAAAGATCAAGCGATCGATTTTTTCACTGATCACTCGATCAGTGGAAAAATCGATCGCGTTTTACTACTTGCTTTTTTCAAAAAATCTCAATTGATTTTCAAAACTGGACTATTAAGATTTAAAAATAGACTGGATTAGCTTATTTTTTGAGTCTTTAAAACAAGTCTTTGAAACTTGGTACTTTTATCTTTATCTTTAGATATCATTGTCTTATCTTTAGACCTCTTTAACTTTATCTTTATCTTTATCTTTAGATTTCATTTTCCAAAAATTTATGCAACGATTCGTTGATCCAATTTAAATCTTGTTCTATTAAATATATTTTTTAAACAATTTTCCTATTTAGATCACTTCACTCAACGACAGTTTCGTTCCATCAACCGATCCGAAAGCTAAACAAAAATACCGATTGACGGAGGTGAGTTTGGCAAAAAGTTTCCGACAAAAGCATTCAATAGTTCTAGATTCAAAGCTAAATTTGAAATCCACAAATTTAGCAAATTTTCCCAGGTTTCCTACTCAACTTTTGGAGATATCGAGGCGATTCCGAATGCTTTGCCCAACACTCTGCCGGCAACCTTGCAAAGTTTGACATTTTTTTAGAATAGAATCGAATCTTTAGATACTTTATTTGTAATTCTCGAATTTAAGAAGTTTTATCGATAGTTTTTAGCTAGTAATTTATGCAGTAAATACCGATTGACAACCTTGCAAAGTTTGACAATTCTTTTAGAATAGAATCTAACCGAAATCTTCGATTTGAAATAAAATAAACTAGAACGATAGCATTGGAAAAAAAACGTTTAAAGGAAAACAACAATCAGTGATGAACGTTGTTATTTTTGAATACTAAACTAATTTTTACAAGTTAATACAAGTTAATAATGTTGAATAGAATATTTTAGATCAAGCCGTCGATTTGCATATGGGATCCGATTGCGCTTTTTTGTTGGCAAGAAGCGGCAAAGTTTTTTACAGTGGCAATGGGATGAGACTCGGTTTACAGGTTTTGATTCAGAAAAAAGACTTTATAACTATAACAGACAGACAGATGAACAGACGAACAGACAGACAGACGAACACAGACATACACAGACATTGTGGTTAACTTTTAAAATCAAAAGCCTTAGGCAATGTACTTTTTATTTCCGTAACTAGTTAACATGAAAGTTAACATGGGAAGTCTAATTGTTCTTTAAAATTTATGAAATTGGTGTATTGAAAAGATCAAAATCTTGTTGACTTTGAGACTTTGAAACTTTGAAACTTTAACTCTGAAACTCTAGCTTTTTTGAGCAACAAAGTAACATCTATAAATACCGTATTTCTTCGAATAGAAGACCGGGTAAAAAGTATCATCGCGTACTCCTGCTTAGCAGCCCTTTTTAAAATTTCTTTTCTGCATAAAAGCTTTCAATGAAGTGCTATAGAGCTGGAAAATGGCTCAAAAATCTGTTAGCTCATGTGGTATTTTTGAGTCATTTTCCAGCCCTATAGCACTTGATTGAAAGCTTTTATGCAGAAAAGAAATTTTAAAAAGGGCTGCTAAGCAGGAGTACGCGATGATACTCTTTACCCGGTCTTCTATTCGAAGAAATACGGTAATAAATAGGAAAGAAATTTGAAAAAAATGAAACCTAGAAAGGAAATTTTCTTTAGGAAACGGGCACCACTTGGATGGAGCTTGTTTTACCTGAGCCCATCGTTCAATTATGTGTTGGAAGTGAGGTGAGTGGGGGAAAATTTTGGCCAAAGTTTTGTCTAAAGTTTTGCCTAAAGTTATAACGCTTTCAAAATCACTCTTTCATTTACAGTTGGTCCTTTTCCGCTCTGGTGGTGGCCATATTTGGATGGCTGGTGGAGAAGAAAGAAATCGACAACAAAAACACGGGAAATTGAGGAGAATTCAGACATCAAATAGGTGATTTGGGATTTTGATCAATCGATTACCATAGAATAAAGGGATTACCATATAATTTTTGTAATTTTTAACACAAAAGACTTTTCAAATCAAAGGAAATCAAAATCAACTAAGCTTTGTGCCCCAATAAGTCATTTATTTGAAATTTAAATTGGATTTTTGGTTTTTTTTTTGAACTGGTAACGCTGTGTCTCTGCGTTACAATTAGATTCTAAAGTCTAACAAAATAATTGAGTATTTACTAGATATATAAAGGGACTAAGACGTCTGTCTGTCTGTCCGTCTGTTTATCCATCTTTCTGTCCTCTCTCTATCCGTCTGTTTCTTGTTTATTTCTGTTCCAAGATTGTTTCTTGATAATCTATATAGTGAAAGATTGCTTCTCATTGCTGAATTTTTCTTCAATTCATTGATTGAATCTTTTGATTTTTAAAACAGAAATTTTACTTATGAATTCAGTTCGAAAGAAAATCTACGATAGATAAAGGGACTAAGTCGTCTGTCTCTGTTCGTCTGTTCGTCTGTCTGTCTGTTCATCTGTCTGTCTGTATGTCTGTTCGTCTGTCTGTCTCTGTTCGTCTGTTCGTCTGTCTGTCTGTTCATCTGTCTGTCTGTATGTCTGTTCGTCTGTCTGTCTCTGTTCGTCTGTTCGTCTGTCTGTCTGTTCGTCTGTCTGTCTGTTCGTCTGTCTGTCTGTCTGTTCGTCTGTTCGTCTGTCTGTCTGTTCATCTGTCTGTCTGTATGTCTGTTCGTCTGTCTGCCTCTGTTCGTCTGTTTGTCTGTCTGTCTGTTCGTCTGTCTGCCTCTGTTCGTCTGTTTGTCTGTCTGTCTGTTCGTCTGTCTGTTCGTCTTTCTTTCTGTGCGCGCTACTCCTCAGCCCCCAGAGCAATTGCAATGATTTTTGCGCCGTTGAACATGTAGTTGTGCAACGTGCTTTTGGATTTCTTAAAAAGCACAATTCGAGTCGCACGGGGAGGTCGAACCCGGATCGTATCGTAAACTGGCGCACTATCCACTGCTCCACCGCGACAAAAACCGTTCATCCCCAAAACATCTAGAAAAACGCGCCGTTAGGCGGGTTTCTCGGCTGGTAGTTCAATAAAAGGCAAATTGCTGCAAAAGTGAAGAATCTTAGACGTAAAACAATCGGTATCGCCGCTTGTGGTGCTTGTTTCGCGTATGTGACTGAGAATGGACGAGTCTATGCAATGGGAAGACACGGAATGAGAACACATCCTGAAACGGGACTTGGTGAGTTAAGAAAAACGAAAGAGTTTACTGATGATGATTAAGAAAGATTTTGAATGACTTTCAAATTGTTTCTAATCATCAATAAAACACTTATGAGTGAAGGGTGCGGTGAAAGTCGTTTCGTCCTTTTTAGAATTCTCTCTAAAAGCTTCCTGGTTGAATTTATTTCATAAATGTTTATAGTCAAAAGATAGCCAATCTTTTAAAGAATTTAAATCTTATTACAGTTTTTAAATAACTTCTTTAGATTTTGAGTTATCGTTCGTGAAAAACGGCGGACAAGTTTTCGGCTAACTTAAGCTTAAGCACCACTCAACAACATTTTTAAGCACTTTAAACTTGTCACATCAGAAAGTTTTAATAAGATTTAGATAGCTTAGAACATCAGCTTTCAGAAAATGTTTGTTTTATCAAAAGTTAGCAACATAAACTTATATAAAATCAGGCTGCAAGTTGGCCAAAAGCTTGGCTCCCGCCGATAATCGCTATCTCTGCCGTTAACCGTAAAGATCCCAGTTTGGAACTGATAAACAATTTTTTTTGAATACTTCTAATCGTCTGAGTTCTAAGTTTGACAGATTTTCTTACACTGGTAATACGAATAATTGGTGCGACCACAGAGCTCACGCAAATTGTGATAACTCAAAATGTAATAAGATTTAAACGGCGGGAGTAGCGATTATCGGCGGGAGCCAAGCTTTTGACCAACTATTTAAAAAATGTAATAAGATTTAAATTCTTTAAAAGATTGGCTATCTTTTGGCTATAAACACTTATAAAATAATAACAAACAGAGAATTTTAAAAAAAACAGCTTTCGCCGCACTTCCGAAGAACAGTCGTTCTTGGTAAACTTTTTGAAAAGTAAGGACTATAAACTGAAAGACAGAATCAGAGTTGGCATTTTGAGGACGCTTAAGTGTAGAAGTACGCAAAGAATGAAATTGCGTTCTTTATTTTATACCTGCAAATTAGGAGTACGGTTGTTTTACCACGCTTTAAAGCGCACAATCCAGAATTTTCTCGGAAAAAGGTCGCAAGTGGCTTTAAGATTGTTTTATTGGGGAAATTTGGTAGAATTCAATTAAAGAGATTAAAGAGATTAAAGATATAAATTCAAAGAAAAGAGAAAAACAAAATAAACAAGGATTTAAGAAATTTGAACTATGCCGGGGTGAGCTAGTTGGAAAAAGTTTAAAGCTTTGTTTTGAAAGAAATCAGTCTCAAGCGAAAGCAGTTTGCTTCAATTTTTTTGAAATAAGTGTGTGAAAAATAAAATCTTATTCTATAACAGTAAGCTAAACTGAAAGCTAGTCTTGCGATTTCAATAGCCAGTAGTAGCCGAC
Organism: Mesorhabditis belari; assembly: GCA_958450365.1. NCBI lineage: Eukaryota > Metazoa > Nematoda > Chromadorea > Rhabditida > Rhabditidae > Mesorhabditis > Mesorhabditis belari. The sequence goes on from CAUEEP010000913.1 coordinate 234,429, forward strand.
TTCAGTTTCAGTAGCCGATTTTAGTAGCCAGTAGTAGCCGACAGTAGCCGACTTCAGTTTCAGTAGCCAATTTCAGTAGCCAGTAGTAGCCGACTTCAGTTTCAGTAGCCGATTTCAGTAGCCGGTTTGGAGGGTGTGCATCTCGTTTCGATCGCTTTGGGGAAAACGCATGCGGCGGCGGTGAGTCGACACGGATTTCTCTTCACATGGGGACTCAATAATCTACATCAATGTGGACGAGTTGAGGTAAAAAAAAAGAAAAGCAATACACTTCTGGTTACGAAAATAACCAGAAGTGTATTGCTTAAAATTTCTGAGTGTTTTTAAACAAATATTGATGAGAAAATTCTCAGGCTTCTTCGACAAGCACTTCTCCATTTTCGACACCCCATCAACCGATGAAAAGTGGGGGAATAAAGCAGAAAAAACAAGAACAACAAGAGAAAGATGATCCGAATGCTCCATTGACATCGATTTGTCCACCAAATGAGCATCTCTTTGTGAAAGATGTGGCCAGTGTTTGCATGTGAGTGATATTTGAAGACGGGATTACACTAGAGTGTGTTCTTCGCGAGTAAGTAATTACTCGAGTAAATTTGCATGAGTAATTGTCGAGTAATGCGTTTTCTAAAAAGTGCGCCTGCGCGAAAAAAAATAGAAAAGCAATTTTTGGGGTAGGCTACTTTGCGCAAAAAATTTGGCGCAACTGGCGCAACGCAACAGTAGCTCTCAATAAGTGCAAAAAAATGAAACCAAAATCATAAAGATTGGCCCAATTAGAAGAAAGTTATGGCGAGTTGCGCAAACGACCCAGTTGCGCAAATGATCCTGTTGCGCAAAAAAATTGCGGAAACTAGCCTACCCCCAGGTTTTTCAAAAAAAAAAATCAATTTTTACATTGGAAGGGAATTTCCCACCAAATCAGTTAAATGGCTGAGTATCTTTAAAAAGTGTCGTATATAATGACGGTGGTATTTTTTTCTTTCTCTTTTTGCGATATCGACTTTCACTCAAAAACAAAATTGTACCTTGATCATTTTCGCCTAAAACCTTGAGCCTAAAAGCTCTTAGCTAGTTCGAGTTTTTAACATAAAAGTTTTGATTCTCCTGAGTTCGGCGGAAGGTCAAATCTTTGAGCAAATCTGATCTCAAATTCGGATTCTCCATGTATTTTTTGAAATTTTTGGCTCAGCGCGCACATAGTTCGCCAAAAAAAAAGAAAAAAAGTTTAAAAAGATCAAAAATGACCAAAGAGGGCCTTTTTGAACTTTTGTGAGGAGCTGTTCGCGCGCTCTGAGCCAAAATCTTTTCGAAGAATACTTTTTTAGATTAACTTTAAATATTGAAATCATTTATCATATCCAAAATCCTTTTCAGTCAATGTGCGCAATGCTCTGCAAGAGGTGTCTCGTGTAATCGATCGAATGCTGTGAAACCGGGCGATTTGTGCCCGTGTGGGCCTGGGGAAACGGCTTGTCTACGGTATTGAATTTGAAAGTCAAAACGGTTTTTTTTGTATTGTAAAACTAAATGACAGTAATTTAAAGCAGTAAAAGAGAAAAAATGCTATTAAGAAAGCTTTTGGTTAAAAGAAGTCATAAAATTTGAAACGCCGAGTTTCAAAAGTCCAATAAAGTCACAAATTTTCGAAGCTCATTCTAGCAGTCTGGAAGGATCAACCAGATATCTGAACTAAGATATGCATGGCTTAGTCTTTAACCCGAGCTAGCAGTCTGGAAGGATCATTGAGCTATACAGAGCTATCATGCTACAGAGTTATAGTCATTCTAGTCAGCCCATTCTAGTCAGCCCGTTCTAGTCAGCTCATTCTAGTCAGCCCATTCTAGTCATCCCATTCTAGTCAGCCCATTCTAGTCAGCCCATTCTAGTCAGCTCATTCTAGTCAGCCCATTCTAGTCAAGCATTACCACCAATTCTTTTAAATTTTCAAATCAAAAACTTTGCTTTTCCCAGCTGTGGCATCTGTCGTTTGTGTGGCGATGCGGAAGTGGGGATCTCAAATCCAGAGAATCTTCATCAAGATGACACACACGGAACATCACACAAAATCATCCTCGCGCCCGCGCGAGTACAGCTCGCAAAAACGGGTATCGATACAAAAGTGAGTGAAATGATTACCATGATTTACCAAATAATTCCGAGCTTTTCTCTACTAACTTTAAGATTTCAAAATTCAACCTCAATGAAGCAATTTTTACAGTACAGGATGTTTAATATTTATTGGGAGCTGATTACTAGATTTAAAGCTCATTTTGTACAAGTTTAATGCTTAAAAACGAAACACACTTATTAATATGCCCAACGTTAACAAATTTTAAGTGCCTTTTTTCAGAATTATTACCTTTTGCACATTTGCTTCCCTAGAAACACTTGTGGAAAGCCCCTACTGTGGCGCGATGGATAAATTGACATCGAAAGGTCAACTGGTTGAGCTAAATGCTATGCGATCTATACCATCCAACGCAGAATTTTATGCTGATTCCGAATATATATTTGGTTTTTGCTAAATGACAATCTGTTAGGAGTTATAGGCGTCTAAAGTTTTGTTAGGACTCTGAAAATGGGATCATTTGGGTAACGCCATTTGGGTCTTAGTGGCGTCCTTGAGGACCGATCACGGTGCAGACGTGGCCGAGTGGTACAGCGCTCGTTTCCATAGCGAGACCTCAGGTCCTCACTTTGGATTTTTCTCTTGCTTTTCCCATCGTTGAACAACTTGGTTCTTCTTTTGGTGAAATTTGATGATCAAGTTCGATTGTTGGAATATTTAATTTAGTAAACCATAAAAATAATCTAGAAATTCGAGTTTGTTTCAACTCCTGCAGTGCTTTCTTGACGAGTTTTTTTTTCAAAAACCAATTTTGAGAGCACGAACTCAAAAGTCCCCATAAATATTGAACACTCTATAAATTTATGTAAAAATTTTCATATTTCAGGTGGCCATGGTATCGTGCGGAAACTTTCACACAATCGTTCTCGGAGCCGATCGTTCCGTGTACACTTTCGGATCGAATTGTCATGGGCAATTGGGTGTCGGAGATACGAAAAGGCATTTGGGGCCGTGCAGGGTGGGTTACGAATGAAGAAATTGAGTTCAAACGTGTAACTAATAGTATAAAATTTAGGATTTCGAGCTTAAAATTTAGCGCTTACAATTTAGCTCTTTAAAACCCTATGCCGCTTTCAGATCGAATTACCCCAATCAGTGCAAGTTGTGCAAGTCGGAGCCGGATCGAATCACTGCGTTTTGCGCACATCCGATGGCCAAGTTTGGACTTTTGGAGCACATAAACAAGGGCAATTGGGAAGGTGAGAGAAATTGAGAGAAATCTTAAACTCGACTTTTTCCAGAGATTCATCCGATCCTTTGTGGCATTGTCGACCGCAGGCTGTGCCTGGTTTTGGGCCACAATCTGGAGTAAACTTTGACTTTTCAACTCTCACAGACTTTTACAATACCTTCAGATTTTGGCCACATGGATTGGTTGTGTGGGCGATGTGACGATCGTTCACTCGGCTCGCTCCCTTTTCACTCATGAAAGTATCCAAGATGCGCAAATTATTGCGAATAAGGTGAACTGATTGAAGCTTTGATTATACAAAAAAAAATCGATTCAGTCCTGTTTGTTCGTTTTTCCGAGAGAAGCTGGTAAAGATTATGTGGTGATTCGACGAAGACAGCACACTTTTGCGCATCATCAACTGGGGCCAGTCGGGCTTTACACATCGTGAGTGGCTTGTGGTCAAAATTAGTACCGTCAATACTCTAATAGAAATCCCAGAGCTTTCTATTTTTCAATACAAAATTAGAAATTACAAAAAAATCTTTGTGATAGATTCCTGGTGACAATCCCGGTAACAAAGTTGTCAAACTTTTGAACAACAAGAAAATACAAACAGTGCGATCCAATTGGATCGAGCCATATTCCAATTTCATCACGTAGATCATCTCGTACTCTTTCTTTTGAGAAAAGAAAAATCACAAAGTTCATGATGACATCCGGAGTTCTTTTGATGTTTCTGAGCGATCGAAGTAGGCACTCAAAGTGAAAAACCATTTCGTTTGAGAAACTTCTGTAACCATCCTTTCGTCGCCGCAAAGTTATTATTGAGTTCTTCAATTGGCTCCAATCTTGAGCGCTTACTTTCGGATCAAACGCCGAGAAACCCTTGATTTTCGCCTCTCAATTCTCTCTGATCCATTTCAACAGCCCGTTCTCCAAACTTCAAATGTCGCCTCCTTTCAAACATTTTGCTTGACTTTCTTGCTGCACAAGTTTTTTTTTCTTGTCCGATCTATCGTCGAAGCACGATCAACTCGATAACTTCTTTGCGGCCACATGCACAGAAAAATCCTTGGCGTATTTGACGGCTTCCAACTTAAGCTCCTTTGCGCTTTCGGTAAGGGTCAAGTGGTTCTTCGTCATTCTCTTCATTTGAGCAATCGCTATCCGAACATTCATTTCCTCTCTAGTTCCCTTATCCGCCTCATTCTCTGGTCAGAATTAATCGTAGAGGCCTCGCATGCGCTCATGTTCCTCCTCGAAAAATCCCTGCATCTCGTTCTCGCGGCAGTCTCAGAACACTTCAAATTCATCCAACGATCGATCGCCTAAAAATAAAAATAAAATCTTGAATAGAAAAAAAGTTTCAGAAGCAAAAAACAAGCAAGAAAAAGTTTCGGTTTAAGTTTAAAGCTTTCTAACGTCTTTCTCATTACAAAATCAGCAAAGATATTCAGCGTTTTAGCTGAATATCTTTCATTTTCCTGGATTTTAAATCTTTTCAGTGAGACAAGAACCATTTCGGGAGTGGGACAAATGCGACCTTTTTTTCCTCACTTAGCCCATTAGCGCACCTTTTTTCGCGTTTTAAAAAATCTCTAAAAAGCTAATATTAACCAATTTCTATTCCAAAAGTTGTTTTCTAGGTAATTTGAGGGTGTCGAATTCAAATTTTGACATAACACAGCGTGTGGAACCAATTTGAAAGACAAAACGGCTAGGTCAAATTACAGAAAATTGTTGATTTTTCTCTTTGTATAACTCCGTCCGTTCGCTTCCACACGCTGTGTTATGTCAAAATTTGAATTCGACACCCTAAAATTACCTAGAAAAACAACTTTTGGAATAGAAATTGGTTAATATTAGCTTTTTAGAGCTTTTTTAAAACGCGAAAAAAGGTGCGCTAATGGGCAAGGTGCGCAAATGTCTGGGTGCGCAAGAAAAAGGTCGCATTTGTCACACTCCCGCCATTTCTGAAATTTTTAGCTGGTGCGTCGACCAAGAACACAGTGTTATTTGGTCGTATTCAGCAGCCGAAATGCGAGTACAAGGTTGTTTTTTAAAAAGAAAAATGATTAATTTTTTTAAATAAAGGTTTCATCGAGGCAAAGGGACTCTCGGAGAGTGAAGCACAAAAGGAAAACGACGATTTATGGTTGGTGAAAGTCTAGAGTTTAAGCAAAGAAATCTAAATGATTATTAATTCATAGTCAATTTTCAAAATCTTATTGTGGTTAGTTTTTTTTTAAATCTTTTCTTTATAGTTTACTTCGAAACGCCGAATATTTCAATCCGAGCGAGACAGAGTCGAAGTTGAGCTCCACACAGGTGATTTTATTGGAAATTTCTTTAAAATTAAAGCATTTGCAATTGGAAAAGATCAAATTCGTTGTTTAAATTAATCTCAAACTTTTCAGATGGCTTTAAGTCTTCTCTCATCAACATATGCATTGAGCATAATGAGTCTGAAACCGATCAATCACAAGGTGAATCGTTACGATTATATGAAAAGATTTGTTTTTTGCTTACAGGTTTTTTGCTTACTACAGGAAGGTTTTCTTTCTTGAGTTTACTTTAAAACACGAATTTTTATACAAAAAGCTTTTCCTACATAAAAATTGGATTACGAATAAGATTAGATGAAAAGATTTTTTTGCTTGATTGAAACAAGTTCGCAAAAGATTTTATCGCAAAAGATTGCAAGTATTTTATTACTTATTACTATTTGCTATTTATTATTTGTTACTTGTTACTTTATTATTAGGTACATGCTTAAGAAATGCGGATTTCAACATTTTCATAAATTTCCAACGATAGGAACCTGATATCGATGAATGTTATATACTATTTGAAAGTTGATGTAGAATGTTATATGTAGAATGTTATATGTAGAATGTTATTTACTATTTGAAAGTTGTAAATCTCCTCTACAAAATACGCTAAAACGTGTTTCAATTCATCGAACCATTGAAGAAATTTCGAGGGCGAAATGCGAGTGACCAAAAAAGGAATCGAGTCACTTTAGGGACAAGTTTAGTGTGGTCAAAATATAGTTAGCTTCTCAAAATTGAAGATTTAAAAAAAGATATCTATTTGAATGTTACTATTTGAAAGTTGTAAATCTCCTCTACAAAATAGGCTAAAACGTGTTTCAATTGATCGAACCATTGAAGAAATTTCCAGGGCGAAATGCGAATGACCAAAAAAGGGCACTTTTTGAAAACTCCACTTTCACAAGAGTTCGGTTTTGACTATATAGTGGAAAATGACCGCCCTAAAATATCATTCAAAATAATTAAGAGTTGGGATGGAAAGACTTTGTTTTTACAATAGTTTTTCTTTTTTGTGAAAAAGCCGATTTTTTGACAATTTTGAGGGTTTTGCACTTACGCTCTATCTAAATTTCTGTAAATGCATTTCCGTTAGACTTTTTAATGAATTCATATATAGATATCTTTTTTTAAATCTTCAATTTTGAGAAGCTAACTCTATTTTGACCACACTAAACTTGTCCCTAAAGTGACTCGATTCCTTTTTTGGTCACTCGCATTTCGCCCTCGAAATTTCTTCAATGGTTCGATGAATTGAAACACGTTTTAGCGTATTTTGTAGAGGAGATTTACAACTTTCAAATAGTAAATAACATTCTACATATAACATTCTACATCAACTTTCAAATAGTATATAACATTCTACATCGATATCAGGTTCCTATCGTTGGAAATTTATGAAAATGTTGAAATCCGCATTTCTTATGCATGTACCTAATATTTGTTAATCATTAATTGTTATCATTTGACTATTCAAGCAATCTGAATTCAAGAAACTCACACAACAAGATATTAGACATCTTTGAGAGACTCAACTTTAAAACTCGAATGATTTCAAACGGCTAAAGCTATAGAAAATAACTATTACAAATTATTTGATTATTTGATTATTCAAGTATAATCTTGATTCAGGAAGCATCAAATCTTTCCCGAATCGATTCCTCAACTCTTCTCCACGAGGGATACTCGGTGATCAATCGATTTGAAGGACACGGCGGTGGATGGGGATATAGGTGAAAGAATTAAATAAAAAATTATTTCAAACCAAAAGTTTATCTACTCAATCAATGTAACTTTAAAATGAACTTTAAAATGATCTTAAAAGAAAGAAACCAATTTTCTAGCGCTCATTCGGTCGAAGCAATTCAATTCCGCGTGAGTCGTCAAATTCGCTTGCTTGGTGTCGGGCTTTTTTGGTGGACGCGGGGAATATATTGCAAAGTGAGTTTGAGAAAAGAAAATAATGTTTTATTGATTTATTTCTGAAAAAATTCGATTGAACTTTCGAATAAATGAAATACCGTATTCTCTCTAATAGTAGTGCGCAATACTATTTTTTGAACCCCCTCCTAGACCGCAATACTATTAGAGAGTGCACTACTATTACAGAGTTTTATCATTTACCAAAGTAAGACAGATATAAGATTTGTTCCAAAAATTCTTGCCATTCTTTCACGTACTCCTTTGGCTCCTTTTGACATACAGTTGTGGGCCGGCGAGTTGACAATTTGTGTCTTGACAAACAACAAAAAGATGTTTTTGCACTTTGCACAACAATTTTAGATTTTTTAGATTTTTTGCTAACTTTTTCATGTGAAGAATAGTTAATAAATGAATAAAAAAGCCTCACTTTTGCTTGCTTGAATAGCTTTAGAATGTCACATAAACATAAAGTTAAAAAGGTTTAGATGAAAAAGAAGCAAACAGAGATTCAAATTTTCCGGGGGTGCACTACTATTTTTTCAACCCCCTCTCGAACCGCAATACTATTAGAGAGTGCACTACTATTAAATAGTGCACTACTATTAGAGAGAATACGGTATTTCTTATTTAAAACAAGGCATTCAACTTCAGACACTAAAATTTCAGCCATTTCCATCGAAATTTACTTTCAATGGAAACGACTGATTTGTGGAAAGGCTAGCTGAGAGGAAGTCAAAGCATAAACTCAAGCTCTTCACTCTTGAACGCCGCTTTATTATAGATTAGATTGAATGCTTTAAAATTGTTAAAGAGATTCATCCTCTTTTTCCAAACTCTCTTCCATTAAATCCAAGGCAATCGGCTTCCAGAAAGGATTTTGTTACGCTTTATTACTGAAATCAAACTGTTAAAAGTTTAAAAGAAGAATTTGTATAAACAAATCATAAAATATAAAATTTAATTCAATTTAATACATAAAATTTTTAGAATTCGAATCCATCGTTTGATCGGCAGTGAAGCGGATGAATTGATGGTTGAAGAAGTGACAGAAACAGATGAAACACTTTATGAAGTAAGCGGATTAGTAAAAAAGAATCATATTTTATTATTAATCATTGAGTTTGGGGTGCGACCCGCTTTAACCTTATCATCGGGGATGACTTTGCTTCAGAATAGCCGAGTAGCACAAAAAGGTTAAAAGGGTTTCCCCAAAACGCTTACAACATAACAAGAACACGCGGCATGCAACATAAGGTTAATACTCGTGATAAGAGTACAGAACGGATTGATACTTCGTCGATGGCGACACAAATGTTAGTAAGTTCTTTCTACAGTGTTAAAGTAGCATAAAGTAAATTGAATTTATAATTTTACTTTTTATTAGTACAGAACCAAAAATGCAACGATACCCATTACAAAAGCAGCATGCGCATGAATAGAAACATCAAAGTCCCTCAAGAATGAAGGCAGAAACATCAAAGTCCCCCAAGAACGAAGGCAGAAACAACAAAGTCCCTCAAGAATGAAGGCAGAAACATCAAAGTCCCTCAAGAACGAAGGCAAAAACCCCAACCCGAAAAAGGGCCAGAAGCTCCCCCAAAAAAAAATAATTTCGGGAAGAGAGAAAAAGACGAAAAAAATGCGACGCGAATAATTGCAAAATAGGAACGCAAAAAGGAAGGAAACGGATGCGACCATTATAAATTAAGAAAATGAAAAGTTTAATGTGAAATAATAAAGCAAATTAACAGCTCAGTTGTATTAAATTGTTGTTACCGTATTTTCTGTAATAGTAGTGCAGTCTATAATAGTAGTGCAGGCTGGAGGGGGGTTGAAAAAATAGTAGTGCGCACTACTATTACAGAAAATACGGTATCCTTGTTATCAAGAACTCGTTAAAATAAAAAGAAAACTATTTAAAACTTAAATTTAAAATCTTTTGAATGTTGAATGAAATCTGGATTCTATTCAGTAAATGAATAAAGAAATCAAATTAAAAACCTTAATTAACTCTACTATTTAGTATTTAACACATTCACGACGTTGGTTATTTTGCAGAAACTTTGATAACTTTGACTTTCGTCATACTAATGTCGATTATTTCTTTTGTTTCACTCAAGTTTTTAAGAACTTTTTATCATTTATTACGCAGAAAGTTCTCTAACTTTGTACTAGTTTTCAAGAGGAGATTCACGGCTATCGAATGACTATAAAAGTTTAGTTTATCTTTAAATGCTCACCAAAATTATCAGTGAAACAGTGACGACAACGAGACTTTCCGCCGAAAATACCGCCGAAAATCGTCGCAAATGTGTTAAATAAGTGTTTTCAGTGTGGCGCTCGTCAAACAGCCGCTCTGATGCTCTCTCGTCCAATCGTCATCACCGCCGGGCAATGGCATGTCGTTTCCGCAAAAATCAGGTAAACATTCAACAATCTACTATACCGTAAATACTGTAATAGTACTCCACCCCCATAATGACGGTGCGGAGTGTTGCGTAGTCTAGCTTTGAACAAGTTTTTGAAAAAACAAAAGCAAAACCCTTGTTTGCCGCTAATAAACCAATGAAAGTTTGAATAGATAAACTAATCTAGCAGTAAACTTTATGAGAATCGATAATTTAGTTGTTTAGTTGTTTAGTTGTTTAGTTGTTTAGTTGTTTAGTTGTTTAGGAAACTTGGAAGAAAGACTAAGAGATAAATAGCATAATACTGTACAAATAATCAGCTAGCCAGATGATTTATTTCCAGTGGTCCATCATCGGATTGTGGTGCATCGGGGAGAGCGACCATCGAGAGTGATGATGTCACTTTCTCGTTTCGGAACTCGATTCTCTCGAATAACGGAACTGATGTGAATGTGGGACAAATACCAGAATTGTTTTATCAGGTAAAACTCTATCAAAAATTGTTTTATTAGGTTGTTTATGTTTATTGTTATTATTTAAAGCAAATTTTGTTACAATCAGGTGATATTCCATAGCCCATCTACACTACTGGACAATGAAATATCATATTTGATAAAAGATCGTCACTTTCGCGGGTCTGTAACTCACTTGTCTTTACCGTATTTCTAAATATTAATATTTACCATTGTGTAGCCCTTGAAAAGAGCTTTCAGAAAATGTATAACACTAATAGTTTAAACTCAAAGACAAGGGAGTTACAGACGCGCGAAAGTGACGATCTTTTTTCAATGATGATATTTCATTGTCCAGTAGTGTAGATCTTGAGAAAATTTGAACTAATCTTAATACCGTATTTCTTCGAATAGAAGACCGGGTAAAGAGTATCATCGCGTACTCCTGCGTAGCAGCCCTTTTTAAAATTTCTTTTCTGCATAAAAGCTTTCAATCAAGTGCTATAAACAAATTTTGTTACAATCAGGTTTGATTTGATATTCCATAGCCCATCTATCGAACCTATCACCTTCTTACTAAACAAACAGACAATATCTAAATGCCTTAATACATAATATAACTTCTGTCTGCATTTTTATTATCTGCATTTTTTTAGGTCGAAAAATCGGATCCAAACCAAGTCGACGAGTTACCGAAAGATCACGAGAATCGAGCCTCGTAAGTTCGGATAAACTCTGTTTCAAAAACTTTTAACGTAATGAATTTCTTTTCTGTATTGATAGTAAACAGTCAAAGTGATATTCTAATGATTTCTGATGATCTCTGATGATTATCTGATGATCTCTGATGATCTCTGATGATCTCTGATGATCTCTGATGATCTCTGATGATCTCAGATGATTATCTGATGATCTCTGATGATCTCTGATGATCTCTGATGATCTCTGATGATCTCTGATGATTATCTCTAATTCATTTTCTTTTCTCATCTGATTCTGATCAAAATTCCCAGAATCGATTTCACGGCTTTACTCCGTTCGAAAACTTTCCTCACACCGACACCCGAAGTCTTTCATTCATTGCTTCGCATTTTCGATTGGGCTGTTACAAGGTGAGATTTCAAAAGATTTGACTTTGATTTTACCGGTTTTTAGAACTTTATAGAAGAAATATGGGACCTTTACGGCTAACGGCGGGGCCCAAGCTTTTGGCCAACTTGCAGCCCGATTTTATACAAGTTTATGTTGCTAAATTTTGATAAAACAAATAGTTTCTGAACGCTGATGTTCTAAGCTATCTAAATCTTATTAAAACTTCCTGATATGACAAGTTTAAGATGCTTAAAAATGAGCTGCAAGTTGGCCAAAAATTGGCCGCCGCCAATAATCGCTACCCACCGCCGTTAACCTTAAAGATCCGAAATATGAATTACAATTAAATTATCGATTGATTTAACTTTAATTTCATTAATTCATTGATTTATTTTGAATTTAATTGACTCAAATATTGATCAAATCAAAATGTCACCGAAAAAAAGCTAAAGTCTTCATTTCTCGTTTTACATTAAAGAGCAAACTATTGGGTTGGTGAATTGAAAACTGCGGGCTATTGTCATATGTGACAGTTTGAAATTCAGGTTTATGTTTTGATACCTAAGCGCACATTGTAGCATAAACCAGTGTCGAGAAACACTCGTTTAAAGCTAGACTACGCAACACTCCGCACCGTCATTATGGGGGTGGGGTACTATTGGATTGGTGAATTGAAAACTGCCGGCTATTGTCATATGTGACAGTTTGAGCACTTTCTTCAAAAGAAACCCACTTTGGTGTCAATGGAAAAGTTGTAGAGAATCAAAAATCAAGCTTATATCCAAATTTTTCTGAACGATTCAAAAACTGGTTTTGAAGAAATGCCAAATTTACGAATTTTCACAAAACTTGCATTTTAAGCGAAACTACTAAGTGTATCTTTTTGGAAATTTGGTTATAAGCCTAATTTTTGATTCTCTACAACTTTTCCATTAACACCAAAATGGGTTTCTTTTGAAGAAAGTGCTCAAACTGGGACATCTCCAGTCCTCGATTTTTGAGTCTCACACTTGTCTCACACACTTGTAATGGGAGTTGCTGAATAGCAAGACGACCGTTAATGCAATCAAATACAGTGGACAATTGGGAAAGGTGAATGAATCCATGCAGAAGAATAGGCCCTCCAAGTCAAAGATTGTTCTCATGTTGCAAAACTGACTCGCTCTAAAATAAATAGCCTTGTTTGGGAACTTTTGGCGCATCCCCCATACAGTCCGGACCTCTCCCCTTTTGATTACTATTTATTCCGGATCATGAGTAATGAGCTTGCGGGAGAACACTTCGATTCGGAAGAAGCAGTCAAAAATTGGCTTTGAAAGTTTTTCGATTCAAAACCAAAATCCTACTACGAAAGAGGAATCCGCAAATTGCCTATAAAATGGGCAGAAGTCGTCAATAATAATGGAAATTATTTCGAATGAATTCATGGTTTTATTTTGAATAAATTTTAGTTCAAAGTCCCGCAGTTTTCAATTCAAGAACTCAATATATTTACACCAAAAATGAAATTATTTTATTGGCTTTAAGCTAACCAGTTAAGAATTTTCTTTATAATTTGGACATTGTAAAAGTAAAAGACATAGATTTTACAAAAAAAAATAATTTTTAGGGCTTTCGAAGAGCATCGAGATTTGCAATATGAAGATCAGCGATGGTTGAGTGAAAGAGCGGTCGCGTTTGGGATTCTATCATTGCGAATGATTAGGTGAAATTAAATTTAACTCATAAAATGCTAAAATATTTGAATACGTTATCATTTTAGATTTTACCTTCGAATGCTTTACTCGACAAATTCGGGAAATGGAGAAGAAACATCGACAGGTATGCGCATAAATAATCAGAATATTGAGCAAGACTGTTACAATTGTTTACAATTGACTTGCTCTACAATTGACTCTCTCTGCAACGGAACTCTGAACAGCGGAAAACTCTATATGAAGGAGTGGAGTTTTGGTCCCGGCTGATGCTAAGCTATATAAAACGGCACTTTATATAACGGAAACATTTTTTGGTCCCTTCCTTCATAGATAGTCGACTGTATTCTAATAAGATCACTGACAAGGGAAAGCCAAATGGATAGGCTGGCTGAATGGATAGGCTGGCTAAATAGATAGACTAGCCAAATGGATAAGCTGGCCAAATGGATAAGCTGGCTAAATGGATAGGCTGGTCAAATGACATGAGCCATATTGAATGGTCTCATGTCATTTGGCTCATATCATTTGGCTCATATCATTTGGCTCATGTCATTTGGCATCATCCAGTTGACCTTCCCTTGTGAGTATCTTTAACAAGCCACGGTCAACAAGCTATAGTAGGCTTTTGTAGCTACAGTATACTCATCTATTTACCCAGAATTTGCCGAATGTGTCGTCAAGATTTCCACCGTTTTCAACACACTTTTCGACTTGGCCACAAAGAGAATCAATGAACCGGTGAGAAGTTTGAATTTTTGAATGCTTATTTTTTCTTGGCTTTAAAAATTTATTATTTTAACTATTAGGTTGATGCATAAGTCTTTTCGTTTTTTTCGTACTTCTGTTAAAAAGTAACAAATTCACGAATTAATCTATAGTTTGCTCTATAAAAAAAAGTGTTTTTTTGTTCAATTTGCATCTTTTTAAATGAATTTCGGTTCACTTTCAAGCAAATTCGAGAGTGAAAAACGCCTTTTTCGTAAAAATCTATAAAAAAACTCTACGGAAAAATTGGCTGAATGAATTTCTCTGAAATTTTGGCGAAATATCAAACGTTTTTTTTTCTCTATCTTTTATCTATTGACACGAAGATAGGTTTTCTTTAGCTAAGGTGTCTAAACCGCATCATCGAGTTAGCCCTTTTTGACTACCCGACTTCATACTCTCAAGAAAATCCAGGCATTCAATATTTTTAAACCCGTTTTAATGTTATTTTGCAGAAAAATAATTGCTTTTTCTAATGAAATCAACCGTAGTTTAATTCGTGCATTTGTTGGCTTGAAACGGCAGACGAAAAGGAACAAAAACACTTATGCATCAACCTATTAGTTTAGCACTTAATTTTGATCATTTTGAAACATTAGAATTGCCAATTCTGTACTTTTCTTCAATTTGCTGTCGCTTTCAAAAGTACCGGGTAATTGCAAGAGTTTTTGGACTTTCTAACAAGAGCTCTTTGATTTTGATTGATGTTGTTGACAAATTTCAACTTTCTATTACATTTTAATACATTTTTTTACAAGCATCTATTCCATTTTTTTAGCCGGATCGGTTGGCTATAAGAACTTTAGTTTCTTAACTTTAGTAACTTTAGTTTTGTAAACTTTAAAAGAGACTTTTCTTGGGTAAAGCTACCGTAATCCCATAAAAGTCTTGTCAATAATGACAATAATTAGCGTACAAAAGCTACTCTAACTCTGTCAAAAAAGAGTACTCCAATCGAAAACTGGCGTAATCTGGAAAATAGCGTACACTCTACCGAAGAAACTGCCCAATTCTCGTAAACGATCGTACAATACCAGTCAAAATTGTTATAACTTGTCAAAAACGACTTTTCTTGACTCGTTTTTTTACGTTCTTTCTGAAAAACATGATTTTAGAACGATTTGAAGCGTCTTTGATAGTCAAAAATTGCCCTAAAAATCACACAAAACTTCAAGAAGAACAAGAAGAACAAGAGCAACTTATGAAAAGTTCCTTTGATTTCAAGCCCCTAAAAGTTGACTTAAACTACCGTATTTCTCAAAGTGTTATAGCGCATTTTGTAGAGCTCAATGAGAGCTTTCAGATGCTTTATAGCACTTATGAATACGATGTCTAAACGATCGTACAATACCAGTCAAAATTGTTATAACTTGTCAAAAACAACTTTTCTTGACTCGCTTTTTGATGTTCTTTCTGAAAAACATGATTTTAGAACGATTTGAAGCGTCTTTGATAGTCAAGATCATTGATCTTTGATAGTCAGGTCATTGATCTTTGATAGTCAAGATCATTGATCTTTGATAGTCAAGGTCATTGATCTTTGATAGTCAAGATCATTGATCTTTGATAGTCAAGATCAGACTTTGATAGTCAAGGTCATTGATCTTTGATAGCAAGACATTGATCTTTGATAGCAGATCATTGATCTTTGCTAGTCAAGATCATTGATCTTTGATAGTCAAGATCATTGATCTTTGATAGTCAAGGTCATTGATCTTTGATAGTCAAGGTCATTGATCTTTGCTAGTCAAGATCATTGATCTTTGATAGTCAAGATCATTGATCTTTGCTAGTCAAGATCATTGATCTTTGATAGTCAAGGTCATTGATCTTTGATAGTCAAGGTCATTGATCTTTGATAGTCAAGATCATTGATCTTTGATAGTCAAGATCATTGATCTTTGCTAGTCAAGATCATTTAAAGCTTCGTAAATGAAAGCGATACTTTTGTCCATACAAAAACCCGATGATTCAAACCAAAACCCTTAAACTTTTCAGTGATTTTAATTCGTTATTAGTGCTTTAGAATGGTTAAGAAAAGTAAAATGATTACTTTTTTTTGCTTTAACCTTTTAAACCTAGTGTTTAAAAGCTTAAACTAATGTTTGAAAGCCTTTCAAACACTCAAAATAAACTGATTTCATCTCGTTTTCAAAATGACGACAATTAAAGCAATTAAAATTCGATTCTATGCTAAAATTTGTTTAGATTCTTGAACTAAAAACATAGAAAAATCAAAGAAAAGCATTATTTGAACAAAATTTTTTGAGATTTGAGTCATTTTCAGCATAATTTCATAGGAAAATGCGAAACTTTTATTGGGTTGTCCAGTTATGAATGCGCGTTTTTCACTATTTTGTAAATTTCTCAAGATACCGAAATCAAGAAAAAGATATATATGAGTATTATTCGAAAGCTGAAGATCTCCTCTACATTTTGAGATAAAAAGTTTTTGAATTTGGTTCAGCTTTTGGGCAAATTGACTGCACAGAAGAAGTGGTGGCCAAAAAATGGAAGGGTGCCTTTGGATCAAGTTTTGGCTCCGCTCAAATTGAGTTAACCGTTTGCTGTTTGGCCAATAGATATATCAATACAACTTTTTTTAAAATACCGTATTTACTCTATTAGTGGGGTCCTCTCTAATAGTGGGGTCGTCTGGGGGGGTGAAAAATAGGGGGTCCCCAATTGGAAGAAGATATTGGTGAAAGTGATACATCAATTTTGATCTTTTTTTTTACTGTTTGTTAATGTTTTTACGGTTAAAGCAAAAAAATATGAAGCCAAACTTTTTTTTCGGAGAAAATTGATATCTTTTCAATTTAAAACTTTGGTTTTTGTTTTTTAAATTTCTCTGGGGGGGGGGGGGGGGGAGGGATCGGTATAACAACTTCAGAGCATCTTGACTTTTATTTTCGGTTCTTTTACACCATAAAACTTGAGGAATAGCTAAGCTGAAATGGGAAATAGCTAAGCTGAAATTTCGAAAACGACTTCTCCCTTTGTGCAGTCAATTTCCCGAAAAGTTGAATGGATTCAAAAACTTTTTTATTCCAAAATGTAGAGGAGATGTTCAGCTTTCGAATGATATATAACACTCATATACATCTGTTCGATATCTTGAGAAATTTACAAAATAGTAAAAAACGCGCATTCATAACTGGACAACCCAATATTTACAAACCTTCTAATGACTCTAATTTTTCTTATAGCCGATCGATTGAGCTAAAAATTGAAACATAAACATGAAAATGTTATAGAAATGAAATTATAACAAAACTTTAAGTAATCTAACACTCTTGTCGACTCAATTTGCCTTCATACCAGGCGTCACACACATTTATTGAGCATCCCGTAATGCTTGATGACTTACTGATGCTGTAAAATGATTAAAACTTCAAAATCATCAAAAGATCATCTCCATTTTTCTAGAATCCATGCCTAATCTGTTTATTGGATGAATCGGTGTCCGTTTTTGTTTCGATCGCTCATTGTCTTCTTCCCTCAAAAGCTCTCACTTTGAGTCGACTTGCGGCTTGTGTTGGAAATCCGGCAAGAGATTGGGCTTTAGCTTCCACTTTATTGAGTCTCAACAATTACAAATCGGTGAGCTTTTTTTGGAATTGAAGCTTTCATTCTTTTGAAGCTTTTGAAATATTTCCATTCTTTGCACTAAATTGTTTAAAAAATCTTTTAGATTCTCACTTTGTTATCCCCAGCGACAAACGAATCCGAGCCCAGCTCGTTTCCAATATTGGCTGAGAAAATGAATGCTGTGAGTGACATCTACTGAAACAAACCTTTTATTACCGTAAATACTGTAATAGTACCCCAGCCCCCTCGTACAGTCGCGTAGTCACAAAAGTTTTTTAGTATTTCATTTTTTGCAAAGCGCCTTTTTTCAAAAATGCGTCTTTGGTATCAAAAAATAGCCCTGAATCTCAGCTATTTTTTGATACCTAAGCGCGCATCGTAGCATAAACCAGTGGCGAGAAAAACTCGTTCAAAGCTAGACTACGCAACACTCCGCACCGTCATTATGGGGGTGGAGTACTATTACAATATTTACGGTATGTATTCTATTGAGAAAAACTGTTTCAAAAATGCGTTGATTGCGAAAGAATTTGAAATCTTTTCTTCAGACACCTTTCGGCGTTCGAAATCTTGAGAAAATCCATCAAATCACCTCGTTTTCAAATATTCTCAAGTTTTTCTTTGATGTCGCTTTTGGGTCAACGATTCCGGTGATGGTAACGATTCAAATCTTAATATTCAAAAATTTAGAAATACATTTATTCACACGAATAATGTGGTACAAAGAATAGAAACGAAAAAATCTTAAGTCTAAAATTTAGACTTAAGAGTTTTTGAGCTATGTCCTTTGACCAGCTATGTCCTTTGACCAGCTATGTCCTTTGACCAGCTATGTCCTTTGACCAGCTATGTCCTTTGACCAGCTATGTCCTTTGACCAGCTATGTCCTTTGACCAGCTATGTCCTTTGACCAGCTATGTCCTTTGACCAGCTATGTCCTTTGACCAGCTATGTCCTTTGACCAGCTATGTCCTTTGACCAGCTATGTCCTTTGACCAGCTATGTCCTTTGACCAGCTATGTCCTTTGACCAGCTATGTCCTTTGACCAGCTATGTCCTTTGACCAGCTATGTCCTTTGACCAGCTATGTCCTTTGACCAGCTATGTCCAATAAATTGTTACCTAAAAGGATTTTGATTGAATTTTATATTTGTAAAGAACCGAAATTTCATTTGCATCAACCTAGTAGATGAGAAAAAAAAGAAACCAATAATCTAGCTGGCGGGATTGAACCCTTGACCTCTCGACTAAGCCTTAGCTAAGACTGGCTGGCTGGCTAAAACCAGGCTCTTAGCCAGTCGGCTGTGACGACAAAGACAACGTTTTGATTTTAAAACAACTTTAGAATCTCTCGATGTATAAGGTGCCCGTGTTGGCACAAGATTTAATCGTGCGAATCGCTAAGGAATTGGTTGTGCCTGATGTGTCGGGATTAATGTCACCAACGCTGATGCAAACACCGTCAAGGTCAGGGGAAACATCAATTAAAATTTGACAACAAGATTATTTCTTTTGAAAGGAAATTTTTCATTTGTTTAGCGACGAAGCAACTCAATTTCTAAAGTCTCAATCTGAGCTTGGTAAATACAGGGTGCGCCAAAAGTTTTCGTACTTGTATTTTCTGCATTTTTGGTAATTTTTAGATAAAAGATACGATTTTAAAAGTAAGAAATTTGAATTCCTCGCGAAAAACTGATTTAGAAAACGTTTCTGGTTAATTTATAAGTGCAACACTATTTAAGACAAGTGATTGAGAAGAGGGTTCGCTCAGGAGTGCTTTGGTCGCACAAATTTCCATCAAAGGAAATAACTGTAACTGTGCCCTGTAGCTGTGCCCTGTAACTGTGCCCTGTAACTGTGCCCTGTAGCTGTGCCCTGTAGCTGTGCCCTGTAGCTGTGCCCTGTAGCTGTGCCCTGTAACTGTGCCCTGTAACTGTGCCCTGTAACTGTGCCCTGTAACTGTGCGACCAAAGCACTCCTGAGCGGACCCTCTTCTAAATCACTTGTCTTAAATAGCGTTGCACTTATAAATTAACCAGAAACGTTTTCTAAATCAGTTTTTCGCGAGGAATTCAAATTTCTTACTTTTAAAATCGTATCTTTTATCTAAAATTACCAAAAATGCAGAAAATACAAGTACGGAAACTTTTGGCGCACCCTGTAGAATGTGGATTGGGAATTTCTAATTGAAAATCTCATTAAAAGAGGGATAAAATTTAAGGCTCAAACTCGAAACTTGCTAATGACAATTCTGAATTCTAAAGAATGGATAATCTAGCGTATACTGAAAGAATGCTTTTGAAAGTGCGTTTTTTTTTACGTTTTTTTATTTAGCAAAGATAAAGATTAGGTTTTAAAAAAGTAAAAAGAAGATAAATTCTTTCTGATGAAAACGCTTTTTCAATGCACACTCCGAAATTCGCTCTAGGTGTTGAGAAAAATGCGTGTGACGGACAAACAGACAGACACTTGTCTTTTTTAACTAAAGAAAGTTTAACTAAGACAAGTTTAACTAAAGAAAAATCCTTGAAAAGATTAGGATCTGGTATTCAATTATTGAGTAAGTATTGCAGATTTCGTCGTCGATCCGCTCACCCGAATTGGGATCTCTCTTCAGGAGCCCCAGATGCAATATGTTTTCGGTAAATTTTCCCCAAGCAATTGTCATTAGCAATTTCCTGGTATTGTGAAGAACTTTAATAAAGAAGTAAAGGAATTAGCAAGAAGAAGTAGATTTCCGGAGAGGAGATTGAACCTCTTGCTTTAACCTCTACTTTCCAGGCAATTGCTTTAACCAGTGAGCTATTCGGTCTCTTAACTTGTCAAGAGAAAAAGGGGAAGAAAAGGAGGAAGAAGAAAGAAAGAAAGAAAGAAAGAAAGAAAGAAAGAAAGAAAGAAAGGAAGAAAGATGGAACCATGAGCAATTGAAAATCAGAAACTGTATTTGTAATAAAGAAATGAAGGAATTGGCAAAAAAAAGTTGATTTAAGTTGATTAAATTGAAACTCACTTTACAGGATTAAAAGTTTTCGTTTTTTTTCTTATTAAGCTGTTGAATAGCTAAGTTTTTAAAAGGTTCGATAAAAAGAACTTTTAGAACTGATATCATTGGAGTGACTCTGGATGGAGTTGGGATATACACAGGGAATTCCGCTGAAATGACAGCCACTGTTGAGGTGAGAAGATTTACAGGAAAATGTTCTTTAAAGAATCATTCATTTTTTTTAAAAAACAAGAAAAAGCACTTTCCAGGTTCTTCTTCATCAAGTTTCCTCACAAGAAATGGAATGGAATCGCCTCGAAATGACCACAATAATCATCCCGCCGACAGAAGAGGGAAAAGAGAATATCATTTGCAAGTGAGTACTTGGCATCTTTGTGTAAAGATTTGAATTTGAATTTGAATTTGAAATTGATGGAATTTGTAAGAGCTAAGAGCAGATTACGGTAGTTTTTTTGATAGTTTAATAGTGACATTTTTTGGTTTCTATTCTATTGGTTCAGGTTTCTTTTCAAAAAGTTTCTTTTCAGATTTTCGAAACCCGTTCGCTTGCAACCAGGCACTGTTTACGCCATAAAAGTCTCCACACAAGGCGGAACAAAAACTTTTGGTGGTGAAGGTAAGAGTTAATGAAATTAAAATATAGATGATGGATTACAAGATTACTGTAAAAGGCGGTGCAATTCTACTAGGTGATCAAAACACAAAAGAAACTTCCTTTACAAAGAAGCTTCCTTTAGAAAAGAAACTTCCTTTTTCAACTAAAACCCAAATCGAAATTCGGCTTACTATATAGTATTTTGAAGCTGAAATTCTTGAGAGCATTTCTACACCTAAACCATCTTAAACAGAGCTATCTAGTTCCTCAAAGAAACATTGTAGTGCACTAGAGGGAAACTGTCATCTAACTGTCATCTCTCACCTATTTGAACCTGTTTTCAATTCAAAAAATCTTTTAAAGTCTTTTTAATAAGAATAAGCAAATCATTCAATAATAACAATAGTAACTTAAATATCAGTTTGGCTCGGAGTTGACATAGTGAAGCTGCATCAAACATTTATTGATTGAAAGTAGGAGAAATGGCGCGCGGACTCGTTACAGGGGGATCTGCAGCACTTGAAACGAAGGACTGAAGTTGTTAACAACTTTTCTCCTACTTTCAATCAATAATTGTATCATGAACACAACATATAAATGAATTTTATTTTAAAATTAAAGTTTAAAAGTTTAAAATATGGTGAGGTTCAACTTTTATTGAATAAACCAATTTCTACTGTACTTTTTTGATATCAAAAGGTTATTTTTTTTAAATTCAAATGGACCTTTTTATAACCCAAAGCATTAATTTTAATTTTATGAAAAGAAAGAAAGCTTACACAATTTAGGAGGCATGAATTTTGTGCGTCTTTCAAATGGCGCTCGATTAGTGTTCAACAATTGCACGTTGAGTGAGAATGGGACGTCGTTGACAAGAGGACAGGTTTCGAATCAAAATCAAAATCAACAAAAAAAACTGGCTATTAAAATTGAACTTAGAAAATTTAGCTAATCACTTTAGCTAATCAACTCACTAAAGAGCTAATCAATTTAACTAAGCAACTCACTAAAGAGCTAATCAATTTAACTAATCAACTCACTAAAGAGCTAATCACTTTAGCTAATCAACTCACTAAAGAGCTAATCACTTTAGCTAATCAACTCACTAAAGAGCTAATCAAGTTAACTAATCAACTCACTAAAGAAAGAATCTTTCATTCCATTCTTTCATTCCTTCAATAAAATTCATTCATTCTTCTCGAATTCATTCTTCAGATTCCTTTTCTTCTTTATTCGCTAAACGATCCACAAAAACAGCCGACAACAACAGCAAAAAACGATCCGGAACAGGTTTTTTTACAAAAAAAAAACAAATTCTTTTGGCTAAGATTTCTTTCTAAGATTTCTAAGCTTTAAAAAATCTAGTAAAGCTCAGAGTTTGTAAAACCTTTCTGCTTCAATCTGATGCGCTTTCATAGGCAGTATTTTCTGTATTTTTTTCAATATTTTCTTCAACATTTCCTTCAATATTTTATTCACTCTACTTCACTATACAGGAATTGAGTACATTGTTGAAAGAATCCAAGTCGTTGCAATGAAAGTCGCACAGAGAAACGACTGTTCAAACCACAAAGCAAGCTCTCCATCTTTGTCCAGAAAAAAGTTTTTCCCAGCGAATTCCATTTCTCTCTTTTTTTTTATGGCAATGATGAGATCAAATTTGAATAAATAATAGATCGATTAAAGAAAAGATCGAAGAATTTGTCGCCGAGAGACTTTTCCCAGATTTACCTAAAATTTCTTGCATTTAGCTTTAGCATTTAGCTTGTGACGTAAAGTTTAAAATGAAATTAATAAAAAAGCAGAAAGGAAATTGAATTGATTTCTTTTTGATAGAAAACTTGAAGAAGTAAATTATTAAAGAAATTCTCAATTAAATTAGCTGAGAAATTGGGGGTGGGACAAATGCGACCTTTTTTTTTGCTGGAAAAGGCCTTAGGAAAGGTCGTAGAGCTTCAAAAATATTTCGAAAATATTAGCAAAACCGTTATAGATTATAATAAACTGTTTTTATAGCTAAATAGTTACAACAAAAACTTTTGAAAATATCAAACGAACTAGAGACAAGGCTGGGGTACAGTAGTTTTAAGACTTAAAAAAGATCTCTATATCTCTATGTCTCTCTCTGAAGTACTAAACTAGCTGCGCTGGGCGTTCACTACGCGGTCGCATGGAGAAATTGTCCTGGCACCCATCGAAATTATTCTAGTTTTAAATTTCCTACAAAATGATATATTAACCATGAAAATCGGTACCCTGGGGGCTGAGATCTAGGGTCGGAGTACGTCATACTACTGTTTCCGTTGCCCGTAGAAAAAAAAAGGCTTCAACGGGGAAATCCGCGACCTCAAGAACCTATAAGGGTGTTGTTTTTGAAGCTCTAGCTTCTCCGGTTCTCGAGATAAAAGTTGAGTACAGACGGACGGACAGGCGGACGGACAGACAGACGGGCAGACAGAGGGACAGACAGACGGGCAGACAGAGGGACAGACAGACGGGCAGACAGACAGCTCTCAATTATATATAGTAGATTCTAATTTGCTACGAAGTTGGGAAAGCTATGGCCTGTATCACCGTTTAGAAATCGTTTTCAAGAGAAAAACAAGAGAAAAACAAGAGAAAAACAAGAGAAAAACAAGAGAAAAACAAGACAAAGACAAGAGAAAGACTCCAAGAGTTCGTCCACGAAAATCAACTTCATTGAATTGAACAAGAAATCATGTTCAAAGATTTTAACGTTAAGAAAATGTCAACAAATCTAATAATAAGAGCATTGTTAGAGAAAGATAAAGAGAAAGATTAGAGAAAGACTTATCAGATCACCCGATTGGGAGTGAAGAAAGGGGAGCATTGATCAGACAATTTTGAGTCGATTGACCCCTCCAGTATCTCTCAAGACCACCCCTTCCCAATTCCCCTACAACAGCTGACAAAAACATCGCCTATAAATGAGTCTCGCCGTTCTCTGAGTCTCTTGAGTGTTTCAAAAAAAGAAAAAAAAGCAAATGGACTCTGATTGATAACTCTTCTCTTTCTTTTTAACTATAGAAAAAAAGAAAAACTTTTCCCGGAGATTTTTCGTTGAAATTCTCAGCAGATAAGTTTTTCGATTGAACGGAAATTTTAAAAATAAGCTCCTTTGCAAGAGGTGATAGGATTCAAGGCCGATTTTGCCTTTTTTGAAAAAAGATCATATCCCGGTAAAATATAATCTAAAATCTACCCTAAAAACTCTAATAGAACGGCCCTCTATAGGAGCGTCGCGTAGTCTAAGTCTACACTCAAAGAACCGCTCATATCTCGGCGCGCAGACATTTGCTTTTGCTCGCTTTGGTATCAAATTAAAGTAGAGAGAATGGGTAATTTTTTGGGATATAAAACATATTTTTATCATTAACCAGCGCTTAGAACAAAATGATTGAAAAGTGGCAAAAAAAAGCCGATTTTTCAATCAAACAAAATACTATCCTTAATGCCTATTTTCTTGTTTTAGTTCCTATTTCTTCAAGAAAACAAATAATAGAATAGTTTCTATTGAAAATGAATCAAATTCACCGAATCGGCCATTAGAAGTGGATCAAATTGATTTAAATTTAATGCTAAAACGATAAGAGATCAAATAAAAATCAAAACCTCAGAAATTCATAAAAAAAAAGATCACCAATTTAATATTTAGTTGAGTCGATGGTTTGTGGCGTTGATGAGACTGTTATCAACGAAGATCAGTGAATGTCTCGCGATAGGAGATGGTGAGAAGTGAAGGGGAAAGGGGAATTAAATGATCATTTAAAGGCAAAAAAAAGGTCAAAGGGTTAGCAATTGATCTGTTTTTGGCGATTAGATTAAGAAGTTAATTGAGATTAAGATATTCAAGCGAAAAGGGATGGGAAAAAGAGCTTTAGGCATAGGCAATATCAAGCAATAAGCAATAGCAAGCAATAGCAATAGCAATAGGCAAATTAGCAATAGGCAAATTTGATCCTTGGGGTATCTTGGGGTTCGATTTCTCACGGTCATTACTCATAAATTTTCTTGATTCAAATTAGAAATGCATTTTGAATTTTAAAAGATAAAAAATTACTTAATTTTACAGAAAATGAGCACCAGTAAGTGAGTTAACTCCCTTCGGAGCGGGGGGGTACCATGGGCCTTATGGTGTGGTGGTTAGCACAATTGTCCGGTAGGCGAAAGCTCGGGGGTTCGAGCACCCGGCGGTGCACAAGTTTTTGCCGTGCCACTGATTCCAACTGTATAAAATCTGCATTAAAAGTGCAAGTCAGTTTATCAAATTACGGAAACAGAATCTAGATTGAAACTTGATTACTTTGAAACTGTTTTTTCTATTCCAAATTTGAATCTATCTCAAAACATGGTAAGTTGATATAAAAAATTTGATTTAAAGGGTTAGTCCTTTAAAGAAAAGAAACGAAAAGAAACGAAAAAACTTTCTGGAAAGTCTGGAATAATATTTTCGCATAAATTATCGTCTCAATATATAAAGATTAAATTTCTTTCTTTTTTTCGTCTTAAAACCATTGAAACAGATCTATTTTCTCGTAAGGAAAGGATGATTGAGTCCTGGGATCTTTTCCGATGATTTATAAACTATTCCACGCAAAATTTGACGCTCATTTCAATGATGTAAAAATTAGCTGCGAAATGGCGCGTAAACACCGCCAAACTGGCATCAAAGTTTTGAGACTCTCCTTTTAAGTCGATTTTTTTGAAGCTAAACCGTTCATCGTTGGTCGAGTGGTTGAGAGCTTGTACAGCAAGCTGGGGGTCGAGAATTCGAACCCAGCCCGTCGCATTTTTTTGCTTTTTTTTCAATTCATTATGTGAACCCACAAAAGAACGTAGCAAAGATTTGCAAGAGAAAGATTGAGAAATTCAAGAGGAATGATTGGGCTATCAAATGAGAAAAACCGTTTTTCATTTGGTAGCTTGAGACTTATTCAATTAGAAAATGAATTTGGGTGAAAGACTTAGTACTTAACCTAATATTAGTTCTCAACACTATGTTTTGTTACAGACTGAAAGCCGATTGACCGAGTTGACCGAGTGGTTGGGAGCTTGTACATCAAGCTGAAGCTCGAGAGTTCGGTCCCGGCTCGTCTCATGTTTTTGCTTTTTTTTCTTTCATTATGTGAACCCACAAAGAACACAAAAGAACGTAGCAAAAAGCAAAAGAATGAGACGAGTCGGGTTCGAACTCTTGACCCCCAGCTTGCTGTACAAGCAATCAAACACTCCGCCACCGATCAACGGTTTTTGTTTAAAACACGGTTTAAAAGGAGAGGTTCAAAACTTTGATGCCAGTTTGGCGGTGATTACGCGCCATTTCACAGCTAATTTTTACATCATTGAAATCAGCGTAAAATTCTACGTCTATATCTGATCGGAAAAGACGACGAGACCCAATGATCGTTCCCTTGTCAGTCTCATCGGCAGCTCGAAATCTCATCGGAAAACTCTCGGGTCTCATTATGGTTTTTCTTCAATCAAATCCACAAAAAGCACTTGAAGTGAGTGTTTTGAATGAAATAAAATAAATATAATCCTTTCAAAGAATCAAAATAAACTTTGCTTTGCTTTTAGGTAGTCTCAACAATCGATCAATTGTTGCCGATGATCTCTAGTGTGAACGCGGCTTCAAAAGTCAACTCTCCAGTCAGTCCCGTTCTTTCAAGGTGATTAGAATTGGTGATAGAATTGGAAAAGGATTGTTTTATAAATTATTAAAATATATTAATAAACTAATGTTTTGCGCCTTTTCAGTTATTCTGAAGAAATCCGAAAAACAAAGCAAACGATCGTCGAATCTCCACATCCATACAAGCCGAATTTCGTCCAGTCGATCGTCAGTTTTCAAAGAAATTCATTCATTTAAATAAATAATATAAATAAAATAAGTTTCTATGAGATTCTATGAGATTCTATGATAAATTTTAGAGTAACAATGTACATCGAACATTAACAATTTTCAGACGATAACCCTAGAGAAAGAGATCACATTGATGTGCTTGATGTTCTCCGAGGAATGCCAAACTGCACAAGTAATCCATATTTTATTGTTTATATTTGGAAATACAGGGTGCGTCATAATTATTGCAACAAGAGTTCAAAGACCGTTTTCCAAACAGCTTTCTTATTTTTTTGCCTCCTTTTTTTGTTGTGTTGCGTTCTATCTTTTTTATTCTTGCCTAATTGCCTCCCGCTCACACGAAGAAGACGGTTCAGGACTGGTGTGTCGCCAACTTTCCCTCAGTGATCACCAAGGATGAATGGCCTCCAAACTCACCGGATCTCAATGTGATGGACTTTTCCATTTGGGCAATCTTAGAGGCTAATGTCTGCTCTCGAAAACACACAAGTTTGGATTCTTTGAAGACGTC
This sequence comes from Mesorhabditis belari, assembly GCA_958450365.1. Classification (NCBI taxonomy): domain Eukaryota; kingdom Metazoa; phylum Nematoda; class Chromadorea; order Rhabditida; family Rhabditidae; genus Mesorhabditis; species Mesorhabditis belari. Next base: position 261,986 of record CAUEEP010000913.1, read on the forward strand.
TTTGACCAAAGGATGGAAGGCGACTCCTCAAGATGACATTCGGGCCGCAGTGGAGGCATATCCGAACCGATTAAGGGCTGTTATCAAGGCAAAAGGCGGTCATATCGAATGATCTCTTGTTTCCTTATTTGTTACTGTTAAATAAAGCTATTTCTGTTTAAAAATCTTCTTCCAGTGAAACTTCTTGGTGTGCAATGCCTTGAGTATCTTGTTGCAATAATTATGACGCACCCTGTAAAGCTTGAATAGAATTGTAGTCTAATATTTTAAAGAAATTTGCAACTTTATGAAATAATAATTCAGGCGGACGACGTTCTCACTGTGTACATTTGTGTCGATCGGGAATGCTATGTACCGATTGGAAGGTTTACGAGTTTCGAAAAGCCATTAAACCACAAAATATCTAGAATTCCCTATTTATAAGCTGAAAGCTATAAATCCGTGGGTTTCTATAGCCTTTTCTTACTGCTTTTCTTTTCCTTTCTCTGTTTTTCATCCTTAATTTTATCTTTTTCCCAAACCCACATTTTTTTGACTCAGAGCCACGATTTGGGTATTTATGAGAGAGCTTTTAGCCTTTTAGCTCTTAACCGTTATCCGGGAAACTTCTAACCACCGCCAATCGATTCTTCATATCGTTTACATAGGAAACATAAACTAAAAATTCGATTTAAAGCTTGTCGAGCGAGCTAGAGAGACTCAAACTTGGGTTTTCACGACTTTTTTTAAAAAACCTTTCTAGTTTTACCTTTTACTTGTGAAAAAAATCAGTCTTGAAGAAAAGAAATTACTTCAATTTCTCTTTTTTCTACGTTCATAAGAACTTTCTTTTCTAGATTTTGTGGTTCTCGTGGCTGGCCGAATCGTCCACTTCTTTTACCCGGGAATACCCTGTGGTTTGTCTTGGAGAGTGGCGCGAGAGTTGATGGAAATACGGAAGAACAGGTACGAGAACAAGGATTGGATTTGAATGTTGAAAATCAAACGTTACAATCACCACAATTGCAATTTCTCACTTCTCTTTCAGATGTACGGTTTCCGTTGCACGATCACCGGCTATCCATCAATCGACGAGCCATCAAATCTCCAAATCGAACAGGAATTGGCGTGGATTTCGGCGAATGTTTGCCGGATATTGGTTGAGGTGAAAGTGATTTTGTTTATAACCGCAAAATATCTAGAATTCTAGAATCTAGAGTGATTTAAAATTATAGCAACTCGGTATTTGCTGGGTTCAGCCAATTTCAATTTCAAGTTCAGCCAATTTTAAAATCATTAAACCACTGATAAAATAACAATAACAATAACAACAATAACAAAAACAATAACTCATTTTTCAACAAAAAAATCAATCAAGCTTAAAGTGAGAGCATTGGGCGTTAATGCATTGAATCGTTTCGGAAAATCATTCCGATCTCTTCCAATCCGATCTCTTCCAATCCGATCTCTTCGAATCCGATCTCTTCGAATCCGATCTCTTCCAATCCGATCTCTTCCAATCCGATCTCTTCCAATCCGATCTCTTCCAATCCGATCTCTTCCAATCCGATCCTCATTCATTTCCATTTCATTTCCAAGACTTTAAACCTTCCAATCCGATCTCTTCGAATCCGATCTCTTCGAATCCGATCTCTTCCAATCCGATCTCTTCGAATCCGATCTCTTCGAATCCGATCTCTTCGAATCCGATCTCTTCCAATCCGATCTCTTCCAATCCGATCTCTTCGAATCCGATCTCTTCCAATCCGATCTCTTCCAATCCGATCTCTTCGAATCCGATCTCTTCCAATCCGATCTCTTCCAATCCGATCTCTTCCAATCCGATCTCTTCCAATCCGATCTCTTCGAATCCGATCTCTTCCAATCCGATCTCTTCGAATCCGATCTCTTCCAATCCGATCTCTTCCAATCCGATCTCTTCCAATCCGATCTCTTCGAATCCGATCTCTTCCAATCCGATCTCTTCGAATCCGATCTCTTCCAATCCGATCTCTTCCAATCCGATCTCTTCGAATCCGATCTCTTCGAATCCGATCTCTTCCAATCCGATCCTCATTCATTTCCATTTCATTTCCAAGACTTTAAACCTTTGAATCGTTCGATAAACAACGGTCTTGTTGATCTTCAATCGCTTGGCGATGTCGGTCCAATTGCAATTCAATCCAATTGTGCAATTGTGCAATTGTGTCGGTTGTAAGAAGACTAAGATCAAATCTCGATGAGCAGATTTCTTGGCCATTCCTAAAATTACAAAATACAAAACGAAGTTTTTGTATAATAATATAAAATATAATCAAACAACGAGAAAAAAAACAGAAAAAAGTCAGTAAAGCTTTAAGAATGTAAATCAACGGCATCTTAATTAAAGCCGACTCGAGTTGTTATTATTTTGGATCAAGGATCTTGAAAATAAAATATTGTGACAAGATTTGTTAAGTGCCCTCAAACTTGAAAGCAATTCTTTGGCTTTCCTTCTCGTTACGTAAAACTTTTAGAGAATAAGATTAAAAAATAAGAATCAATTCAGATTTGGTAAGCTTATTGGAAATTTTGATTTTTGAATGAATCTTTTTTCTTTAGCTTCCAAACGATCCCGAAGCTCTCTCACAAATTTTGATTGAAGAAGAAGAAACGAGAGATTTGATGGAAAAACACGGACAATTGTTGAGAAAGGTAAAAGAATTTTGAGTTTAAAACATATTCTGGACGATAAAGTCCACCGTTTGTTGCACTAATGACGATTATTTTTAGTGTAAAAACTCAAATTTGTACCAAATAAATTGTACTTTTCTATAACCAAATTTCATAAGGATCCTTTTAAAACCAACCACAAGTCGATTCGATAATTGGAAGTCGAGTTATAGAGTAAAATAGAAAAGTCCCCAGACTCAGAGACTCCTATCTGGAAGGTCAACTTTGACACTAATTTTCTCTATATTTTTATCGGTAAATCTACAAAACGAATTTTACTTTTCTATAACCAAATTTAATGGAGATTCCAATAAAACCAATCATAAGTTGATTTCATTTCTATAACTCGAGTTATAGACCATCCAAGTTGATCAGCCTTTTCAGGTAGGTAGTTCAACTTTTTCAACTTTGACTCGAATTTTCTCTATGTTCTTCCACTGGAGTGTACTAAGTAAATTGCACTTTTCTAAACCAAATTTCATAAGGATTCTTTTAAAACCAACCCCAAATCGACCCGATAATTGGAAGTCGAGTTATAGAGTAAAATAGAAAAGTCCCCAAACTCCGAGACTCACCACGGAATTTGGAAGGGTCTCCGAACTCAGAAACTCCTATTTTCTTATTTAGTTCGCAGAAAGTTCGATAACTTTTTTTACTAGTTTAAAGAGAAGATTCAAGGCTATCGAATGACTGTAATAGCTTGAATTATTTTTGAATTTTCATCAAATTATCAGTAAAAAGAGTTAACGACTACGCGATCACGCGAAAAAAAACCGTTTTTCCGAATGTGTTAAGCACTACTTTCCAATCGGTTCAACTTTACTGTTGCAACTTAAAATTTCTAGGGTTTAAACGTCTCTCACATCCCAACAGCGCACGAGCTTTTATCAAGAAGTCTTCCACCACCGACACTCACAAGTGGTGAGGAAAATCTTTAAGAATAAAGGGAATGGTCTTAGCTTAAAGTTGAAAATCAATTCGAGCTAAGGTCTTTTAGAATCGGAAATGCTGATTGCTGATCTGCAAAAATTAAAATTAAAAAATTAACTGCAAACTCGGACGACGGACGGACAAACATTTCCTCTTTTACACATTGCAATGTGTTAAAGACTTGACTGTGACAGACAAACTCGACAGACAAACGGACGGACAGACATTTCTCTTGAACATATTGTGTTCGATTTAGATTGAATAAATCTTAAGCGCTAGAATAACATGTTTTTACCGTTATCTTGACTGTTTCTTAGTTTTTATGAATCTATAAAAGGCTCTGGGTAAGAAGAGAGTGGAATAGCCTTAATAAACCCTTATAGAGCAATCTGGTATAGAAAATTCGCTTGAATTTCAAATTTCGGAGTCTTTATGAGGCGGTCATAAGGCCGATGTCCGTCGGCTACGCTACGTCTAGCGCATAGGGCGCTAGTCTAGCGCATAGGGCTAGTCTAGCGCATAGGGCTAGTCTAGCGCATAAGGCGCTAGTCTAGCGCATATGGCTAGTCTAGCGCTAGTCTAGCGCTAGTCTATAGAACCTATAAAGTTTTCTTGCTTGGGTTCGAATTGTCTCCTAGCCAATTCCCAATTTTGACTTCTAACTTTTCCCCGTTCAGATCTCCGTTTCTTGAGAGAATTCATTTCGGGTTCACCGGCAACTGTCGCTGGATTGTTGGCTAGGTGAGTGGATATAAATATAAAATATAAAAAGGCTAGGTGAGTGAATATAAATAAGTTAATCACAATTTCAGAAATAAAGAAGTTTAGACACTTCAAGGATTTTAGACACTTCAAGCTTTTCAATATTGAAACTGAATCTGATTCTTTTTGTTTTAGATGGCTTCCATTAGGTCCAATCGTCGATCTCTCTGGCTGTCAATTGGTGATGGGAGATGAACAATTGAGTGTTGGATCGAGGAATACGGTAAGGGAGACAAAAAAAAGCTTAGAATTGTTGCATAGAATTGTTGAATTTCGTTCTTTTATTATTCATTTTTAGCAATGAAATGAAATCGTTTCAGATCAAATTCGTCGTGCGTGACCAATTGGCCCGAGTGGCGCAGTGCAGTGAGTTGAGCGTTGAGGTGAGTAAAAATATCAAATATTAAAGCAAAAGTCAAAACCCAGGCAAGCCAAAGTTGCGGTTTGACTTGGGAAATCTGTTCATCAATCAATCCCCAGTCAATATAGATCAATATAGATTTCCAGTTTTCAATGCTATCCTAATTTTATCGAAAAGTAATAGTATAATGATGAAAAAATTCAATATTACTTTTTTTTTTGTTTTCCAGCCTATGCCGTAAAAAAAAAGTCACGGAAAATAACAAAAGTCTAGTTTGAAACTTAAATCAGATGGATTCCAATGAGAATTTATGAAACTTAATCGAAATCGGACATTCACAGTAAATCCAAAACGAACACAGTAGATAAATTTAGGTGACCGTGCAAATGGGTGGCGCGAATGACTCGACGAGGGGTGAATCGATTCGAACGCTCGACAATTTGCCCACCCTACAAATGATGGTACAAGTGAGTGCTAAATTGCATTACGGTTTTATTGTTTTTGCATATTTTCCAATCCAAAATGCCTAGTTTCAATATAAACAAGTAAATTTGAAATTTTGAGTAAATTTCAGTGACTTATAAATAAAACATGATAAACTTTTCAGTTTTCAACATTTCATTTCTTTTCATTTCTTTTTCAGAATCCCTTTCAACCAGTCTACTTGAATAAAGCGAGATATATGTCGATCTGTATGATGCCCGTCTATTCAAATTACAGTAATGAAGAGTTACGGTGAGTTGAAAGAGAAAATAAAGGCTTAGGCTTAGGCTTAGGCTTAGGCTGGCTTAGGCTGGCTTAGGCTGGCTTAGGCTTAGGCTTAGGCTGGCTTAGGCTGGCTTAGGCTTAGGCTTCGGCTAGCGGCTAGCGCCTCGCACGAAGTCTATTAAAGTATAGAGCTATAGAGTTAAAGAATGAGTAAAATGAAATATCAATCAAAATATTTGCAGTCTTGGTTTCTTTCGAGACGCCATTGCAAAGGAAACCATTGTGATGACACAAAAGAATGCGTTCAGGTGGGATTTTAAGGCACAAAAGAATATGTTTCAGTGGGATTTCTATGGTTCCAGAAGATTAGAACATTTAAAGCTTGTTTACTTTAGTTTCTGCGGTGAATGGATTCCAAGACAACAAGGAACATATCGAGTCGAATGTCGAGTTGATGGATTTCAAGTGCCACAATGCTACACGGTTGAGGTAGAAATGTTGAACTCTTTTTGATTCATTTTGAGCATTTTGAGCAGCTTTTGAGCGGCTTTTGTGCAACATTTTAAGCGTACAGCTGCGTAGTCGTTACTGTCATTTTAGGTGGTCGAAAATGGCGAGCTTTCAGAAGGAAAACGGGGAAAACATCGCGTAGCACAATTGAGCAGGTTTGAAGAGTTCGATAAACAATAATTCGAATCAAAATCCATTTCCAGAGCTCAACTCGCCTCAATCCAAGCGACAGCTCCATTCCAAGCGGTGCGCATTCGAAATTCCCCTTCGCTTAGCGCGCAAGTGATCGGATTTCTGCCAAGAGGTGACAATTTGGTTAAAACTTTAAAATTGTGATGCGAATATAAAATTTTTGAACACTTTCTTCTTAAACAATTTTGATTCTTTTTGATTCTTTAGGAGCAAGTCTCTCCTTTATTGAAGAAGTCGAGAATGGAGATGGGAAATGGTTGAGATTAACGGAAGAGACGAGCGCCTTGCACGCAGAAACACATTTCCCGGCACAGGTTGACCATTGAACTGATTGATCAACGTTTCCCGTAACAAAAAGACAATCAACCGATAACTTAAGCATTGTTTTTAGGCTTGGTGTCTCCAATTTCACAAAGCTCTCGACCGAGAGCTGATCAAATTGGAGAATTCAGCAGGTAAAGTACATGAAGTCAAAATTTTTGGCTTTTATTAGGGAAAGGTGGCCTTTTTGTTTGCTTTTTGATGCGCACTCAGTGTATTTAATAGAGCTTTAAATGGAGATTCCGAATCCGCTTTTAATTTTTCCAATGGTGCTCTGTATCGCAAGATATCTGGCATCAAAGTTTAAGACCCGGAATCCGACAGTATTTCAGCGAAATTCCCCACACTGTATGATAGCAGCTGTGATCTAGAGGTAAGTCGGCGGCATTCAGCCAGAAGAAGCCAGAAGAAGTCAGAAGAAGCCAGAAGAAGCCAGAAGAACCCTGGTTCGGTCAGCTCCAACTTTTTTCGCTCCTCGCGTTCACGCTCCAACAACGCGTTGAAATACTTTTTGATCATTTAACTAGAAAACAAAAAAGGATTAACATAGAGGGGATTCGAAAGAGCACAAAAAACTTGTGAGCACTCGCACTATCCACTACTTACAACCTGCGAGTAAAATAAGACCTCTAACAGCTTCGACAGCTTCGAAAATTGACCTAAACTTGAAAGCAAGATATCTTGCGATAAAGAGCTCCATTGGAAGAACTAAAAGCGGATTCGGAACCCCCATTCAAAGCTGTATCACATCAAAAAGGTCACCTTGATCTGATGCCTTTTTCTAGTTAGCAAGAACTCACTCTGAAGCTGAATTTAACTAGTTATCAACGATAATGTTTTAGCCCGCTCACCACGAGAAGAATTCTCTCGTGGCGAAAGTGTTGAGATGCAAAAATCGATGGAGAGAGCCGGGGAACAGAGTGTGCTCATCGAGACACAAGAGGTTTAAACCGAGATTTTTGCAATTATTTTCATTTCTCATTGTTAACTTGCACTATCTGTTAAGCTAAAATATATTTTCAAGTAATATTTTTCACTTTCCTTCAAGCTAACCAGTTTTAATCCAGTTTTAATCTCGAATCTTAGTGATTAATTTGAAGATTTTCCAAGTAGATCGACAAATGGCAACTGATTATGCCTCGTATTACAAAAAATATAAATATCCAAAGCTAGCCCATATATTTCAGCTATAATTTTTTCAGATGTACGTTTTGGAGGACGGCGATCGAGTGGATCTCTATCAAAAACCGGCATTAGACTCGGCGATTGATGGAGAATTTTTAGAAGGTTTGAAAATTTGAAAATTTGAAAATTTGAAAGTTTAAAAAAAACAGAATTCATTATTAAACTAAACATTTAAAAGTCCTATTAACTGTTTCACGATTTAACTTTTCGTTGTTTCTTTTACAGGTAGAAGAGAGCTGCTCACCGATGGATGGATTCACAATGGACAGGGTGTGTGGATTCGTTTAGCGCACACGAAGCGCTTCATTTTGGCTGAGGTTTATTTTTTGAATAATCTATAGAAAGATTTATGATAGATACTTTATTCAGGACATGAAATAAAGCGCGCAAGATATTTAAAATGAATACAAATGAATTCATACACATAAACACGAAAAGGGACCGATAAAAAGCAACACGATATAATTTATATAATATATGGGTAGTACAGATAACGTCAAGAATCCACTAGAGCTTCAAGAACAAGATGATCTACAGATAATTGTTAAAGGCATTCATCCCGACCCCTTTTTTCTGGTCTCTTTGAATTCGGCTCTCTACGGGGCGCCTCCAGAAGAAGGCCCTTTCTCATACACCAACCTTTCCGTTTCCAACCGCTAACCTTCCGTTTCCGTTTCTAGCTTCCACAACTTCTTTTTTAATCAAGTTATTAAATTGGGGAACCTTTTACTCCCTTATGTTCGAAAAATGTTCTTTAAACGAGCGCCTGATGGGTTGCGTTTGATAGATACAGGGCATGAAATAAAGCGCGCAAGATATTTAAGATAAATACACATGAATTCATACACATAACACGAAAAGGGACCGATAAAAAGCAACACGATATAATTTATATAATATATGGGTAGTACAGATAACGTCAAGAATCCACTAGAGCTTCAAGAACAAGATCATCTACAGATAATTTAAATGTTTCGAGACTATTGGACTCTCTCAAAACTCTGGGGAATCGATTCCAAAGTCTGGGAGTTCTTATTGTAAAAGATTTATACACAAACTTAATGGAGGTGACTGGAATTTCTAAAACGAAAAAACCTTTCATTGAACTAACCGTGGGATTAACTTTGAATAAATCTCGGTAGAAAAAAAACCTATAGAAATCTTTCAGGATCATATCGGCGGTCGATCCTCAGTGCATTCACAAGTGCAAAGCTCAAATGGAAACGATGATGAAGAGACGAAAGAATGTCGACCATTACAGACAAGGTATCACAATGAATGTGTTTCAGCGTTGTAAGCCAGTTGTAAGCCAGCCGGCCAGCCAGCCAGAGTAGAAAGTCAATTAAAGTCAATTATCTTGACTTTATCCTGGCTTTATCCTGAACTTGGATAGCAAGTTTTAGCTGAAAATCATTCTTCAGATCCTCAGCCTCTTCGGTGAAAGCTCTGCGGCCTTCAGTTGTCGATTGTTGTCGAACGGGTGAGTGTTAACATTCAAAAAAAGGACTCATAGACTTTCAGAAGTTTTGTGTTTATTTTTTAAAGTGAAAAGTTAAGCTATCAAAGAATGTTATCAAAGAATATGGTTAGAATTTAAGCTCAATGTTTTAGATAAACAATTGTTTCAGATAAACAATTGTCAATTGATTGATAACATTGATAAACGTCGATTGATCTTTTGCTTCACATATTATTAGATTTCAATTTTCAGACAGTTGCAGCCTCAAGAGCCCTGAGAATTTCATTTCTTCAATTCTCGTTTCACCTTTTCATTTTCAGTTTTCGCCGCTTTCCTCTGGCATGAGCATTTGGTGAAAGATGCGATGGCCGCCGCGGCTTATCTCAAATTTCATACACATCTGCACAATGTGAGTACAAATAATATGAAAGAGATTTGAAAACTTTGTGAATCAAAGATATTAGAGATTGTAATGTGTTCAATGTTCTTATTGTTAAAAAAAGCTTTTTAAAAAATGCCATTTATCCTTACCCAAGCGGGTTATTTGAGCTTTTGATTTTAAAATTGTCTTTTAGCTTTTGATTTTTTTTAAAGCTTACAAAATTGTCGGTATTAATTGACAAAAGAAAACCCTAATTGAGAAACTGCTGTACATTGCTGTGCATTGCTGTACACTGTTGCAGATTGCTGTACCTTGCTGTAGATTGCTGTAGATTGCTGTAGATTGCTGTAGATTGCTGTAGATTGCTTGTAGATTGCTGTAGATTGCTGTAGATTGCTGTAGATTGCTGTAGATTGCTGTGCATTGCTGTACACTGTTGTAGATTGCTGTAGATTGCTGTAGATTGCTGTACATTGCTGTACATTGCTCTACACTGCTGTACATTGCTGTACACTGCTGTACATTGCTGTACACTGCTGTACATTGCTGTACATTGCTGTACTTTGCTGTACATTGCTGTGCATTCCTGTACATTGCTGTACATTGTTTTTTTATTATTTCTTTTGTTGGTTGTTTGTTTTAAAATTTCATTACAAAATAGTAAGCCATCAATAGTAAAAAGAACTTTAATACATTCACGACAAAGTCATTTTTAGCTTGGCTGTCGTTTCTGTTAGCTGCAGACAGCTGAAAATTTGTAATCGAAAGCAGGATAGAGAATCTGAATCCATTTTTTTGGAGCAACTTTAATTCCCGAGTCAATAACTTTTGAAAAACTTTAGCTCTGGCCTTGTTCTCAATCCGTTCCAATTTCCATGGCTCCAACACCATTGCAACCGCTAGTGAAACTATGGAAAGAGGTATGAAAATGAAAATTATAATGCCAAAATGGGTATTGATTTTTGCCGAGGAATTGGATAGACAATGGGAATATTTCCACATTTCCAGGTTTGCACATCAATTCAAAACAGTATCCATCAACATCTGATCCTTCCATCTCCTCCAGCATTGAGACATTCAAAGTAGGAGTTATTTCTATTATTGTAAAAGGATTTTTACTGAAATAAAATCGAAACTTTTTCAAAAAATCCTTTTTGTAAAGGCCTCTTTTTTTTTGGGAAACCTTGTATTTTCCATTTTCAATTTTCAATTTTCAAAATGATTTTAGGGGTGCTTCTTCGCAATTCGATACTCTTCAATCAGAGCCGGGCATTCTTTGTGAGCTGTGCGAGGAAAGATCTCGAGCACAGATCACTGGTTGGTTTGGAAGAAAAATTTCAAAAAAAATGTTGTATTGGGTTGGTGGAAAAGTCCTTTCGGATTTTTTGTCCCTTTACTAAAATAGCTGTAAAAACTTTTAGAAAAGAGATATCTCAAAACGGTTTTTACCAATCGATCCGTCTTGAATTCAGCTTTAGGATGAGCTATAAAACGTCAAAATTCGACAAATTTAAGGTACTCTCCCAAAAAATCCGAAAGGACTTTTACGATAGGAAAAAAAATCAACCCAATACTTGATAGTTTAAAGGGAATTAAAATAGATTTTCACTAAAATTATTGCCAAATATTAATCTAGTTTTTGATAAAGTTTAATAGAGAAATGAATAAATGAAATCGATTTATCAAAATAATTTATTGGGTATTAACCCATTCGAAACCGCAGCATTTTTTCTTTCTGCGTCTGCGGACCAAGCCTTTTTTTTGACATTTTTGACTCCGAAGCAGTTTATCCAGATGGTTGGAAAGACTTAAGAGAGTCTCCTACACCATTTATTTTTGATGAAGAACGATTTGGATTTGACTTCAGTACTTTTCAAAATCCTATCGATTATTATTCTTATTTTATCGACGACAAATTAATTAATATTTTAGTAGCGGATTAATTAATCAAAGCGGTCCGTTCCTGAGTTTTTGCTGCAGCGATTATTCGCTGCAGAAGTTTCGAATGGGTTAAAGGATGAAAGCCTTCAGTGTTTCAGCTGGTTTTAAAAAGCTTTAAAAAGCTGTCGAATTTGTAGAGAAATACGGCTAGATTTAAGGCTAAATTTAAGGCAAAAATTACTCTCAAAAGTTTGGGCATAGTGAGCAAAATCGGCTCAGTCGCTGACCGCGCTACGCATTCCAAAAAGTGAAGCCTTATAAACCCCAAAGGTTTCGCCAGATGGCGACCGACTGTGCACGTGGACAAGAACAAGAACACCTGACTCTTTTACAGTGTTCTTTTGATTTGTAGATGGCACAAAAAGAAACTTTAGTCATTTCTACATAAAACTTTATCTAAAAACATGATATTACTACAAATGCTGATACTACAAATGCTGAAAATTTGATTCTAATGAGAATCAGTTCTAATTCCTTAAATTTGAAGAGAATTTTTCACCAAATCAGCTAAACGGTGACATTTCAATAAATAGGTAGAGGTAAATTGCCTCTAATCACTTGGATTTTGTGTTAAACATCTGGGTAAAGTGATTGAGAGTTACGGTTGCTGAAGAGAAGTTGAAATTTGAAGAGAATTTTTCACCAAATTAACCAAACGGCGATCTTTCAATAACTAGGTAAAGATAAATTGCCTCTAATCACCGTGTCGCAACACTCGCAACACTTTGCCTGGATTTTGTGTTAAATATCTTGGTTGAGTTACGGTGACTGAAGTAGGCTTTAGCCATTCGGCGTCTCAATCTTCAAAGATCTTTTTCTCAATCTTTTTCATTCATTCATAATTTTCATGTAAATATATTAACGAATGAAATCTATTTGTTATGAATCTTTAGTTTTTTAATCTTTAGTTCACATGCGAATGTCGCATCCGGGTTGTGGGAGTGCTTGTCAGGGACATGGCTTCAACTCCAATGGAAAATACACATCTGGTTGGGCGGGTTTGTGTGGAGATGGGGGACGATCGAATACAACTTGGTGAGGAAAACATTATCGAATTTGATTTGTTTGATTTGTTTGATTTGTTTGATTTGTTTGATATGTTTGATCTATTTGATCTATTTGATCTATTTGATATGTCAATATCAAATCTCAATATCAATATTGATATAAGAGTTGAACACTCTGATAAGCTTTCTTTCTCATTCCAGGTATTTAATGTGTCCTCCGTGCCGTGCTCGTTACCTCAAACAAACGCCTACTGGACATCAACAGGAAAGAAGTCGACGGTGAGGGGAATTAAGGAAAATTTGTTGATGTTTAACTTGAAGTTTTTACAATTTTTTTACAACTTTTTTACAATTTCTTTGAAACATTATTTGAAAATAATTCAGGAGTATTATGGTAGTAGTTGAGTATTTGTTTGTGTCACATTCATCTTAAATAAATCCTTTTCTATATCCTTTTCTTATTCAAATTTCAGCTGGCGTGAGTTTCGTCTCTCTTCCGCGCAAATCGATTGTCGACCCGAGACTGTCATCAAACAAAATGCTCTTTTTTTGCTCGAGTTGAATGCGAGTGTCGAGGGAGCTGATGGGAGTAAAGTTTGTGAATTTGAACTTCAAGGCAAACATCCACAAGTTAATAAAATTAATAACAATAGATTTACAGTTTTCAGTAGACCTTCTTAACGAGTCCGGGCAAAATTTCCAGACAGTCTCTCTCGCTCTTCTATTTTTTTACTGCCCATAGCTCTTTCGAGCATGAAACCCAGTTCCCCCGCAAGCCCTTATTCTAGGCTTCATTTTGATTCTAAACATGGCTAGATTCTGTTTTGCCATTCTTTAGATTTCGATCATTTTAGACAAAAACTTTTCTGGACTCGTTAAGCTGATCGAGTCCGGCGAAAGATTGATCGAAATCTAAAGAATGACAAAACAGAACCTAGCCATGTTTAGTATCAAAATGAAGCTTGGGTTTCATGCTCGAAGAAGCCTTGGGCAGTAAAAAAATCGAAGAGCATGGCAGAGTGTCTGAAAATTATGCTCGGACTCGTTAAGCAGGGCTAGTTTTCAGTATTTATTTCATATTCTATTTCAGAGCAGCTCGGCGACAAACTCAGGCTGGACAACGGTTTTCCCGGGACAACTCACCACAATCACCCCGTCCGTGCATCGATCCGTCAATTTCGGTGTCAGCAAGCATACGGTAAGCTTTGATGTATTGTAGAAAAAAAAAATGCTTCAATACCTAGCTAACCACAACATCACACCAAATAAGAAGAGATTCCGATACAGTACAACCAAACACTGTCGCTCATTCATCAGATCCAGGACCAAAGGTGAGAAATATTTGATTTCAAAGCTATCAAGGACTAAAAAGGAGTCAGTTAGAAGATTTTTGTTACGCTTTATTACTGAAATAAAGTATATATTCCCAGCGAAAAACGCTCACTAACGTTTGCGTTTTCCACTGGGGAGATCCACGTTTTCCGCACAATCTAAGCCCTGCCCCTTTTTGCCAATGGCTGCACACAGACGGACAGACGTTCCTTCTGCTTTATATTAGGGACTTGCAAAAGAAACTGCGGATTACTTCCGAGGACCAAAGTTTTTTTTATTTGAAAGTGTGATGGTCCGGTTTAAATTGTATTATATTGTATTATTATTGCTTATTCATTTTAATTATTTTCACAACTATTGCTATCATTAAATATTGCATAATCTTCGGTAGAAGATGACGGATCAAAAACTCATGTTGCAAGCGTGCCTTCTCTATGACCTCAAAATGAAGAAATCAGCATCGAAGTCGCAGGGGAATCTTTGTGAAACATTCGGAGGAAACATTTTGAGTGAAAGAACTTGCCAGGAACGGTTTCGACGTTTTCGTGAAGGGGATGGCGGCTTGGAAGATGGATATTGTCCAGTTGTTTTCGATAATGCGGAGTCGCTGGAGATTGTCGAGTTGGATCCAACTCAAACTTTGTCCGAATTAGCCGAATACTTTAAATGTGATTCGAGCACAATTTCACGACACATTGCGCTTATTGGAAAAAGGAATCGTTGTGGTCAATGGGTCCCACATGAATTGTCCCCTGAAAACAAAGCCAATCGAGTTTTATTGTCTCGGATTTTATTGAAAAAGGCTACGGGCAGTGCTTTTTTTGAAAGCATGTTGACGATGGACGAAAAGTGAATATATTTCAATAATTCAACACGCAAAAGACAATGGTTGAGCAAAGGAGAAAGGCCGATTCCGACATCACATCCAGAATTTCACGGAAAGAAAGTTATGCTGTCGGTCTTTTGGAATATGAAAGGAATCGTTTATTTTGAACTACAAAAATCTTCAAAAACTATAACTTCTCAAATCTACGCCGAACAGCTGAAGAAAGTTGATGAAATTCTACGAGAAAGAGGTGTTAATCCAAGGACAATCCATATACTCGCTCACAATTTTCGGGTACACACATCAAATTTGTCTCAAAACACTATGGTGAATTAGGCTGGAAACTTGTGCCTCATCCGCCCTATTCGCCTGATGTTGCTCCCTCAGATTACCACTTGTTCCTGTCTATGCAACACTCTCTTGCAAAGCTAAAGTTTAACAATCCTGAAGAAGTCGAAATTTGGGTGCAAGACTAAGTTGCGTCGCGGGACCCCGAATTTTTCGAATCAGACATCCGAAGTCTACGTAGAAAATGTAAGAACATAGTTGATAATAATGACAAATATCTTTTGGAATAAAGTTGTTTTCTTCTTGATTTTTGGGCTGTTCAAATGTTGGTTATAATCCGCAGTTTCTTTTGCAAGTCCCTAATATATAGTAGACTAGCGAAAAACGCTCACTAAAGTTTGCGTTTTTCGCGCAATCTAAGCCCTGCCCCTTTTTGCCAATAACTAACGGACAACTAACTAACGGACAGTCGTCTCTTCTGCTTTATATATCGTAGATATATAGTAGATCATTTTTTTTTTAGGTGAACACATCAAGTCGAGCGGAGAGTTCGATGGAAGAACGAGTACAGATAAATGCTGAGGTAATGTTGAAGGCTATTTAATGAATTTTTAAGTCAAAGAGCAAATTATTTTTTAAAAAAATAGTTTAGAAATATGTACTTATTTATTGTTAGGTAAATTCGATAAGAATAGCTGTGAGTGACAAAATATTGGAGCGAAAAATCGCGTTGAAAAAAAGTCTTTCGAATTTCGGTTACTCTTGTTCCTTTTCCTGTGGCTTTTAGTTTCCAAATCAGCTTTTAAAATGAAGAATATCGAATCATTTCCCTTAATTATCTATTTTTTTCACAGGTTCTCCAAAGTCCATCGGCTGCTTTGGTGTCTCTTGTTTCCCTCTCTTCTGCTTGTCAATCGCCCGGTCAATCGGTGATGATGAGAAGGCCCGTGATGGCTTTTGTCATTGAGCATCATGACTTAAAAAGGTAACCTCTTCAAAGCCTTATTTGTGACTTGATTTGTGACTTGAGTTCGACCATTGACTGTGGAAAAAATCCGCAGATGGTCGAACTTGTGAGGTCTCGCTCTAGACCTAGAAAGTCTCGCTCTAGACCTAGAAAGTCTTGCTCTAGACCTAGAAAGTCCCGCTCTAGATCTAGAAAGTCTCGCTCTAGATCTAGAAAGTCTCGCTCTAGAAATGAGTGCTGTACCACTCGGCCAAGCCAAGCCTAGTAACCGATTCTCTAAAAGATTGTTAAGACTCCAATGGCGTTACCCAAATAACCACATTTTCTTTTCAGAGTCCTAATAAAACTTTAGACGCTTATAACTCCTGACAGATTGTCATTTAGCAAAAACCGAATATATATTCGGAATCAGCATAAAATTCTGCGTTGAATGGTATAGATCGCATGGCATTTCGTCATCTCAGCCAGTTCCCTTGTCAATTTATTCGACCTCCATGCCAAGTGAGCGCGTCTGCCATGGCCGACTGGCTAAGAGGCCTGTATCTTAGTCGAGAGGTCAAGGGTTCAATCCCGCCGGCTAAGAGGGCTAGCTAAGAAGGCAAGCTTTAGCATGCTTTGTGTATTGTTTTTACCACATTGAAAGAATATATTTAGAAAGCCAACCTTATCTTATTCGATAAACAAATTTTCTTACTAAAAGGATCTTATTATTTCCAAAGTCTAAACGACTTAATACTATTCAAAAAAATGTTGCAAAGCATTAGAAACATTTTCCAGAGTTCGCGAATCGTCAATCGTTGCCGTGAGAAGAGCTGTCGGCTTTTCGCACGCATTCCGAGTGTGGAACTGGTTGCTGAGATTGGTTTCTTCGGAAACAAGGTAGTCAAATCTATCTACTAATTATTTAACTAATAATTAACCAATAAAAGCTTTATTTTAAAGTAATCGTGAAGAAAAGCGAAAGAGATAAGCTTCTAAGAATAGCCTCTAAGATAAGCCTCTAAGAATAGCCTCTAAGAATAGCCTCTAAGAATAGCCTCTAAGATAAGCCTCTAAGATAAGCCTCTAAGATAAGCCTCTAAGAATAGCCTCTAAGATAAGCCTCTAAGAATAGCCTCTAAGAATAGCCTCTAAGAATAGCCTCTAAGAATAGCCTCTAAGAATAGCCTCTAAGATAAGCCTCTAAGAATAGCCTCTAATTTCAATTCTGGCATAGCTATAATAGTGTTTCTCTCTCCATTTCTTCAGTATCTACAGTATTCTAATTTTCAGTGTCTCGGATATCGTTCTTCAATATCTTTCTTCTCTTTCTTCATATTCTCCCCTTGTCGATCCATCGCAATCATCAAAAGCGCCTGTCAAATTGCTCGCCCATCCGTGGAGACTCTGCTTTTTGGCTGGTTTGTCACATATTTCTCAATTAAATAAGATTAAAATTGCAAAAGCTAACAAGAATTTATTTAAAAATATTATATATTAAAGAAACCAATTCCTAAACGAGTTTAAATATGTTGAAACTAGGCTTTTTTTTACGTAAAGAAAAAGTAAACGGAAACCGGCACAAAGACAACTTTGCAATACCTGAATATCTTTTCAGTATTCTATAAAAATATTAGTTCTCTTTAAAAGAAGTTCTCTCTTTAAAATCTCTCTAAAAAGCTACCGTAAATACTGTAATAGTACCCCACCTCCATAATGACGGTGCGGAGTGTTGCGTAGTCTAGCTTTGAACGAGTTTTTCTCAACACTGGTTTATGCTACAAGGCGCGCTTAGGTATCAAAAAATAGCCCCGAATTTCAGCTATTTTTTGATACCAAAGACGCATTTTTTGAAAGTACGGGCGCTTTGAAAAAAATGAATTACTAAAAAACTTTTGCGACTACGCGCCTGTACGAGGGGGATGGGGTACTATTACAGTATTTACGGTATATCTCCTTTACTTTAAATCAATATCCTTTTTGCATTCATCTAACGATTCATCTTAACGATTCAGGTCCAATAGCCGTAAAAATGGTGCAACAGTTGCATTCATTTCTCTACACAATCGCTGTGATACTTCAATCGAGTGGAGTCGATCCGGGATTACGGTAAGATTTGATAGCATTTAGCAAGTTGATTTCTTTATAAATGTTATAAGACAAAATCACCATTTTTCAGAAGTCTTTGCTTCCAAGCGTGGACAATTCAGTTGACCGCTCATGAACAGGTAAAAATGATTCAACTAAAAGATTTATCATTGTATTGTAGAAAAAATATCCGTTCTCAGGGATTTTTGAATAAGTAACCGCGCTTTGAGTGAGAACTCAATAGCTGCTTATCTGCTATATAAAAGAGAAATGGTCGTTCGTTTGTCTGTCCATCCGTCTGTCCACACTCTGGATCTCGGCTTCCTGTGAACCGATTTTAATAAACTTTTTTTAATCAATATGGAATTAAAAATGAATAGGTACATACTTTTTGATCAAAATAATTTTTCATCCAAAAGCGCGTAAAAAAAAGCAGAAAGACCACTTAGCCACGGCCCTTGGAAGGCCGTCAGGAGGGGAGTGTGGTTGAGTGGTTAACGTCCCGTCTACAAAACGACTGCCCTAGGGGTGTGCCGGGTTCGATCCCTATCCATTCCAAGCTTTTTTGCTTTAAACGTGAACGTCTTGTTCCTCGATTTTCTTCTGTTTTTGTGCTTCAATCATCCTTTATTAAGTATAATTTGAAAGCGTGAAGTGTCCTCTTCAAAAGTATACGAATTTCTTATTCTTTTTAACGAGGACTCTTCATAATGATGTCAAATAGAGGTTGATTAGAATAAGCAATCCTGAGAAAACGATATCTAAACTGCTAATAACAAAAAGAACTGGTAGACTCAATAAAATGAATAACTCCAATCGATTCGCCGACCTTGAAAACCCCCCGGGTACAAATTTCCAGTTGAATAGCTTTTTTCTAACATCTACAACGCGAAAAATCCCATACGCGAAACTTGATTGAACTTTTCCATTTGCTCAATCTTTTTTACAAACAATATTCCAGGATCTCCTTTCATTGACTTGTTCAATTCTTGCCTCAGTTGGAAGGGTTCTCTCGGATCCATCAAATGATCGAATCTGGGTTGATAGCCAGAGTCAAGCCGGATCGGAGCAACAAAATTCGATCACACAAAGGTTTATTTTAAATAAAAAAATCATAGCTAAAGCTAATTATAAGTCCCAAACGATTTTCTAGACTCTTTATGCTCTATCTTTTATCTATTGACACGAAGATAGGTTTCCTTAGCTAAAAGCGTCTAAACTGGCTCATCAAAATTTTTAAAATTACTTTAGAATTTCTAATAAATTCTCTTTCAGAGTGACAAGCAACGCTGAGAATAACGCTGAAGTGAAGCAAATGGAAGATGTGAGTTTGTGGAAAAGATTCTAAAAGTAAAAACTATATTTATGTAATATTTATTTATTTATTTTTATGTAAAGGTGAAAGGAAAAGTTTCAAATTTATTCACACCTTTTTTTAATTTTACAAATCCTTTGTATTTTATTGTTATTCAGATAACACAACATTGTCGTATCGAGGCCTCATCCCGACAAGCGATGGTCGTTTGTTTGACTGATGCCAGTATGGAAACATTTTGGGAAAGCGGAGAAGAGGTGTGTGCAAAAATTGCTTAAAGAAGAAGAAGAACTTCACTTGAAGAAGGACTTCACTTAAAGAAGAAAAGAATCGAAGAACTTTTGATGATTCTAGAAATGAAAAGAAATTCATCAAGAAATGATTTTCTTATCGTATCGATTTTGGGTGATAGAAATGAAGCGACCAATAAAGTATTAAGAGGAAGAGGAGATAGAATAAAATGAACACTGCCAATCGATTCCCCGACCCCGAAAACCCTAGGGTACAAATTTCCAGCTGAATCTCTTCTTTTTATACTATCTACAAAGCAAAGGAAAGATCTCTATGTAAATGACTGAGAGGCGTCCTTTGTGCGACCGTCAACTGGCAAACCCCTCGGGTATATAAGGATTCCCTTTTGGAATCTGTGAAGGGTGTTAAAACGTCAAAACGCAAAACAAAAGTGCCAAAAAGGAATCGAATTCGAGCAAAAAAAATGGAGCTCTGGTTTTGCATGCAAGCGCTCTATCATCTAGACCATCAAGGCAGATCCGGGACCCTTGAGAGAACCCCTATAAAGGCATTCGGCTTTAAATTTTCGCATTTTCACTCTAGAACTTAAAACACGTATAACTTTTTCTAGAAAATCATTTTGCAAAAACGGAAAGCAGCTTCGGAATCAGCGTGAAATTCTGTATCGAATGGTCAATGGCTTATCTCATTTTGCCACATCCTACTGTTGTCTTCCCCCTGTAAAGCGTCAATTTGGTTTTAGTGAGCGAGAATCGAGAAAATCCAATTCAGACCCCTCCCCCAAATCCCTTTTAATCTAACAGAAAAGTCAATTTAATTATTTGATCATTTTTGATCATTTTCAGGACAAATCCCGTTCTCGTCTTTTATCGATCAATTGTGAATCGGAGGTGATGAGCCCGGTTTTGTTGGCGATTTTCTTCGACAATGTTCGAGATGAGCAATTCAGGTATGAGATTGGGCCAAACACAATTCAACTAATGCTCACAGTATAGTTAAAATGGTTAAAAATAATAGCAATATGTTAGTTGAATCGATGATAATAAAGTCAGCAAAAGCTCTGCGCTATTTGTTTGGTTGAATTTCTTGAATCTAATCAAAGAAAAAGGATCATCATCTACTTTTTGACTGCCTAAGCCTAAGCCTAAGCCTGAGCCTAAGCCTGAGCCTAAGCCTGAGCCTAAGCCTAAGCCTAAGCCTGAGCCTAAGCCTGAGCCTAAGCCTGAGCCTAAGCCTAAGCCTAAGCCATGAGCAATTCAGGTATGAGATTGGACCAAAAACAATTCAACTAAAGGCTTTTTTGGAAGTTTTTTTTTTGCTTTAAAAGGCAGACACAAGAAAATCTATTGATTGCATTCAAACTTAGAATTAGTAGGACAAAATATTGTTTTGATAGCATTATTACTATTATCAAGACAATATTTTTTAAGTTTCATTCAGCTCATTCAGAATATCTTTGTTCAAATCCGAAAAACCAAAAAAAATCATTCAGAACATCATTTGTTCAAATCCGAGCTCTACTTACAGACGGATCAAAGAGAAATCTTCATTCACAAGCATTGGATGCGGTAAGAGATCAAGGAGAAAAGATCGAGTTTTAAAATATTCAACTTTAAAAAGAAACGAGAAATCAATACTTTCAGCAAGCATTGTTTTTATAATAACTTTTTATATACTTCTAATTATTTCAACAGTTACTATAATAATCTATACAACAAATCACAGTATTGTTGTTAAATTGTTAAATATTCAATCCGTTGACTGAATATCTTTTCGCCAAAAACAACTATGCTCTTTTCTTAAAAATTGCCCTAGACTAATTTACGTAATTTTATTTGCGCAATTCGCCATAACTTTCTTCTAAGTCGGTCAATCTTTATGATTTTGGTTTCATTTTGTAGATCTCAAAAAGTGTAACAAAATCACACCAAAATCATAAAGATTGGCTTACTTAGAAGAAAGTTATGGCGAGTTGCGCAAATAAAATGGCGGAAATTCGCCTACCCCTAAAAAATTTCAAGTCAATTATTAAATATTTAATCTGTTGACTGAATATTTTTTTGTTGAAAGAAACAATGATTTTCTCTTGAAAATTTTCAAGTCGACTTGGGGGTGGGACAAATGCGACCTTTTTTTGCGCACCTGGACATTTGCGCACCTTTTTTTTTGCTGGAAGTGTCAGCGAGGTCTGATTTGTCGAAATTCGGAATCTACGCATACGATTCCCTTCTATGAAAACGTTTTTGAAGCTCTACGACTTTTCCTAAGGCTTTTTCCAGCAAAAAAAAGGTGCGCAAATGTCCAGGTGCGCAAAAAAAAAGGTCGCATTTGTCCCACCCCCATCGACTTTACAAAACTTTGACTAAATGATGTTGGGGGTTTGGATCGACAGATTTTTTTTTCTTTTTCCAATAATTTGAGAGTATATGCAACTTTTTATGCTCTTTCAGAATCCGTTTTCAGTTTTCTAAACAGTACTTTAGTTTTTCTGAAAATACGAAAAAACCGCCGCAACAGCCATTTTATGCGCTCTTTTCGCGTTGCTCGTAGGAAAAAGCGCTATTTGACACACTACCCCGGATGTAAAGTTGCCACTTGGGTAATTAAACCGATTTGAAACGTTTTTCACAAAGAAAACTCCTAGTTTTTTGATTGAATATCAATTCTAAAGCCTAAATGATCCCTAGAAACACTAATACATGCCCAAAACGCTTGTAAGCCAACACTCACGTCCAAAATTAGCAATATTGATGTTTTCTAGACGGGGATAGAAAAAAATTAATAAAAAATTCGAAATCAGCACCCTCGAAAACCCCCAAGTGCAAATTTTTAGTCTGCTTGCTGATAAAAAATGTTTTTTTTTTTTTGCGTGAATCATTTAAAGCTCTAAAATTTTTGAAAGTTAAGATCTTTATTAAAAATATTGGCTAATACATTTTATTAAAATTGTTTTTTTTAGCAATTCGTTGGCTGGATGAAAGCTTGCATCACGGGAGCGGCTCAAGTCCAAATCGTTCTTCGCGGTCCCTTCAATGCGCAACGAGTGCGACAGGTGAGCAGATTTTTGAGGATCATCTAAGAATCCATGATTTTTCCAGCTATCAATCTCCGGCTTCTACTCATCTCCATCTCTATCCCCGAAGAAATCCCTTCTCCGTCCATCGCAATCCCATCAGTTACTCTTCTCAACCACACAATCCGATGCTTTTTCACTGTTTCAAGCGCTTTCCGCACAGGTTGGTTGATGTATTTATTCTTGATTGAATGAATGCTAAAGTATTTGTGATTTATATTGTTTTCCGCTACACCGAAATTGTTTCTTTTAGGCGTTCTCCGATGAAATGGCCGAAGAACAACATGGCACTCTTCGGCAACGAGTCATCGATCTTTTGTTTAGGTTTTCGTTTCAATATTTAAACCATTAGTTTAAAAATTTTAGCCGAGTCCAACTGCAGCCTCTTCAAACACATGTTTGCACACAAATTGCTAACGCACTTGATCGGTAACTTTTTTAGAAGCTTAAACTTATTAGCTTTTTAGTGCGTTGTTTTTAGTGTTTGTTTTGTTTTAATCAGTTGATATGATAAATTAAGCTCAAATCAAAAATCTAAATTCTAAATTTTACGAACTTTTAACTTGTCGAGATTGTAGTAAACGATTGTGTAAATATCAAAAAAGATGATAGTTAAATCGGTTCCTTTCCAATATCGGAGGAGCGGAAAGATTATCGGGGGAGCGAAAGGAAAATCGGGGGAGCAAATTTTGCCCCCTCGAAAAATGCATTTCCGGGACTATATTTTAACTCCAACGTTTTTTTAAAACTTTAACGACGATGCGCTTCTCCGATATTTGTGCGTTCAAGAAATCGACGGCAATCGATTATTTCGTCACCAAAGGAGTCATCCAGTCGTGGATTTGCAAATGTGGCGAATCGATGAAAGTCCGCTCAAAGGGAAAAGATCTATTTCGCTGGGTATGTGACACTTGCGCACGGCAAAAGGTCCCCAAGCATTCAAGAGGGATTCGAGTCGATAACTTTTTGCAACAAAGCAAGCTCCCGTTCGTCACAATTTTAAATAGGACATATGTAGCGCTGCCAAAATTTGCTCCCCCGATTTTCCTTTCGCTCCCCCGATATTGGAAAAGAACCGTTAAATCTTTTAGAGAAGTGATTTTCTTACGTGATCGCTCGAAGAAAAACTACTCGTACGCGTGCGGTTTAATGCATATTTTGACGAGGATTTGCGCGTCGAGAAGAGGCACTGAGGTGAGAGATGTTTAATATTTTAAATTAAAATAATAGTCGCTTCTTAAAGCTTACCTGGCCAAATATTGTCAAATTGTTTATTCAGGTTTTCTCGGCAAGAAACTATCTGTTGATCACGCTATCCGAGTTGCTTCTCTTCTCACCTCAGGTGCTGAACTTTTTTTGTTTTTTTCTACTGATCTTTCAACTTATTCAATTGAAAAGCAAATTTATTAGTTTCCGTTTGAAATTTCTCAACTCAATTCATTTTTAGGTTGTGCAATGTCAAGTGATCGAAACAATCGAAAAACTCTTAGGCGTTTTCTCACCGGCACAGGTATAAAGTGAATTATTGACTTAACAACTTGAGTTTTCTGGGAAAATATTCATTCAGTGTCAATTTAGTTTCGAAATTTCTGATTTCTCAAGGCATTACTTGAAATAGATTTCTTTTCTAGATGTTATCCAACGTGCTAAAACGCTTTCCTGCATTTGATTTGACAAATATTTTCATTTTATTAATAAAATAACAATAATAATATAATATTAACGAGAAAATATATCTTATTTAGCATTTGTTTTCAACAAATTTCGAATAAGATCCGAATTAGGACCGATTCCCACTAAAACCAAATTATCGGCAGTTAGCACAAATGATTTGTACGAATTTACAGTTGAATATTCTCTTTCTATTATCAACAAAGCAAAAGTAGCGAAAAAATCCCTGTGTAAAACAGCCTCTGGGTGTTCTTTGTGCGGTCGCGTAATCACTTGCGTACTGGCAAACTCTTCGAGTATATAAGGCTTCCCTTTTGGAATTGGTAAAGGGAAAGGACTGAGCCGATTTTGCCTTTTTGGGCGAAAATTGTGCCCAAATTTTTGGGATCAATTTTTGGCTTAATTTTGGCTATATTTTTCCTACAAATTCCACCTTATTAAACTAAAACTTGACACTTAAAGCTGAAGAGTCAAGGCTGAAAAGCTGCTTTCATCTTTTAATACCTGATAAATGATTCATAAACCGATTTAAATAATCTCTTTCCACATAAAACCAGAAGTTCTACACCTATCTGCCGATAGTTTCGTTTTGAGTGAGAATTCGTCCCAATCTGACCAACCTGACTCTTTCAATTTCTAGGTGGAAAGCGGACGCTTTGTTGGTAATCTGCTCGTTTGTGTGGCGAAAGTGATTTGCCTTCAAGTGAGAGACAAATCGGCGCACACTGTCAACACGGCCACACTTGTGGTAAGTGATAAAGTTAATAATAAGTCCTAGATAACAAAGTTGTAAAAAAACAAAGTAAAGTTGAAGCTTGTTAAAAATCTTAACCTTGAAGATAAACGTCTATTAAACAAATAATCATTATTTTTGAAACAAGCACTTTTCAGAGTTCGGTCACCGAACCGCCAAGTCATTGGAAAGTGGAAAAAGTGATGAGCGCGGAAATGGGAAGATTGATTCATCGATTCATTCTGAATGCTTGGTGAGTTGAGAAGGGAATTTATTTTCCTCAAGATCTATTAAACATTTAATTCAAGAGTGTTCCTTTGAACACTCTTGAATTAAAGTTTTTCAACAAAAACCGGCCTCTGATTCATTGAGTCTTTGTGCGGTAAAATTGAAACTTAAACACTTTAAACTTTTGAAGCAATCGAGTCAGAATTGAAAAAAACTCAAAAGAAACCACAATTTCAACAATTTTGTTGATTCCAACGATCTATTAATCGACAACGAAAGTGAAGAATTAGTAGGGAGCTATTAAAAACAAGTTACCATCTCATCGCATCTTTTTTAAAAGACTCAATTTTGCAAAAGAATCAAAAAGAATAAAAAGTTCTTCAGAAAGAAACGAATAAAAGTTTTCTTTTTTAGCCAGGGAGATTTCTCGGAAGAATGGGCGGCCGCATTTCGGCGAGAATGCGCGGCGGCGGTGGTGGGAGTGCTGAGAATGGGAGCACACGATTTTGGATCGATCACCTCGTCGGCTGGTTGGTTGATTCGGAAATGGAAAGGAGTTTAGCGGTAGTTATGATTTCATAGCTTCTTTACTCATGTGAATGGGCACATTCTCACTTAATGACCAAATTAAAGGGTGCTCGGACATTTGATAAGCGCCCCGCCTCTTTTGCCATTGGCAAACTAATTTTAAGCTCAAATATTTTGGTGTTGAGCTGTCGAATTTAAATATTCTTAGTATCATTGGATGCACCAAGTCTTTCTCTGTCAATTGGTACAAAAACTATTTAAAATGGACAGCCGAACACCAAAAACAATTTGAGATTTTTGAATAGAATTCGAAACTTTGAAAGATTTGAGGATTTTTGAGAAATTTAGTTACCCAGTTGTGTTAAATTACTTGCTATTTTTTACTATTTATAAATTACTTGCTACTCCACAACCTTTTACTTTCTAATTTTATGTTTTTATCTTATTAGCAGATATAATCTTTGCCGTGTTTAGGGCAATTTGGATTGAAGTGGTCAGTAATAAAATTTGCTTCAAGCAAGAAAACCTCACGATTAGCTATTAGATTAACTTTCTTGAATGCTTTAATTGAAAAAAATAACTACCTGAATCTCTCAAAAGTCTTGAATTCTACTTAAGAGTCAACTTTTCTTAATCGTAATCGAATCCTTGTTCAGGTGTCCGTTCATCAGCTTCCCTTTCCTCACTTTGTCCGGTTATTTCATCGCGTCGCTTTTGGTTGGCCGTCTCAGCGTTGAGTGTTGTCAAAGAGAAACAATGGATGGAATTAGCGGATGGATGGACGAGTGTACAGGTAAAATAATTGAAGGTTAATAAAATGAAAATTGTTTTGCCAATTTAGCCAACCAGCCAATTTGCCCTAAAACTCTAGAAAAAAAGATCAATCAAATTTTGAAACACGATTGTTTAGGGTACTCGAACTCATGAGCCAGAGCCTTTGTGTGAGAACCATGATGATGGAAGAACTCTGGCACAGGTTTCTTTCTTATAGAATTTAAGCTTTTTTATAACTTTATTTTATAAAAGAAGCTCGATTCTAGGTTTTTTGTGAAGTGTGTCGGTGTGCTCTTTGTCGAGATTGTTTCTCAATTCTTCATCTCAATAAACGAAATCGAAATCATGAGGTTTAGCTAGATTTTTTTTTTAATTTATCTTACACAATGCCAGGTTCGTCTACTTGGCTCATCAACAACCACACCGCAAGTCGAGATTCATGAAGGATGCTCAAGGTTGAGATTATCAAATATGCTGGTGAGTTAACTTTTAAATTTCTAATAGAGCTTAAAATTGAGAAAACTTGAAGAAAACTTAGTTAAGTTTAACTCGAAAACGAATTAGACTTCAAGAAATGAGTTAAAAGTCTGAATTGAGGTTCTCTTCCACGGCTCCACTCTAAATGGCCTCGTTGAAGTGAGTGCCGGTGATCCGCTATTCCCATCATCTTCTTTCCATTCTCGTCCACTTCATTCATCGAATCTTCCACTCATCCCATCGACATCACATCAAAAATGTCGTTTCTGCGAGAATCAATTGATTGGTGATCGACAGGTTTGAGAATCATTCACTTCCCAGTACACTGGTGCGGCATATACCGTATTCTCTCTAATAGTAGTGCACTCTCTAATAGTATTGCGGTCCAGGAGGGGGTTGAAAAAATAGTAGTGCGCACTACTATTATAGAGAATACGGTATACAGGATGACGCACAATTATGGAAACTCGGTTTTTCGACTGTAACTCGACGCCCAATTATTCAATTCCCCTAATTTCATATTTATATGAAATTCCAAGTCAATTTCTGCGGTCAGTTTCAATTTTAAGTTCAGAAACACAATGTTACACCTTTTATAGTAGTTTGAAGTTCAGAATTGCCAACCTCTCGGCAGAATCATCGTTTTCGATAGTTCTCAACTTAAGAATTGCCCACAAATCAATCAATTCTTTAAGTTTTTTTTTGCTCTCCTTAATTAAATTTAAACAAAGATCATAGAATAAATGCATTAAATTTGAAGGACAGCAAATCAGGAATGATTTGGAGAGTTACCATACAGATCGCTGCTCTGATCAGCTTTCAGGGAATTTCAAAGGGAATTGGCTCTCAAAATTTTGAACTTATTGAAGATCTTTTAATGCTTCAGAAAATTCTATTTCTTAATAAAAAGCAAAAATGAGTAAATACGAGGCGGGAAATTCTTCAAAATATGTGCAAATGCTGGCAAACAACGATTCTGCCGAGAGGTTTGCGCCTTTGAACTTCAAACTACTATAAAAGGTGTAACATTGTGTTTCTGAACTTAAAATTGAAACTGACCGCAGAATTTCAAATGAAATTTCTTCAAATGGCTTGAAATTTCATATAAATATGAAATTAGAGGAATTGAATAATTGTGCGTCGAGTTACAGTCGAAAAACCGTAAAGTTTCGATAATTGTGCGCCACCATTTTTTAATTTGTTTCAATTTCAATTTGAAAAAATTTTACAGAGCTATGAGGGAATCTGCGCTCACAACGAGTGCATCGAGTTGGGGAAAATCGCTTGTAGAAAGACGTTAACGTGTGAGCATCGGTAGGGAAAAGAAAACTAAGATTTATTTAATAAAAATATTTAAGTTAAAGTCACGAGTAAACTAGTTATATATGTCGCAGCCGCTCGTGATTTTCAGCCGCTAGTGACTGAATCGCCATCGGCTAGCCGCTAGTGACTGAATCACCATCGGCTAGCCGCTAGTGACTCAATCACCATCGGCTAGCCGCTAGTGATTCAATCACCATCGACACTATCACCATCACCATCGACTAGCCGATGGTGATTGAATCACTAGCGGCTGCGACATAAATATTTCGGATTTTTTTGACGGTGATATATTTTTTCTTTTAATATTAAAGAATTACGACATAATTCACATTTTAACTTTAACACCGTTTAGCTTGAAACTTTAATTTATTGCATAAAGTTTAAGAATTTGCTTTTATTTATGTGTTACATTTGTAACTTTATCAGAAAAAGAATCATTTTCTTTATGTTTTTTTAAAATTTTAAACTTTAATTTCTTTGTTAATTTTCAGATGTGGTGGAATTATCGATGAATTGTCGTGTCTCGAGTGTTTGCAATGTCCACGAAAAGGTAAACGCAAAAAAAAACAATCATCAAAAGCAACAATTTAGATCTAATTACATTCTGGATTCGATTAAATTCCAAATTTTTTTAGGCGCTTCTCAAGATGGAGATGATGTCTGTGTAATCTGTTTCACTGATCGACTTGGTGCTGCTCCTTGTATCAAACTGACGGTGAGAGCTTTTAAAAAAAAAACAAAATAAACAAAAAACAAGTACAAGATAAACTTTAGTTTTTAAAATATAATCTCTTACTTTTAGTATATAAATGAAAATTGATTTGGGTTCGAAAGTTGAAAAGTTAAAAAGCTTGAGAAGTTAAAGCTTGAAAAGTTAAAGCTTGAGAAGTTAAAGCTTCAATTTTTACATCATCAAAAACTTGAAACACCTGAAAACAGCGAAAAGTCTGTTTAAAATGTGTTTCTTTCAAAATCATCTTTAAATTATAAGAATTAAAGTCCTTTTTTGCGATTATTCGGTCAAACTTGTGTTTTTTGTTTTAAACTTTATCTGAATATGATTGGAATTGATTGGAATTAATAGGAATGTAATAGGAATGTAATAGGAATGTAATAGGAATGATTTGAATTAGTTTATGATTTGAATTGAAAGTTTTCAAAACAAAAAACAAACAAATAGAATGATTATGAAGAGAGAAAAATGACAAAAAAAGGGGTAGGCTACTTTGCGCCAAATTTTTTGCGCAACTCGCCAAAACTTTTTTTAAAATTCGGCCAATCTTTATGGTTTTGGTGTCATTTTGTTGCACTTATTGAGATCTACAAAATGACACCAAAACCATAAAGATTGGCCCACTTAGAAAAAAAGTTATGGCGAGTGCAAACGATGTGCAAACGACCCAGTTGCGCAAATAACCCTGTTGCGCAAATAACCCTGTTGCGCAAATAACCCTGTTGCGCAAATAACCCTGTTGCACAAATGACCCTGTTGCACAAATGACCCTGTTGCACAAAAAAATTCGCGCAAAGTAGCCTATCCCAATAGAATGATCATGAAGAAAGAAAAATGACAAAAAAAATGAAATAATAAAAAAAAATAAAGCCACACTTACAGTAATCCGACGAAAAAGACGAAAAGAGTCGCGATTTAGAAAAACAAAATTTCAACTTTTAGCAAATGATTTCAAGATCGAAACATCGATTTAAACGTCCTAAAATTTTTAGTGCGGTCACATTTTTCACTATTTATGCGTGCGGACAGTGTTGGAGAAACGATGGAATGGGCCGAGGATACTCTTTCGTTTCATGAATTGCCCGCTATGCAATATTGAGGTTTGAGAAGTGATATGATTAAATAATATGATTGTTTAAATTAAAATCTAACAATAAAATCACTACGAAATAAAAAGCTTTCAATAT
The DNA here is from genome assembly GCA_958450365.1 of Mesorhabditis belari. Taxonomy (NCBI): domain Eukaryota; kingdom Metazoa; phylum Nematoda; class Chromadorea; order Rhabditida; family Rhabditidae; genus Mesorhabditis; species Mesorhabditis belari. The sequence goes on from CAUEEP010000913.1 coordinate 292,209, forward strand.
AAAGCTCAATTAACTTTCAGATCGATCATCCCGGCGTAAAAGATCTTCTCGATTCGTTGAATTTTCTGAAAAATGATGTCATTCAAAAAGCAAAACTCCGTTTGGAATACGATGGACTTCTCGGGTGTCCAGCATTGGTCAATGAAAACAGGTCAGCATTTTGTTATTGTAAAGTTTTTTTGATTCAAGATTGGTTGGTAAAAATAGTACTTTCCTATAGCCATTACCTACCGTAAATACTGTAATAGTACCCCACCCCCGTCGTACAGTCGTGTAGTCGCAAAAGTTTTTTTTGGTATTTCATTTTTTTTAAAGCGCCCGTACTTTCAAAAAATGCGTCTTTGGTATCAAAAAATAGCCCTGAATTTCAGCTATTTTTTGATACCTAAGTGCGCATTGTAGCATAAACCAGTGTCGAGAAAAACTCGTTCAAAGCTAGACTACGCAACGCTCCACACCGTCTTTATGGGGGTCGGGTACTATTACAGTATTTACGGTATGTTATTTACATATAAAATGCGCAATTTAAAATGTACTAGGTTGTTAAAAAAGTTCGCGGTCACTTGCAGAAAAGTTCAAATCATCTAATTTCTATTATCTAACTTTACTGTCAGCAGCGTTTACGAGAAATTCATAGAAAAGTACCCGAGGCTGGTCCGAAAGCGCACTTTCCAAGCTGGTTACGAATTTTTTGCATACTTTGTAGACTTTAAAGTGGATTTTGATAGAATTTTGATAGAATTTTGATAGAATTTTGATAGAATATCGATAGAATATCGTATCAGAACCAATGATTGATCGAGTATTCAATGATTTCAAAGTCAAATCTTGTTTTCAAAGTCAAATCAAATCAAATCAAAGTTCAATATCTTGCAAAATATGTGGTTAACGGAAAAGTTTTACCTTTACCAACTGAATACTTTTTTAGTTTACTGTAGCAAAGCAATACTTTGACTTGTAGAGAAAAATACGAGTTTCAGAAAGATTAAAAAGATCAAAAAGATCAAAAAGATCAAAAGATCAAAAGATCAAAAGGATCCAAAGGATCAATAGGTTCAATAATTTTCAATTTTCTAGTGAATTCTTCGGTCAACCCGAATCGTATGCGATGGAGAGATACGTCTATGTGCAATGTCACAAATGTGGGAAAGCCTATTTCGGAGGAGAAAGTCGTTGTCAATTGGTGAGTTCAATGCGATTTGACGAAATGCGATCGTTCGTTCAATGCGTTCAATGCGAAATCCCCGGCTTTAGTCCGTAAAATGTTCAGGAAGTTAAAGAAGTTTGAGTTAACGTTAACGAAGACAAACTCTTGGAGTAAAAAGAAGACTTTTTAAGAGTACAAATGATTAAAAAAAAAGGTTTTGATTGGATCACATGATCTAAAAGTTTAGACCAATTAAATCCATGTTCCAATTGGTAGACTCAATAAAATGAATAGCTCCAATCACTTGCCCGCTCCGGAAAATTGGCGAGTACAAATTTCCAGCTGAATATCTTTTTGATAACATCTAAAAAGCGAAAAATCCTTAAGTAAATGACTTCTTTGTGCGGCGGTGTAATCACTCGCGACCTGGCAAACCCTTTGGGTATATAAGGCTTTTCTTTTGGCACAGCCTTTGAGTATATAAGAATCACCATTCCATTCCTAAAGGGAAAGGACTGATGAGTGATCGAGTCGCTTTGTGCGTCACTATGCTCCTTTTCGATACAGATTTGGTTCCTTTGCGGTAGAGATTTGGTTCCTTTTCTCTACAGATTTGGTTCCTTTTCTCTAGAGATTTGGATTCTTTTCTCTACAGATTTGGTTCCTTTTCGCTAAGATTTGGTTCCTTTTCTCTACAGATTTGGTTCCTTTTCTCTAAGATTTGGATTCTTTTCTCTATAGATTTGGTTCCTGGGATCAATTCTTTTCCAAATTTTGGCTCTACTTTTGCTACAAATTCCTTTAATTCTAGAATTTTTCTTTAAAAAGATATTTCAAGATAATACAGATTTCAAGTTTTTGAATAAAATCGAAATATCGAAATATATTTCATCGAATTTAACCGCATTTAGCCTCTCGATTCTTCACAGTACAATCCATCCGAATTGATCTGTGGTGGGTGTTCGGATGTCTCCGGAGCACAGGTATTTTAAAAAAAACTTCTTTGGATCTTTGAATGATCTTTGGATGATCTTTGGATGAGCTTTGGATGAGATTTTTCTAAATGTTTTCCAAATGAATAACGATGAACAGTGCTCGATTGACTTGTCTCCAAAGAGACAAGTCAATCGACTTTGAAGATCTTTGACTTGTCTCCAATCTTTGACTTGTCTCCAATCTTTGACTTGTCTCCAATCTTTGACTTGTCTCCAATCTTTGACTTGTCTCCAATCTTTGACTTGTCTCCAATCTTTGACTTGTCTCCAAAGTTTGAACATCTTTGAAGTTTGAAGATTTTTCTTTGAAACAAATAATGAAGATTTGATTTGTTTCTTTTTGTGGAAACAAATTCTCGATCATTTCCAGATTTGTGGCCGTCACGGAGTCGAGTATTTGGAGTATAAATGTCGCTTTTGCTGCTCGATTGCTGTTTACTTTTGGTGAGTTTTAAAAGATGAAAACAGAAAAACAAACAAACAAACAAGCAAACAAACAAGCAAGCAAACAAATACAAAAAAACTCTGAAAATTATAGAAAACAAAAGTTTCACTTAATTTAAAAGCGTGCTGAAAATTTAGCTTCGGAACGACGCATTTCTGTGCACCGTGTCACGATGATTTTCAGGTGAGAAAAAGGCAATCGCAAGTTTTAATGTATCCAGGGATAAGTTGCAAAAAAACGATCAGATAAATAAAAAAAGCGATCACTTTAAAGCCGACAATGATCAATTTCTGCAGTTAAAAGCCACGTAGAAGCTCAAAAACATTGGCTAGACTCCTCTTTGAGGGGACCTAGTCAAAATAGCGCCGCCAAAATAGCGCCGTTCAAAACAGCGCCACTCAAAACAGCACCCGTACAAAAATAGCGCCAAATTGAAAGAGACTGCGATTAGATTTTTCAACCCCAATGTTTTTATACTTCTCATCAGAACTTGTAAGTTTTGTTATTTTTTAAACAATTTTAAGCACCTTGCGCGTGTTTTGACAAACCGTCAGATTATTTCATTATCAGAATCAGTTTTTATGGCCCATTTTAAATAAACAATGCGACACATTTTGTCTTTCATCGCTTTTCCTGTTTTTTTCTGTTCTTGGAGCATTGGTTAATCTACATTAAAATCTTTAAATTTGGCGCTGTTTTGAACGGCGCTATTTTTGTATGGGCGCTGTTTTGAACGACGCTGTTTTCAATGGCGCTGTTTTGGCGGCGCTATTTTTGTATGGGCGCTGTTTTGAACGACGCTGTTTTCAATGGCGCTGTTTTGGCGGCGCTATTTTTGTATGGGCGCTGTTTTGAACGACGCTGTTTTGAATGGCGCTGTTTTGAACGGCGCTATTTTGACTAGGTCCCTCTTTGAGTGTACTTTGTGCTTAAAATTCTAGCACTTTTTCCAATCTTCAATTGCCTAGAGTTTTCTTGTTTAAAATTCGAAACACATTCTTTCTGGACACACAGAATAATCATGAAGAGCAAGAACAGTAAAAAGAAGAACAAGAACATGGAAATTTTCAGCGATTAGTCTCCCTTCCAAAGCACATGTTGCCAAAATGCCCGGCAGCTCCACGAGCCGCTCAAATGGACGAAGGCCCTTGTCCATTGAGGTAAAAGATTTCAAAATTGTTGATTTTACAAAACAAGACAGTTTTTGTGTTGTTGTTCTTTGGTTAACAACGACAAAAACGACAAAAATTGTACCGCGAATTATAGCGACTAGACATTCTAAGGTTGCTCCCGTTCAAACAGTCATAACACCGCACTAAAAATTGCTAGCATTTTGAAACTTCTTTTATCAGAAAGCCAATATTATTAGCTTCATTTTGATAGTAAAAATTTAGCAAAACTCTTTAAAATAATAATCAAAAAAATCACTTTAAACCTTAAGATACTCTTAACGAAGCCTCGTCGATCGATAACCTTTTTAGAATACTTTTTTTGAAGATTTTTGTTGAATTTTTGGTATCAAAATGAAGCTGATAATCTAGGCTTTCTGATAGAAAAAGTTTCAGATTGCTAGCAACTTTCAGTGCGCTGATATGACTCGTTAAACTTGAAGCCTCGTTAAGCCTCATTAACAAGTCTAATAGCGACTCACTTCTGAGGGTCTAGCTCAACGAGAACTCAATGAATTTGTATGAAATTGTTTGGAGATGATTTTTGAGTATGTTTCCTGCAGCCAAGCCAATTTTCTAACTAATTAGTGCTTCTAGAATTTTTATATGACCTTACAAATGTTGAGAGTCTGGCGAAAAACTCAATTGAAGGTTTTTGAGAGCCGCTTTTGAAATTATTTAATGAATATGATCAAGTTTAAGACGAAAAAAGATCAAAAAGATCAAAAAGATCAAAAAAACTCATAGAAATTCGATTTTCTGTCACCGAAATTAAACTGCGGCTTCCTGACAAAATGTATTAGGAAGCGTACTCAAAAATTCGAGAAAAAAATCTGTTAACATCTTTTTTGAAAAGACATTATCGGTTTTTCTTCTTCATTTGCTGTAATTTATCGAAAAAAAAACAAGGAATCTGTAAGATTTTAAGAAAAAAAAATGATTCCTCAAAACCTTGAATTCAAGGTGTTCGGGTTCAAGTTGAATTCGATTCCTCAATCGGGTTTTTCGGCAGACTCTCAACATTTGTAAGGTCATATTTGTAAGGATTCTAGAAGCACCAATTAGTTAGAAAATTGGCTTGGCTACAGGAAACATACTCAAAAATCATCTCCAAATATTTCATACAAATTCATTGAGTTCTCGCCGAGCTAGACCCTCAGAAGTGAGTCGCTATTAGACTTGTTAATGAGGCTTAACGAGGCTTCAAGTTTAACGAGTCATATCAGCGCACTGAAAGTTGCTAGCAATCTGAAACTTTTTCTATCAGAAAGCCTAGATTATCAGCTTCATTTTGATACCAAAAATTCAACAAAAAACTTCAAAAAAAGTATTCTAAAAAGGTTATCGATCGACGAGGCTTCGTTAAGAGTATCTTAAGATTTAAAGTGATTTTTTGAGTATTATTTTAAAGAGTTTTGCTAAATTTTTACCATCAAAATGAAGCTAATAATATTGGCTTCATTTCATTCATGAAGCTAATAATATTGGCTAAATAATTTCAAAAACGGCTCTCAAAAACTTAAATTGGGTTTTTCGTCAGGCTCTCAACTTTGTAAGGTCATATAAAGATTCTAGAAGCACTGATTAGTTAGAAAATTGGCTTGGCTACAGGAAACATACTCAAAAATCATCTCCAAACAATTTCATACAAATTCATTGAGTTCTCGCCGAGCTAGACCCTCAGAAGTGAATCGCTATAATTTGACTCTGTATTAAATTAATTCTGTATTAAATTAAAAGCTTAAGGAGCTCAAGTATCCGTTTGCATTCAATAAGTGAGATGAGATCTATCAGAATTTAATTCCTATAGCAAGTCGGGTGATTGTTGACTTTGAAACTTGTATTTTTCAATCAGCCTGAATATTTTTATTCAAAAGAAAACCCACGATGTAACAAGGTTTTTTTAGCAAGTTTTTTTATGAAATAGCAACTAGCAAATAGCCTACTACAATAAAACGACAAAGGGTTACGGTAGAAAGGTACTGATTGATACCTTTATACCGTAACCCTTTGTCGAATCAATCAATGATTACGGTAGATACGGATTTTTCCAAATTTCAGGATCGACCATCCACCAACGGGGGAAGAGTTCGCGCTTGGGTGCGGGATTTGTCGAAATTTGAGCACTTTTTAGCGCAAATATTTGTAAATCTTTATTTTTACAGCTTTCAAATTTTATATTCTTCTTATCGTTTTAGCCAATTCACTGAAATGTACAAATTTTCTCTTATGATCTCACAAAATATGGTGCAAATCTTGTCTCCTTTCATCTGATCTCATTTTTTTTTTTTGAAAAATAAAATCCTTTGACAATTACACTTTAAATAAGTGAAAAGTACAAATAACAATTGCTCATCTTTGAATAAAAGTCAGATGCTTTTTAACACTTTTGCGACGAGCGTAAGTACAGCGTACAGCCCCGTAGTTGTTAACTGTTTCACTGATAATTTGGTGAACATTCAAAGATAAACAAAACTTTTACAGTCATTCGATAGCCGTGAATCTCCTCTTTAAAACTCGTATACAAAGTTAACGAGAGCTTTCTGCAAAAAAAATAAATAACAAATCCTTAAAAGATCCTTAAAAAGCTTGAGTTTTACACTAAAAATAATCGTCATTAGTACGGCTGGTGGGGACAAAGGGACAATGGTTTACTTCACTTTACCTCAAAGGGACAATGGTTTACTTCACTTTACTTCAAAGGGACAATGGTTTACTTCACTTTACTTCAAAGGGACAATGGTTTACTTCACTTTACTTCAAAGGGACAATGGTTTACTTCACTTCACTCAAAGGGACAATGGTTACTCACTTTACCAAAGGGACAATGGTTTACTTCACTTCACCTCAAAGGGACAATGGTACTTCACTTCCTCAAAGGGACAATGGTTACTCACTTCACCTCAAAGGGACAATGGTTTACTTCACTTCACCTCAAAGGGACAATGGTTTACTTCACTTCACCTCAAAGGGACAATGGTTTACTTCACTTCACCTCAAAGGGACAATGGTTTACTTCACTTCACCTCAAAGGGACATGGTTTACTTCACTTCACCTCAAAGGGACAATGGTTTACTTCACTTCACCTCAAAGGGACAATGGTTTACTTCAATTCACCTCAAAGGGACAATGGTTTACTTCACTTTACTTCAAAGGGACAATGGTTATATATATGCTTTATTCAGGGGGCGAATAGAAGCGAATGAGATAATCATAACCGCATATCACATATTGCTACAATACTTTCACAAAAAAGAAAGAAAACTAAAAATAGTACAGTAAGATTAAAGTTAGGAAACACAGAGTACAAAAAGATTAAATATAGAGCAGATTTGACATGGCAATAAGATCTAATTCGTTTACAGATACTTTCAACTTTCCTACAGACGAGAGAGATACCAGACGGGAGCTGATTCCAAACCCTACTAATACGGTTCGCAAAAGAATGATAAAGGGAAAGATGATGGGGATGAGAACCGACCGAAATTTGAGAAGGATCACTACGTGTACTTCTAGAAATTTCCACAATTTTCAAGAGGCTTCGAAATTCTGGATGCGACTTAGGGTGGAAAAGAATTTTATAGCAAAAAAAAATAAGATTAAAGTAAATACGGTAAGTAAATACGGGGTTTTTTAAATCAAAAACTATAAGTCTAGTCTCATAATTTGGAATAAGAGAAGAAGGGAAACAACGACTTTCATGGGATCAAACCAAGAGATAGCGAATAGCCTTTAGAATAATATGAAATTTTGTATCAACCCTACTAGTTTTGTTCAATATAGACAGATAAACTCGCAAGAAATCCAAACAAATAACAATATGTTTTGATTGGTTCAAATTCTTGACATTTCCCTATATCGATAAGGTTTTTATCTTTAAAACAATGCCAAATTACAATTTGCGATAAAAAGGCAAGACAATTAATGAACTTTCCAAGTTGATAATTGAATTATTAATTGATTGAAGATTTGCAAGCTTCAAAAGATGATTCTAAAGCGATAAACATTCAAAATCTATTCTATTGATCATTTTTTTTTTGAAAATGTTTCATTTATTCGCTTTACCTGAAGAGATTTTGCTTCAAATCTGCGAATGTTTATCGCCAAACGAGTTGGGAGAATTTCGATTGAGTCAAAGGTTTCCGATTTCTGTTAAAACGCTAAAGCCAAGCTCATTGTTTAGATTCAAAGACTCTTTACACTAAATATAACATTTTAAGCGGTTTTATGAACTGTTTCATGAACCTTTTTGAGCATAAATAATTTCAGACGAATCAACACATTTCTCACCGTGAATTCCCATCGTCTGAAACGTATTCAAGTCGATGAAATCCTTGTCGAACAAGGGACTCTGGTATTTCAATTTCTTTTTCAAAATTTGTCTAGAATACGTTGACAAAAGGAACCGAGTTTGTAGACAAAAGGAACCTAATTTGTTTAGAGGAAATCGATTGGGTTGGTGAATTGAAAACTGCGGGACTTTGAACTAAAATTTATTCAACATAAAACCATAAATTGATTCGAAATAATTTTCATTATTATTGACGACTTCTGCCCATTTTACAGGCAATTTGCGGATTCCTTTTTCGTAGTAGGATTTTGGTTTGTGTGTGAGACAAGTGTGAGACTCAAAAATCGAGGACTGGAGATGTCCCAGTTTGAGCATTTGAGCACTTTCTTCAAAAGAAACCCATTTTGGTGTCAATGGAAAAGTTGTAGAGAATCAAAAATTAGGCTTATATCCGAATTTCCAAAAAGATACACTTAGTAGTTTCGCTTAAAATGCAAGTTTTGTGAAAATTCGTAAATTTAGCATTTCTTGAGAACCAGTTTTTGAATCGTTCTGAAAATTTGAATATAAGCTTGATTTTTGATTCTCTACAACTTTTCCATTGACACCAAAATGGGTTTCTTTTGAAGAAAGTGCTCAAACTGTCACATATGACAATAGCCCGCAGTTTTCAATTCACCAACCCAATATCTTCTTTTCTACATAATCTTGCGCTAATAAAGTGCACTTAAAATTGAATTTTCAATTTTAAATGCCTTTTCAGGAGGGATTTTGCGATCATTTCTTTAAAATAACGACAATATCAAATGGGAAAAATGACTACAATTTGTTTCTTGGTGACTACGATGATGAGGGAAATCTTAAGTTCAAAGTGAGTCGATTTATCAATGAGGAAAATGCAAATAAAGATAGAAAATAATAAAGAGCTTACCGGGCTTTCAGTACCTTTAATTAAGTACTTTAATCAAGTTTCAATAAGTAAAAATAAAGAAGAACTTTTCAGCATAAAACCTCACGAAAATTGTGCCCATTACCAGATGGCTGTGACTACGAGGAAGCGAAAAGCTACACAATGAAACGAATTTTTGAGAACTATTGCACAGAAGAGCTGTACATTGTAAGCAGGCTTGCAAAGCGAAAAAAAAATTGATTGAATATCTTTTAATTTACAAAGAAAAAGTCACAAAATCGGGCAGCTACGTTTTTCCGGCTTTTTCCGTCGCAGTGCGTAGCTATATTTCTATATTTCTGCGTAGTCGCAGTGCGTAGCTGCCCCATTCGTTCGGTTTTGCTTTAAAAATCAAAAGATCTTAAATTTATCGCTTTTTTTCCGCTTATAATTCTAATTGTAAGTGATTCGATAGCTTTGAAAGGCTTTTTTAAAAGCCTTGCGACAGTTTTGTTCATTCACAACAAATCCAATCGGAAAAAAAGTCTACACAAAGGAAAAGTAAAAAATTTCGGCTAAATGTCTACTGGCTAAATGCTAAATGTCTCTGTCTGATCAAAAGAAAAGTTCTCCATTTCAACTCAAATTTCTGAAAAATTTTAAGTGGCTCAAGGTGTAAAAGCTGTTTTTTTTTGTTGTCATATTTTTTTACTTTTTTCAAGATTTCCCTCATTACATTACACTTTCAAATTGTCCCCCTAAGCTCTAATTGAATATCTTTTCATTTTATGTGAAAATTCAAAAAAATGGAGCAGCTATGAAAGCAAAGAAGTCTAGCCCCTTTTTCTGCTTAGATTTTTGCATAGCTGTCCCTTTTTTAAATAGAGCAGCTATGAAGCAGCTATGATACCCCATGAAACTAGGAGATCTTCAGCTGAGTGGGCAAGGGGAGACACTTTGAAAGTATAGTCGATTCACCACTTCTCAAACTGTAGCCTACCTATTTTGGGTGTTTTTCTATTTGGTTATCACAATTCCCAGTTATTTTGTGCGAAAATTCAAACAAATGGGGCAGCTATGAAAGCTACGAAGCCGCGCCCCTTTTTCTGCGTTGATTTTTGCGTAACTGTCCTTTTTGTTTGACATTCCCCACGAAACTAGAAGATATTCAGCTGAGTGGGCAAGGAGGACACTTTGAAAGTATAGATTCCCCGTAAATGACATACATGATTCCTCGTAAATGAAAAATTCATCACCACTTATCCTATCGATAAACGGCATGCTCACGTTTGACCGTTTAGATCTCGGTTTCTAAAAAAGCTATCAATCTGCAAATTGTTTCATTGGAAAGCCAAGAATGTCAGCTTTTGATTGCTATCTCACACATAGCAAATTCTCATAGGCGAGTGCCTTAAAAAGCTTATTAATACTTATCGATAAGCTGATCGATCATCGATATTTTTGATATCGATAAGGTTTAATAGGTTAAAGTTAAGTTTTAAAAGTCATTTAAAAGTCAACTCATTAAAAGTCGCGATGTATAAAATAGCAATCAAAAGCTGACATTCTTGACTTTCTAATGAAACAATTTTCAGATTGATAGCTGCTTTAGAGGCTGAGATTTGAACGGTCAAACATGAGCATGTCATTCGTATTGATAATGTCGATAGGCAAGTCTAACCATCACAACAACAAAATGAAATATTAGTTGTAAACATTGAAGAGACCAAAGCTCATAGTAAACAAATATTTACAATCGACTCTTGATATTGATAATCAATACAATGATTTTGAAATTCTCAAATACGTTCTTGGTTTCTGCGTAGCTGCCCACCCAACACACAATCGTTGGCCGTTCAGGGCAGCTACGCAAGAAATTTGAGTTCAAATTGAGAAACCTTTTTTGAGCACCATTTTGAGCATCTTTTTCAGTCCGGTCTTTCCCCACAACTCTTCACTTGTTTATCCGATATTCTGTGTCGAATCAAAACAAAACGAATCCACAAACTGATCATCGATCTGAACGGCGATCGACAACCAAATGAAGTGGCTCAATTTCTCGCCAACACTTGTCCAAAGTTTTTCTATCTTCAGGTAAAATCAAACTTTTTAAGGCCTGTATACTGTAGAATCTTTCATTTTCAGACAACCGATCCATCCGAGACGAAGTCTTTCCTAAAAGCTGAGATTCTCAAATCAATCAATCACATATTCGTGGGACCGGCAAAAAAGGTAAACAATCAAAACTAATGTTAAAAAAAACGATTTTTCAGTCATGGAGAGCCTATGATGAAAACAACTTTCACTACGATTTCAACGACGATGATTTCACTTCGCTTTGTGAAGAAAGAACAATCTACAATCCTCTAACTCTCTACATATTTGGATATACAAATATCAGCGGGAAAACAATTATCCAACAGTTGAGGGTAACAAAAATCCAGGTTGTCAAAGCTCTATTCCAAATTTAGCGTCTAAACAACAACTCTTCCGGTTTATCGTTCGATTTCCATTTGGAGCAACCATTTGATCCGGAAAAGTATGAATTGAGTGAAAGTGGGGATAAAAGAAAGCAAAGAAAGCTGAATAATCTGTTCAGAAAAGTTCCCTGATTACTTATCAAAGAAAAACGGTGAGGTGGTGTTAGGCGATGATTGGACGATTCGACGAGCACTCGGTGAGGAAGAAAATGATAGAAATCGGACACATATTCGAGTGGATCGAGGTTGGCTTTCAAAAAACAGAATGCCAAGCACTATGTATTTGGAAAACTGAGGAAAAAAGTCCTCAACGCCAACTAAACGAAACATTTTTTATGCAGTAACTTTTCCAGATGGACGTTCGATTCTCAGTGGTATGGGTTGGGCTTCGAAAGATCTTCGAAATGGCGACAAAAAGTACACCGGCTTTGCAACTTGGTAGCTAAAGAATGCCCAAGTGTTTGTAACTCATAATTTGCGATTCTAAACTTGTGACTGACTACTGGGTCAACAAATAAATTTTATCCCAAAAGTAACAATAACAAACACGTCTCAACAATAAAAGAATCAAATAATGTAACAACAATGCGACAACAAATCACCGTAGTACTGTACCCTGCTTGACTTCTTTGTGCGATCTGTTCTCCTTGACCTTGAAGCGGAGCTTTTGTTTGAGTCGGTGTTGATTTCGATCACCAGCAATTGGCAAGATGTTACGTTTCTGAAAGTTTAGCGTTGTAAAATTTCTTAGTCAAGTTTATTTCATATTTTCAGTAACAAAAGGTTAAAGATGTCATAAAATCAAGATAATACCTGAAGGCTTTTCATTCGATCAGCTAGCAAATTTCCTTGAGGTTTCAGCTGGCGCAATGAACCGGTGATCTCCTCCTAAAAAGAAATTTTTTCCTCATAACATTGCTCATCATTTAGGTAATCAAAAGGAATACCGACCGTAAGTAAGAACGGTGTCTCCTCCTCTTCAAAGCGTCCTTTGCCCAACTTCTTTCGCTTTGTCATATCATCAAGAGCCTAAAAGTAGCTTAACTTAGTATTATTATCTTGTTTCGTACCTTTTTATCACCAATCATCTTCAGCTTATCCTTATGTGCCGCCTCTTCCTCAGCGATTTTCTTGAGTATCTTTTTAGACCTAAACTTTTGAATCTAATTTTGCTCTCGCTTCCAATTTAGAATTTTTATTTTAGCTTTTTTATAAATGCTAAATATAGCCCACCTGAACACATTCGATTCGTTGGCTTTCTTTGACAATCTCTTCTGCTCACGTTCCTTTTGCTCCTTTTGTTTACGACGTTGTCGTCGAGTCTTTGGATTGACTTGAACGGGTCCAGAGAGGAAAGATTCTAAACAGCTCAACTTGCAAAGAAATTTTCCCAAGTTTGTAGTTTTTAGAAATCAGGTAATAAAATTTAGTCTAACCCCCATTGACGTCTTCTGCTTCCATTTTGACCTCATTTGACTCGTCATCTTCCAATCCGGCCATCACTTCTTTCCATTTGTCTTTCTAAAATAAAACTTATACATAAAATCGTAAATTGTAGGCTCTCTCACTAATAGTAGTGCGTATCACTATTGTTTCAACCCTCTTGATTTATATGTATAACAAACGCTTACCGAAGTAACCATCGATTCTCCGGAAGCCAATTTGCTTCGCCGTTCCGATCTCGCTTCTTCAGCGATCGTTTTCATCTCATCTTTAGCAATCTCTTGCACATAGCTCTAAAAATATTTAATTTAGACATGATCTAAAATAAGGGCAAGATTTGAGTGAAATAAAACTAACCACGTATGACTCCAATTCTGGATTGTACGAGGCGCCAGCTTCAGGCACCTCAACGGCTTTCAACAATGATGATTTCAGACGAAGAGTTTTGGGCTAAAATAAAGCTTTTAATAAATCTAATAAAAGTTGTGCTAAATTATACCACTTTAGATTGAACTTTCTTTGTCTGCTGAAGATAGTAAGCGGCTCCATCCTTGGCCGCATCCGGCACAGACTGGACCAGTTTTGATTCAAGATCTAAAGCGATTTGAATTCAAACGATTAAAATAAGGTATACCTGTTTCCCAAAGATCAAAATTTTTCTTGACACTTGTTTTCATCGCTTTCTTGACCTGAATAACATTTAAAATATTTAAAATTTCAAAAAATTTACCTCGACTGTTGGACGAGGTAATTTTTTAAGTGGTTTTGACGGCTTCTTTGGAAACATTGGAAGCGAGACCTCGTTGGCATTCCTGAATCACAAATGATAAAAAATCATATACACTTCTACTATTTCTTTTAAGTAAGTTAACACTGCCATGAAAAGTCACCTTGTCGCAAGTGCCGAAATCTTTTTAAGAGCGGCCTGTTGTTTTTTGGTGAACTTCTTCTCTTCTTTTGCAGTTGGTGCCTAAAGGTTCAATACTTTAAATGAAATTTTACTTACCCTATCAATAGAGAAAAGATCATCATCGGCTCGTTCAGCAATTTGCCCGCCAGAATCTTTCTCTAAATCAACCGGATTTTCAATAAAGGCTTTTTAAGCAGCTATGTTATTGCTACTAGAATCATCAAAAAAAATACCATGTTGTATTTGTACAGCCGCTTCTTCAATTTCTCCAACATCGGCTCCTTTCCTCCAATATCTCTTCTTGCTTCGTGAGACTCGCGAGGCGGCTGGTCGCTTTCGCTTCACTCCACCCTTTTCGCCAACCATTCTAAATAACATATACTGGAAAATATTAAACTTAAATATTAAATTAAAGTAAAAAGTAAACCAAATATATATAAAACTTTCCAGTTTCGAAGAACTTTGGCTTATTTCTTGTCAAAATTTTATTGAATGTGCCAGTTATTTGTACGACCGCGTACAAAAACGCTTTTCAACGTTGAACTTTTCTTAAGAATTCTTATAGCTAGGTTCTTGGAAAGCTAAATGCCAGTAGCAGATCGAAAGCAAAATTTTTATTTTAAGGCAACTGACTAAAGCAGTAGCTATTTTTTATCGATGCAATAAATTGTTCCTGAAGCCTGCACACAAGTACGCACAAATATAAAATGCCAGTAGTAGGCAGGTCAAACCAAAGTAATTATGAACAACCAAATCAATAATTTATTAAACCGGAATGAGTAATTTTTTTTGGTTAATTTGAGGGAGAAGGTTTCGATCAAGTGGAGGATTTGATTGAAACGATTCCTAAATGAATTGATACAATTAGTAGTACAACTAAACTTTACCATTAAATCCTGATGAATTATGAGGGAACGTCTGTTCCGGAGTTGTCTTTTTTTGAGGAGCCGTTGGTGGCTCGTCTTTCTTGTCTTTTTCTTTCTCAGGATCGGCTAACATTTGTGACATTGGAGGTGCTGCAACGATCGGCTTGGGGATCACGGCATGATAGGCTGTCTAAAATAAAATCAAATAGGTAGTAGGTAATAGAAAATGATGACGCACCGTAAGTGCCATTTCTTGTTTTACTGGCGCTGGGGTCAAGTCAAGCACAAATCCAGTTCCGGCTTCAGTTGGCTGTGCAAAATCTTCCGGCTTGGATCCTTGTGGCAACGAGGTCATATTCTTTCCACCTTCCACTTCAAGAGCGTTCATCTTTTTTGGCACTAACAATAAAATTAAGACATTTTCCGCTCAAAACTAACTTACCATTTCCAGAAGTATGAGGCTTTTGTTCTTGGCTGGTTGAAGCTGTAGCAGTGCGCAACGGTGTCGTCGATCGATCCTTTTGTTGAAGGTGCGTAGTCGATGGCCTCTTTTCAGCCTTGTTCTCAATCTTCTTCTCACTAGGTGTCATATCAAAGACGAATCCTGTGCCAGCCTCGGTTGGTTGAGCAAAATCAGTGGGCTTGGTTCCTTCTGGAAGTGTGGCGAAGTTCTTTCCACCCTCAACTTCCAAAGCCCTGACTCGATGTGGCTCTAAACAACAATATTTCAACAGTTTTCATAGCAAGAACATACCAGATGGATTTATGCGGAGCTCTTTTGGAGGTGGTGCCGGCGATTTCAATCTAGCAAATGAAATTTTGAAAAGGTAGAGATAAAAACTTGCGGAGACTTATTTGGTGGTCCAAGATCGAGTACAAAATCTGTTCCCGCTCCTTCCGGTCGCTTGAAATCGGAGGGTTTCATGCCGGGAGGAAGTGAAGCGTAGTCTTTCTGTTCGATCTAAAGAAGTTGGTTATTCGAAAGAGTAGCAAAACAATACCTTGGCTGGCTTTTGATCAATTTCCGGTTTCTTTTCCACCGATTTCCTTTTGCGCGCCGCCGGCAGCGGTGATTGCTTTGGTGGTTTTGGTGGCTAATAGGAAAATATTCTTGTTGCTCATATCTCAAATCACACTTTATAAAAACAAACCTGGCTCTTGTGATTCGTTTTCTTTCCACTGCGATTCTTCTTTCCTTCAGCCGAGCTTGCGCGCAAGCGTTTCTTTACTTCTTTGCCCGAGGTTTTTTGAACTTTTGACGGTGGCGTTGTCGGCTGGGAAAATACCGGAGCTATTGCGGTCAATCCTAAACGTGAAAAGTTCTCAGTCAAAAAAGAAAAAGTTACCGAACGTCGTCGATGGCTTGTTTTGCTCTAAAAAACTAAGATCATCTAAAAAAAGAAAAATCCCGCTTTTTGCTTTAGGAGGTGGCGTTGTTCCTCTCCGATAAACCGAGATGAGAATTGAAAAGTGATTTTTCCTGCCGTTCTTTGGCTTTATTTAAGCTGTAAACGTTAATTTCTGGGTTCACACTCAAACCATTTTACATGTTTTCGGGGGTGGTACCATTTGGCTTTTACAAGACATTTTTGTTACAAGTCTTGTAAATCTAGTTACAAGGCAACTTTTTGAAATTTACGAGCTTGTAACTGTCCAAATAGTACCACCCCAGAATTGATTCACGTTTAGAAGTAAGTTATCATATCGGACCTTTCACGTCAGACAGAAATTTTTTTATTGAATTTGTGATAAGTATTAGAACAAATTGATACTAATAGTGTAAAACAGTTGACATAAAATCACTCGTTGAAAAAGAAACCAGCAAACAATCAATATTAGACCTAATCCATAAATACAGAAGGCATAAGAACTACTCTAATAATACATAAGACAACTAAAAAACTTAAAACCGGTTTGATGGATTAAGAAAGCGATGGGTCGAGCTTGAGAAAACGTCCGTTCCCCGATTGCTGTGAAACATTGGATAAAGTTGAAGGACGTCCAGATGAAACCTTAATACAACAATTCATAATGCAAAAAGGAAACAAACTGACCGTCGAAAGATTCCCTCCTCCAAATTGACAGACACGATCTCGAACCAAGCCTCTTCGATTCTGAGAAATGAAGGCAACTGAAGGCCGCAGTTCAAAACCCCCTCCCACATCCAACTCCTAAGAAGAGGTTTCATAAAACAATTCGTATTTCTTTACCGAAGCAGAAGACGCAGAAACAATTGCATTCCTATAGCAATCGCTAAGTTCAAAATCATCAGCACTACGTTGTCTTGAGAGACTTCTTTCCTAAAGTAATAGTGTTATTAGCCAGAAAGGAAAGAAAATTACTGGTGGACATATGTGGGGTCGTTCCTTGATGACTTTTGATGTTACGCCTTTCCAAGTGAATTGAGGAGTTTGTAGAGGTGGTAAATCTGTCACATCAGTCACCGGCACATCAGGGGGAGGAGGTAGCAGAAAGTTCTTGAGCGTGAAATGTGGAGAGTTTGGCACTGAATTCATCGGAGTTTCAATCGTTGTTCTTGAGCGGCGTCTTGACATTCGTACGGGCTCTTCATTTCTTGCCGGTTCTGGGTTCAAGGATTTTGCATCAACATCTGGAGCCTCGATCGCTCGCTCTTGTGGAATCTAAATAATCAAAATTGTATATTAATGTAAAGATGAAAAACCTCTTCGTGCCGTTCGGGCATTGGGGACGTATTCAGCGAGCGTTGTTGAGGAGGTGCAAAATGAAGACGGGCCTAAATTCAAATGCAATTGCTTGTTTCTTATAGTTAATTAGCATGTTAATTTTTACCCACAGGCTCTCGTCCAAAATCATCTAAAGCTTCTTCGCTAGTGCTTATTTGTTCGACAGAGAGGCAACCTTCCTCTGAAGTAAGTGTATCGCTCGACTTTTGTGGTCGAAGAAATGTTCGAATGTTTCGGCGACCGGGAAGTTTCGGCGACATTTGTGCAAGAAAATCGAGTGATCTCCGCTAAAGCAAACAAATGTATTTAAATGTATAAAACCATTTTTAAATGCAAGTCTGTTAGAATGTTAAGTAACATACAGCACAATGTTTAACGGCGTTACTAAATTTGCAGTCATTTGGTCCCGCCGGGGCGATATTCTAAGAAACATGCAAGATGCAAAAAAAAAAGAATTAATGCAATTCACCTCACTAGGCTGCCTGACAAGACCCTGATCATTTTGTGTAGGACGCATCGAAACTCGCTTGATTGCCGTTGTTTGCATTTGTGATAATGGGGTTCTGAAAGAAAATTATTTGAGATTTAAACATCATTTTAACCGATTAAGCGGCGCAGCCGATGCACTTCGAACTTGACTTGACACATAACATTCCCGATGCAAACCTAAACTAACCAAATTAATTTATAACCTAGTGACAAACCTATCCAAGTAGCTCTTTCAATCAAAATAGCCACAGCTGTTGCGGCACGTTGTGACGTTAGTTTTGCCTCATCGATAGTGCTTAGGCTGGAAACGCGTAGAGGCCCTGCAGATTTCTTCGGTGCTAGATTTTCCCGATCCAAACGCGGTGTGATGTCAAAGAGAGTCGGTCCAAAACATGTTGCAAGATTTTGAATTGTCATTCCATTTTTTTCGCTATATAGCGAAATCTAAACTTGGATTCTGATGTGTAAACTAAAGACAAGATACCCTGTATAGCTCACGCATCAAAAATCCCAAGGTTCCAATGTGTGCTTCCGGGAGAAGTTCTTTGTGAAGCATTCCACGTGGTCGAAAAAGTCTTTGAACATCATCCCCGCTTATCTAGATAAATTGATAACTAATCGATTAAATAGTCTTACAAGTTTTCCAGCCTGGCGCCGTTTAGCCAACTCAAGTAGTTTGTCCGATAAATCATAGCTGTAAAGTAGAGGTATCTAAAAGAAGCATGTTAAACTATCATTGTTAAACTATCACATGAAACAACTCTTACCTTTAAAGCTTTGAGGAAATATTTGATGAGAGAGCATACATCCAAATAGTTAAGTTCCGCAGGTATTTTCTTTCGACCAGAGTAGATAGCCTTATATAGTCCATAAAATCATAGAGAATTTTGAAATTACCGTGAGTTTCTTGCTGAACGAGTTGATGCGCGCGTTGTTGCCGGCCTTCCGAAAGAGCCCTTCCTTTTCGATATTTGAACGCACAATATTGAATGCATCGACGAGAAACTTGGGGACTTCGCGAAGCGTCAAAGTTGTCATTCCTTTCGAGTGTTTGTCACTCTTCTCCACCTCGACTTGAATGTTGATGTTGTAGCTAAAATAAACTAGTTAGAAATAACAAAAGAATCCAACCATGTCAAAGCTCCAAGCTGAATGGCATCTGATTTCGGGAGGCTGCAAGAAGTCTCGATATATTCCTCAGTGTATGGAATCTCCGAAATGATCATCTTCAGTTGCTAAGAACAACCATCCAACGAAGGCTGCAGATCCTGAATAATAAACTTAAAGATTGTTAAAGCAAAAGCAAAAACAACAACTGAATTCTAGTGTGCAAGTAGTGTTCGAGGGATCGATAAAACGAAAGAATGGTTTGTCTCTTTAAGACTCTTTAAGACTGTAGGGTAGCAAGGAAAAGCTACCCTATAAAAGCATTAAAAAACAAATAAAACGGTGCTATAGTAGTTCAGGGCCAGAAAAGTAAACAAAAAAAACGACTTATTTCAATGTAAAAGGCCTCATTATCATATAGTCTGTTATTTGAATGCTAACGCTTAGTTGTTGTATCTTTCTAAAAGTTGTTAAGGATATTTCGAGCTACAAAACCATATTTTTGATATACTATAGTGTATATCAAAGACCCAAGTGTCCCCCAAGAAGTGTCCCCATATGGGGGCATTTTTTGATACTGAAATGCTTCGTTTTCTTTTTTCTCTCAAGCTTTTTTATAATTCTGTGATAGACGAAATTTTTTAAACTCTTCATATTAATTTTTCTCTATCACAGAATTATAAAAAAGCTCGAGAGAAAAAAGAAAACGAAGCATTTCAGTATCAAAAAATGCCCCCATATGGGGACACTTCTTGGGGGACACTTGGGGGCGGTACTTCAAAAGTATATACCAAAAGACTTATTAACACTATGAGCAAAAAGTTTCTAGTTTTTGCGAAAAATTTACAAACAACTATTTTTTTGAAAATTTCGGATACTTTTTTCCATGGCTGTTTCCAAGCTTTAGTAAATGTTTTCTAGCTATTTCAAGCAGTTACTGAGGTTTTAAGCATCTTAATTCAGTCCCGCACCTTTGAACCCAGTAGAAATAGAGACACTCTTGAAGGCTCGGAAAAGTTGCTCAGACTGACATAAAAGTTGTTCAGAATGGCTTAGAAATGCTTCCAATGGATTTAGCGCAATTAATTACCCCAGAAAAAGTTTTTTAAACTAGTGGAGAGTCGAACAAACCGGTGTTTAAGCCAACCAACAAACCGATATTCAGATAAACCATTTAATATCGGAAAACAAAACTACAATAATTCAACATGGTGTCTAGTCAAAAGTCAATAGCGGCGCCAAAACCGGGCCAAATTGAAAAAGACTGCGATTAGATTTTTCAACCCCAAGGTTTTTATACTTATAACAACTTCTAACTTCTGTTATTTTTAAGCACCTTGCGCGTGTTTTGACAAACCGACAGATTAATTCATCATTAGAATCATGTTTTATGGCTCATTTTAGATAAACAATGTGGCACATTTTGTTTTAATCGTTTTGTTTCTTGTTTTTACTGTTCTTGGTACTTATTTTTGTGTTTTTCAGGTAAAAGAACGTCACCTGAAGGAATAGAAGACTCGTTGCAAGTGATTCGACGTGGCCAGCGACAATCACAGGTACTTTTTGTTGCTAAAAAGTACCTGTGCGGGAGGATTAATTTTGCGGGAGGATTAATTTTTAAGATTAAGAGAGATTAAGCTAGTTTTTACTCTTTTCTGCAAAATTTTTGTTTCTCAACATTTTTTTCATTTAGGGATGTCACTATCTCAGAAAGATGGAGTGCAACTTTACGATGAAGATGGACATGAGTAAACGGTATATTAAACGCAATAAAATTCTATGCTACTGATTGGGGAATCGATATGTTGCGGCAGGTATATTAAACTCTAAGCTTTCAACGTTAATAACAAAAGTTAAATACTTTTAGCACTCAATTTGGAGTATTGATGGGACGTTTCATGCGGCTCCCTTTGGATTTTCTCTAATTCTAGCAATCAGGGTTGGGGTTTTTTTTTGGTGTGTTAGGGTTTTTATAGTCCTGTTTCTAGAGAACAGCTTTTCGTTCCGTGTGCCTATGCATTTCTGTCAAGCAAGTTGACACAAACGTATAGCGACGTTTTTGATCTGGTCAAACAATTGGGATTGCCATCACCAACAAAAATTAAAACAGGTTATTTTTGTGTCGAATAATTTATAAAACATTTTAGGTATGGAGCTATTGTCAACGGTTTTATGGCAGTCTACGGCAATACAACAATCATGCATTTCTGTTGTTTTCATTTCTTCAAGACGATCTTCCGCAGAATTTAGGTTATTTTTTGTTTTTGTAATATTTATCTATTCTTTTAGGAGAAGAAGCTACATATCAGCACATAACTCTACCTCAATCGTCGAAAGTTCTTCACGGCCAGCGTGTAGAAAAGTTGCGGTTCAAAATGGATCTTTGGGTCATCTAAAATTTAAATCGATGGAGTCCGGTCGATCAGTTAAAATCTTTATGTTGTTACATTCATGCGTGTTAACTCCGTTGTTTCATTTTTCCATTTCGTTAATTGAATAAACCAGTTTTCATCTATTTTACTTGAAAATGCACAGAAAAACTGAAGCTTTTATCGAAAACTTTAAAAGCGTGTTGGTTAATCTACATTAAAATCTTTAAATTTGACGCTATTTCTGAGCGCTGTTTTGCACGACGCTATTTTAATATAAATTAATAAAGCCCCTTAAATATAAACTAATATAAAGCCACCAAGGTCCTTCAAATCTCATCTTAACTTATAAAACATCGTTGTTGTTTAATAGCAAGTGTGTTCTTATTATTTTTATAATTTCTTGTTATACGCATCAACAATATGAAAGTCATAAAAACTTTATTAGCGGAATTCGACTTCATTTTCTCATTTTTCCTCTTGAAATGTCATCAAAAGTGGACTCGGTACTCACGCTCGACGTGCTGAGCCAACGCCCTAAAATTAACAATGTCATTATCGAAAATGCCATTCTTAGTTGACAAGATATTTTCCAAGTTTTAAAATAATCTATCAACCGATACCGATCATTTGCCCTCCTCGGTCCCCATAAATGACGATTTGGTTTAAACTCGAGGGACAACTTTGTCTTCGATTTCACAACCATATACATCTAAATGAGCCTCATAACTTGCTTTACGATTTATGATACAAACCCGTTTAAAGAAAATCAAAAAAATTGGCACCAACACGAACACACTCATCAAAAATCCCATCTAAATAGTTTGTTCAACAAGAAGCAACAAATACTTACAAGTTTGTGGCTGAATGATTGAAGCTCCATGTCTTCTTCAAGCTTTGCATAATGAATGATGACAACTCCAATCAAGACCACTGGTACCAGCAACCATGAAGCTAAAGTAATACATGATTTGCTTTGTTGTTAAATGTTGATTCAAAGAGCTTTAAGTTCAAGGAATATTAAATGTTACCAATTGCAAAAAGGGAAAGCACTTCTAAGCATTGATGAAAGCGACGAGATCGAGAGACCTGAAAGAATGCTAAAAAGTAATACATTTTTAAATAGCAAACCCAAGACCAAGCTATTTCAGTGGCATTGATGTCTGCAAATATTCGTCGCGGTGAATAAATAAAGCATATGAGTACCTTAAAATACATGATGAACGGAGCGGAAAAAGCTCACCTCCATGATGATAATAAAACTAGTGACAGTGATCAACGAATAGCTATAAAAAGCGTTCAAAAGATGCAATCCATGCTAAAGTAATGGCTAAAGTAAAATAAGTTTTTTTGCAAATATTACCCGATGTGTTGTGAAGAGTAAAGTCAGAAGGCCCAAAACAACAACAGCACGAACACGACACTAAAACCTAGGTAAGCCATGGACGACAGGAAATAAAAAATAACTCACCGCATATGTTACCTTTTTCAATCCAACAATTTGTTCTGACAAACAACTCAAAATTATTTCAAAGCGGATAACCTAATGATACAAATTAACCTGAGATTTCAATATGGATAAGTCTCACCACGTTTGTCATCACAAGAAAGAATCCAGCAACACAGAATATACCCAGCAGTCCATCACCAAAATTCTGAAAATTCGAAACATACAGTAATTTCAGAAATCCAAACCTTAAAAGCCATTAATCCAAGTGCCAAAGAGAACATATTTGTGTGATATGCCGCTTTTCGAATGTATCCATGGTCTGAATCATTTAATTACAATCGTTTTTATAAACTTACATCCGCGGATGAAAGTACTATTGCCATGAGTGTACCCCTGGCTCCTCTTGACCATCTGATAGATTTGATTTCTACAAAAGAAAACAATTTAAGCATAATCACAAGTAGAACATACATGGCTAATGGCTGAGTGCAACTAGCCCAAACATAAGGAACAAGACCCCAAACAATGCCAATTAAAACAGCATCACTAAAAACGAATATGAACACTGAAAGAGGGTAAAGACAAACATCAGAATAGAAGACGTGAAACTTTGATTCGAGGCTATTGCAATCATTCCCCCGTCACCGAGTCCCATATGCGTCATGATCTAAAGTATGATAGATAGCATCGAATAAAATTTCATATAAATCTTATCACTCACATGTATCGCCACATCGAACCACATCCACCAGCTTGCATCTTCCGTGAGTGTTGTCTTATTAAAATTTGTGTCCAATTCGGCTAGCTAAATGCAAGACAAATGAACACCACAATTTCGACATTTTACCTGTTGAATATCAAAGGTAAATGGTCTCTCAAAAAACAACCAAATCATCGTGTAGGTAAATATGTAAGCCAGAAGACTCGTGTTTGCCAAAATTGCGGTCTAAATTTGAAACATAAAAAGGAGCAACTAATTACTAATTGTAAGTTACTAATAGTAAGCAACCAATTGTAAGAGAAAAATCTATACGTATGTAACGACGATAAATGTATCTGAAAGTGAGGCTCCATTCACGAGTTGCCCACCCATTTAATGATTTTTGTTCCAGCTTTTGTTGTTACAAGCATCAAAAAGAGCCAAATTGCAGCATATGTGAAAATTCCTGTTGCGTGTTGACTTAATACCATCATATTGTCTGCTTCACCAAGAATTCCGCGAAATCTAGTTTTTACATACAAAATTTAATATACAAAAATAAACTCACAGAAATTGATAAAGTGGGAAAACATGGGGTAAATCCTTTGCAACAGATCCCCTAAAATTTGCTGTTAAATCTAGCAAAACATTAAAAAGCTTACGTATTCATAGTTAGCGTGTTGTATTTGAAAGTGATATTGGTGGTGCAACGGCTGTCAATCAAAAGAGCTTGATTCTTCGGGCAACTAGTCGAAGCAACCATACATTCTAAAGGTACATAGGTATACGTCAAATACGCGAGATAGGAAAACTCACTCTGATTGTTGTAGTCCATAGTACATGTTTCATAAAGCTTATAAGTCTTGCCAGAGCTGATCGTCTCAAGAAAAAGTCCTAAACATTTTTTTGCAAAGAGCTAATAAAGACAAACGAACCTGTATAAAGGGCGGCTTGTTGAACCTGGCCACTTATGAGGGCAAAGTTCAATAAAACGGTCGAGAATCCCATGCCTGAATATCAAAAGCTCAATGAAATGTATCACATTTCCATATCTCCAAAAGCGGGAACCATTCTCTTGTACAGAGAAGACGGGTTGAGAGATGTGAATTGACCCAAAGAAAGTTCAAGCAGTAACACGGGCAGTCCCAATACCAATAGTTGCACAATCAACGGCCATTTCACCGACGCTAAAGAAAACCAAGTAAAAAGGATTGAAATACTTCCTTCTCACCTCCATATTTCATGTAAAGATACGTAAACGAGCCAACGCTATCCATCCCGATGAGAAATGACTAAAAACGAGAAAAATCTTGCAACTGTTAAAATGCCTAACCATTTTTACGACTGAACTTTCAATGAAAGTATCCCAAAAAGTCGGACGCGGTTGTTGACGAGCGAATGCACCCAAAACAATCTGAACAAGTAGGATAACTTTACATCCAACAACAGCAATAATCACCTCATCGTCGAGCATCAAATCTTGCATTCCTTCGGCCACCTCGATCTCTGTTGAAGCATCTAAATACGATGTCGAAAATTTACAGATGTTTTTAAAAAATAGTAACATTTCGCTTAAATTCACAAAAAGGAGTGCAAAATGAAGCAAGATTGTTTCGAATTCCTCACCCGAATCGTAATCCTTGTCATCGGAGCTTCCCTCGTGATTTTCGTCGAGTTTCGGTGAGTTGGGTCCAGGCTCAGAATGCGGAAGAGCTTCCTTTTCCGCCATTGTCCTAAAGGAAAACATTTTGACGGTGATAACGTTTGTAGCTTCAATATTCCGAAAAATAGTGAAAAAACTTACTAACTGAATCTCGAAGAAACACAAAATAGAAAGGAGCAAATCGAATGTGAAAGAATGAAAATGGAAATCGGCAAAAATTTAACGACAAACCGTCTTAAATACAAATTACCGTATACAAAGTTTTGTCTTTTTTCGCACTTTCTGTCTTTTTCTTCAGTTCAAGTGTTCATTTTGAATGTTTTTACGTTGTTTGCACTTTCATCAATCTTTCAAAACTGACAGAATCCAATCTTTATTCTTTTAATTTATTCAAGTGTTCATTTTGAATGTTTTTACGTTTTTTGCACTTTCATCAATCTTTCAAAACTGACAGAATCTAATCTTTATTCTTTTAATTTATTCAAGTGTTCATTTTGAATGTTTTTACGTTTTTTGCACTTTCATCAATCTTTCAAAACTAACAGAATCTAATCTTTATTCTTTAAAAAAATGGGTAAATCAAAAAAAAAACTCCACAAATGTACATTCACAAGAGATCGAAGTGAGAGAGAAAGTTGGGGAAAAATCGAGTTTTGAGGGGGAATTTCTTGAAATTGACATGTATTTTTGGGAAAAAAGGCTGAATATAATATTTTTTTTGAATTCATTTTGATTGAATAATTTGGAAATATAAGCTTTTTGTGTCATTTTTCTCAAATTCGTGTCCTTTGTAGGAGTATTCGTCGAATACTTTGCGGTCCACGTTTATCACTGTAGAAGGAGCGTTTATCAAGTTGTTGCTGTTGTTGAGTGGCTGGAATCATTGATTCGAAAATTTTCAAAATACCCCCTACTAGACATGGGTTTCGATTCAGTTTCGGATCGAATCGAAACGAACCGAATTTTTTTTGGTTTTGGGTCGAACGCAAATTTCTTTCCTTATTTATTTTGAAATGCAAATGTTGTATGCAAATATACTTTCAGAGTATATAATGATTGGTTTGTATCACTTTTTCGGTAGTTTTTATTGATGCTTAGAAATGAAGAGAAATTTCAGTCAAGTGCATGCGATTGACCTTACAAAAATTAGCTGCAAAATCGAATTAATCGAAATTTGGGAACTTTTGTTTTAAACCAAGCCAAACCGAACCGAAAAAAAGCTATCCGAAACCCATGTCTACTAATAGTAGACAAAAATAATGAGTTATGTTGATTTAGAGGGGAAATTTATGCGTTTATATAATAATATATAATAAGACCGTAAAAACTTTACTAGAAGAGCCCCCCTATAGGAGCGTCGCGTCGTCTAAGTCTACACTCAAAGAACCGCTCATATCTCGGCGCCCAGGCATTTGTTTCAGCGTGCATTGGTATCAAATTAAAGTAGAGTGAATGGGTGATTTTTTTTTGAGATATCACATATTTTTAGCATTAACCAGCGCTTAGAGAAAAATGATTGAAAAGTGGTAAAAAAGGCCGATTTTTCATCATTTTTCTCTAAGCGCTGGTTAATGCTAAAAATATGTGTTATTCTCAAAAAATCACCCATTCACTCTACTTTAATTTGATACCAAAGCGCGCAGAAACAAATGTCTGCGCGCCGAGATATGAGTGGTTCTTTGAGTGTAGACTTAGACTACGCGACGCTCCTATAGGGGGTCTACTATTACAGCTTTTACGGTATTATTTATTATATATTGTCGAAAATAGACGTATAAATTTCCCCTCTAAATCAACATAACTCATTATTTGTGAAAATTCATTATTTTTTTGCTTTCCCAAGCCCAAATCTTTCCATTTTTCTCATCTATTTTTGTTTTGTTTTGATTTTGATTTTGCTTTGATTATTGTAGAGTTTTGATTATTGTAGAGTTAAAAACAATAAAAAAACTGGCACAATTTCTGTAACTGTGGGTAAAAAAAACTTGAAAACATAGCAAAAGTAGAGAAATGGGATAAAAACTAGAAGCAAGCTTACGGTAGTTTTTGAAAATTAACGAGTTTCAAAAAAAAACACAGAACTTGGCCCGAATTTTGAAACGACTTTTTCTGGGTTTTACTAACGAGAAGCTTATATCAAACTTTCTACACTCCACTTACAGTACTCTTTTCCCGATATATTACAATGTAAAATACTTTTTAGATTATTCATATTTTGAAAAAAAAAAATCACCTAAACAATCGGATATCTGTAATCGTTCGGCAAGTTGCTCACCACATTGCAAATCTTGACCGCAAACAGATAAAATGTCACAATCGATTTCAACTGAAAATTGAAATTTTGAAAAAAGAACGAATGTAAATACAGTCGAACTAATAACGACCCTAAAAAGTGCCTCAAAATTTTCTGCGTAGCCGCCCTGGATGGCCACTGATTGCATTTGGCTGGGGCAGCTACGGGGAAATTTTTGAGCACGTTTCAGAATTTCAAATTTGTTATATCGTAGTTCGACTTATTAGTATAAATATGAAAATATGTTTATTTTTGTTTATTTTTGTTTATTTTTAGAACTTAATCAATTTTTTCGTATTTCTTTTCCTTTTCCCTTACCGAGTCGATTCCCCAAGACGGTCGCAACTGATATCAGCAACAAATACGCGAAACCATACATTTTATTGGGATTTTTCCTGAAAAATTTTTACATTTAGATAGATGAAAGGTAATTGGCTTTAAAAAGTAATGAATATTTAAAAAAAGAAAAATAGAAATATAAACTATAAATAGAAATATAAACTACCGTATTTCTTCGAATAGAATATATATATATACTTTATCCGACAAGGAAAAGTGACAATGCAAACAGATTGAACAGCGTAGACGAAGAAAGATAATTGATATACAAACACAACTACAATTAGACACGTGTATATATGATATTAAAAATTAATTTAAAATTGACAGAGCTACAAGATCGAGCTTATATATTGAGGATTTAAAATAGTTCAGAGACGAAAAAATATCACAAGGTAACTTATTCCAAATACGAGGAACACGACAAGCAAAAGAATGATACAGTTGGCGGTTATGAAAGCTTTGAAAGGGGGTAATCTGAAAGTTGTGACTACGAGTTCTTCTGGCGTGATTCGAAATCTTAAAGAGTCCTTTAAGTTCCGGATGAGAGTTAGGAGAGAAGATGATTTTATAGCATAAGACCAAATCAAAATAAATGCGGCGATGGGATAAGGGTTTAAGGTCAAAAAGAGCAAGTCGATCAGAATAGCAAGGAATTTCTTTCGATGGGAAACAACGGGCATACGCCCTCCTACTGAAACGACGCTGAACGCTCTCAACCAAGGAAATTAACCGGGTAAAAAGAAGACCGGGTAAAGAGTATCATCGCGTACTCCTGCGTAGCAGCCCTTTTTAAAATTTCTTTTCTGCATAAAAGCTTTCAATCAAGTGCTATAGGGCTGGAAAATGACTCAAAAATCTGTTAGCTCATGTGGTATTTTTGAGCCATTTTCCAGCCCTATAGCACTTGATTGAAAGCTTTTATGCAGAAAAGAAATTTTAAAAAGGGCTGCTACGCAGGAGTACGCGATCATACTCTTTACCCGGTCTTCTATTTGAAGAAATACGGTATAAAAAATATCAAAAGAGCCGATAAAATGTTTTCGATATGAATTAAAGCTTAAAAATCGATTTTTACCAAACGAAACTTTGAAATTTAGCTTTTTAAAAAAGTTTTAGTTAAAAATTGCTTTATTTTGAATGTATTTATTGGATATTATTTTAAATTTGCTAAAAATTAAAAGAAATCTCAAGGTGTGATTGTTTGGGGAAAACTTTTGTGCAAAAGCTTTTGAGTAAAAACTTTTGAGCAATAATTTGTTTAATTTTTAGAATAACAAAGTCCCTATGTAGTGTGAAATGGTGGTAAATACGCTGAAAAGTGGCAACACTCTTTGAATTTTTGAAATAAATGTAGACAAGGCGAGGTAATAATTATCCGATAAACCAACAATTTGCCGTTGACGAATGAAAGGAAAAATGCTTGCAAACAAGGGAAAACTTTAAAGCTGAAGATTTTTGTTGAATCAAAACTACAGTCAAATTTTGGGGGAGTATGGGAAAAATGAAAGAAATCGTTAACAAAAATTCGAAACATTAATTCTTTCTAAACTTTGATACTAATCAAAGTTTTAAAATAAAGATTAGATGTGTTTTTCTAGCTCTAATCTATATTGTATTAATAGATTGTAGACTGTATTATTGGGTTGGGGAGAATGAGTCGGCGCCGAAAATCAAAAAAATGTCTAAAACTTCTATTCGACTTCGTCAAATAATATGCGTTTGATATGAGTAGAATGGTTAACTAATTCTCTACAAAATGACATTTAAAAGAAAATTCAAACAGCGCCTCCGCTCAAGAAAAAGCCATTTTTTCACAAAAACTACAAACTGTGATCTAGAAAAAACCATTGGTGGGATCTTCCTGCAAATTTGGCAACTTAAGTAATTGAATGTGCTCTATCTTTTTTATATAAACACCAAAGAAGGTTTATGTGAAAGAAACTGTTCAAATGATGAGTCGGACTCTTTGCCATTTTAACCAGCTGCGTTTGGAAGTTCATAAACTCCACGAAAGAAAAGCTTTGTGGAATCTCTCAAAAAGTCATTTTGTAGAGAAATAGTGGATCCTTTTGATGAAACCAAACGTATGTTTAAAGAAGGCTTTATGTGTGCAAAAAGTCCCTTTAAAGTTTGGCGCCGACTCATTCTCCCCAACCCAATAATAGAGTAATATGTATTAATAGAGTAATAGACTGTATTAATAGAGTATAGACTGTATTAATCCTAAATCTAGCGCACTTTATTCCAGGTTCTGAATAAAGTATCTATATAATCGATTAACAGTACAGTCGACTCTCGATATAACGATTCGATCGGGACCGGGGTTTGATATCATTATATAGAACATATCGTTATATAGAACATATCGTTATATGGAACATCGTTATATCAAGAGTCGACTGTATCTTTTATCGACTGTAACGACTGTAACTCTTAAAACCTTCCTTTCATCTGAAACAGTTTCATCTAAAATTTCTACTGAATAATCTAATAAGTATATGCTAACTAGTAGAGAAAATTTGATGACAATTGCTTGGTTGAATCGAGAGAATGAGATATGAATGACTGTTGAATGAAGTCAGCCAAGTATTTGACCTTATTTTGAGGGCTAATAGGAGAGAAATCTCCATACTTCTACTAAAAGATAAAACAAAAGAGAGGTAAGTTTTAAGTTCAATTGTATCCGGATGTCGATCAATCCTCCTAAAAATCTTCGGAATTCTCTCTTTCATTAGTGTTTCTATAGAGCTTCACAAAATGCACAAAGGTTGAAAGACACACATCAACGTTAGATGCTCATTCTCTCCATTGAACCAAGCAATTGTTATCAAATTTTGGCTACTAGTTACCATATACTTATTAGATTATTCAGTAGAAATTTCAAATGAAAATGTTTGCTAGTTTTTAAGAAATCACAAATTTAAGAACCGCAAGAACTTATGGACAACCCTAATATATCTAGAAACAATAATCTAGCCGGTGGGATTGAATTCTTGACCTCCCGAAGGGCTCTTAGCTAGTCGACCATGATTTTGTGAACTACATATTTCCCTCAGCTATCAGATTTGCTATGTTCTATTCAAAAAAACTTCTAACTGTTGATGTTAAGTTTTTAAAATATCAAAATAAAGATTGAATTCAAGATCAGAAAAAAAAAGACTTCAAGTTTTATAGAAAAAAAAGAGTTTGAGACTTTTAATCTGTACAAAAACGAAAAATCTAAACAAGAATCTTTGAGATGATTGATCTTCTAGAATGGATACTTTTCAAAGAATAAGTTATTAATCTAAATGAATTCATGCATTCAGATAACAGATTCAGATAACAGATACAAAATCCAGATAAAGCCAAAATCATACAACTTTTGAATGAATTTCATCAATCTCTCTTATCAGATGACTACTTATTCCTATTTTGTTTGCCATTTATGTAAATTTCTTCATCTCTATCTTTCCCCTTTATTCTTTAGTTGGGAGGATTGAGTCTACGTGTCAACATTAAATATTTATAAGAATTTGCTTCTCATCAATGAATAAAATAAAGAACTCTCGCAAAATTGTTCCACTCCTCATTTGAATAGTTTAGTTCCAAGAAAAAAGATTGAAGTTTGTAAGTGATTTATCAAGAGGAGGGAATATACTATAGAAATGATATAGAAATTATATAGAAATAATATAGAAATAATATAGAAATAATATAGAAATAATATAGAAATAATATAGAAATAATATAGAAATACTATAGAAATACTATAGAAATACTATAGAAATACTATAGAAATAATATAGAGCACTCTGCATTTTATTCAAAAACTCATCATTCAAAATTGACGGGTTTAAGTGATCACATGAAACTATACAAATTACAATGAAGTAATTTGTATAGCTTCATTTCTTCCTTCGTAACTTTATTTCATTTCAAGATTTAAGTATATTAATGATATTTAAATGTGATATTTAAGTAAAAGCTTGTCCAAAATTCTAGCAACTCGACTTTTCTTGATGTAACTCGATAGTCCGCTCTTAGTCGATAGTCGATAGATCTCTTAAGATGTTTTTTTAAACATAACATTAAACTGTCACTATCTACAACAACAGAAACTTTGGTTTTAACTGAAAACGTTTTCTTTTACCTTTTTATAGAAGCTCAAATCTGAGTCGCCGTGATCGTCTGTCGACTCGGCGTTTGCGACAAGAACTCATCGTTTTTCTTGCAAAATTTCGGCAAAACTAATTCCCCTCCATCTTTTTAAGCTCTTAGAACAGTTTTACATTCTTTTCTTTTATAAAAGGTTATCAAAATTTAGGAAAAATTGTGCTTTATTGCAAAAAAAATACGACTGATGCAAACTTAGCTGAAAAAACAGCGTTTTGGTATCGTCTTAAAATTGAATTCAAAAATGATAAGCAGTCCGAAGATTTTGCTTAATTTTTATTGAAAATAAATTAAAATGAATGAAAAAAGAAAACTTTGTTCATCTTAAAAAGGAAACCTGAAAAACTAGTGAAAATGGCAGAGTCATCGTCTCGTTTTAGGCTGCTGATTGCGTCTGTTTTAGGCTGCTGATTGCGTCTGTTTTAGGCTGCTGTTTTAGGCTGCTGTTTTAGGCTGCTGTTTTAGGCTGCTGTTTTAGGTTGCTGTTTTAGGTTGCTGTTTTAGGTTGCTGTTTTAGGTTGCTGTTTTAGGCTGCTGTTTTAGGCTGCTGTTTTAGGCTGCTGTTTTAGGCTGCTGTTTTAGGCTGCTGTTTTAGGCTGCTGTTTTAGGCTGCTGTTTTAGGCTGCTGTTTTAGGCTGCTGATTTAATGAGTTATAGATTTTAAAGAATCGTTGAAAAGTAAGAAAAACGTTTTTTCAACGTTTCAACGTTTCAACAAACGTTTTTTCAACGTTTTCAACCACAAAACAACGTTTCTTTTCGTAGGAAATCA
Source organism: Mesorhabditis belari (assembly GCA_958450365.1). Lineage (NCBI taxonomy): Eukaryota > Metazoa > Nematoda > Chromadorea > Rhabditida > Rhabditidae > Mesorhabditis > Mesorhabditis belari. The sequence goes on from CAUEEP010000913.1 coordinate 324,890, forward strand.
TGTTAATTTCAATTTAAAAATATCGAAAAGCGAATGGATGACCGGGGTTGTCGAGTTTAGACAGAAAAAAGTCGAGTTGCTATAATTTTGAATCACCTATTGATGGCTATATTGATGAAATTTTTAAAAACAAAAAGTACACTAAGAAAAAATGTTTCCAAATCCATGAAGAACACAGCATTTTCTTCAAAAGCCTATGTTCCAAAGCTCAACATCGTTTTCGAAAATGATGAAAACGAAAAAAAGACTCAATTTTTCGCTGTTTCTTTGCTTATTCATTCATTCAAAATTCATATGTAAGTCAGCAAAAAAAAAAATAATTGCACAACCGGATGTTCTTTTTTCTTTTCTTTTCTTTCATTTGATCTATGAGATTCTTAAAGAAAAGAATCTCTCCTTTTGACATCTTCAAATCAAAATCAAAATTTCGCATTCACTTTTTGCTAATTAGAAATGAAATACGAGGATTTTCTGGTAGACTTTAGAATGGAATGGATAAGATTGAATACCGTAATGTAAGTCATATGTAAGTCATATGAAATGAATAAAATGGAATGGATAAAATGGAATGGATAAAATAGAATGATAAAATGGAATGGATAAAATGGAATGGATAAAATAGAATGATAAAATGAAATGGATAAAATGGAATGGATAAAATGGAATGAATAAAATGAAATGATAAAATGGAATAGATAAAATGAAATGGATAAAATGAAATGGATAAAATGAAATGGATAAAATGAAATGGATAAAATGAAATGGATAAAATGGAATAGATAAAATGGAATGAATAAAATGGAATGCAAAAATTACATAAGAATTCTGGAAACAACAATAAACTTTCACGAAACAGTCTGCAAAATTTTCTATTTTGCAATACAAAAATATGTTTGCTTGATATTGAGAAATGGGAGATCACACACAAAAAAAAAACAATGAATGCATTTTTGAAATTCTCGGGTCTATTGTTTCCTTTTTTTATTTCGAAAAAATTTCCGGCTTTTTCGTAAACGTTTCTCATTCAATTTTTGGTGAAAAATTGAATTTCTTGGGGTCCATTTCTCTTTCCATTTCGAGCGATTTCTCTTTTGGTTTGAGGCTGGATTTTGAGGGTATTGATTTTAAATGTTTGAGCACAAAGAAACTATAGAAATATCATGAGATTACAGTAGTCTAAGACTGGGTTTTTTTTCCACTTAAAACTATTTGCGCCAAGTGTTTTACTTTGAGATACTGTAATGTTATAAGAAACTCGGGGTTTTGCATATTAAGCATGGAACTTTAACTATCGAATTACAGTATTCGATGAAAACGATTGAATACTTTATCTAAAGTATTTATGAGTTTTCTAAAAGACGCATGTTTTAGAAAACTACCGTAATCAAATTGCGTCGAGAGAGCAGTCGAGAGAGCACAAGTCGAGAGAGCACAAGTCGAGGGAGCACAAGTCGAGGGAGCACAAGTCGAGGGAGCACAAGTCGAGGGAGCACAAGTCGAGGGAGCAAGTCGAGGGAGCACAAGTCTCAAGACTTGTGCTCCCTCGACGAATCATACAAAAATCGGATTAACTAAATGAAAACTAGTTTTTTTGATTATGGTAGTTCTCCAAAAGAGATGCCTTTTAGAATTACGTTTTCTAAAGCATATCAAGTCCATTTGAGTCACTAGCTTGTGCAACTTGGAACTTGTGGTGAAGTTTCGAGTTTAGATAGGACCACTCGGCCACCAATATATGTTGTAAGCCAATCTGGACTTTTTACAAGAAAACGTTTACACCTAGGGGGATCGAACCCACACTCCCTTCACGGACTGGTAGCCGGCGCCTTAGACCACTCGACCACCAAGACAGCACGTAACCCCGAGAGTTTCGCCCGCTTTGTTTCCCCTCCCCGCCCGGGCCCAATGGCCGAGTGGTTAGCTTGCTTGCACCGGGTGCGAGAGGTCAAGGGTTCGAATCCGCCCTCGGTCAGACATTTTGCTTTTTTATTCGAAGCTCTAGAAATAAGCTTTCTAAGTAAAAAAAAAAGCGCTCCCAACTTTGTAAAGCTACAAAAATAGTCACTTAAAAAGTTGTGCTATTTTTGTGTTCCGCCCATCCCAAAGCTCGACCCAAAATTCCTTATTGTCAATAAAAATATTTCCCCATAAAACTCGATCAATCTTTTGAATGCTAAAAAAGTGATCTAATCCGGAAATAAAAGAGGGTTTGATCAATTTGAATATTTCATGTCAAAGTATGGGGCAAGCTTTCCCCCCCCCCTTTTTCTGTGTATTCTCCCCCGCGATGATATGAATTTTTCACGATCCCTTCGTCCTTTTTTAGACTTATTTTATTTTTAGTTCACTAATTGAATATCTTGAGAAATATTTCGTATTTTTGTTCAGATAAACATCAATTTTAAAGCTTTAGTGAAAGAAATATTTTCTCTAGAAAACTAAAGCGGGAAATTTTTTGGGTTTTAATGTCATGGATGAATGGCATATGAAAATGTAATGGAATGGAATGGAATGGAATGGAATGGATAATAGATGAGAAAAATGGAAAGATTTGGGTTTGGGAAGCAAAAAAATAATGAATTTTCACAAATAATGAGTTATGTTGATTTAGAGGGGAAATTTATACGTCTATTTTCGTCAATATATAATAAATAATACCGTAAAAGCTGTAATAGTAGACCCCCTATAGGAGCGTCGCGTCGTCTAAGTCTACACTCAAAGAACCGCTCATATCTCGGCGCCCAGGCATTTGTTTCAGCGCGCTTTGGTATCAAATTAAAGTAGAGTGAATGGGTGATTTTTTTTTTGAGAATAACACATATTTTTAGCATTAACCAGCGCTTAGAGAAAAATGATGAAAAATCGGCCTTTTTTACCACTTTTCAATAAGTTTGATGGGCGATCCGTTGGGAAGATTGGATCTCACTCCACATGTAAATATCAAATTTATTTTTTTGTCTATTCAGAAATGGTATTCAGTGATTATTTAGGGAATCGTCGCTCGAGATAAGCTCGTTTTTCGGCTCGCACAAGAGCACTCAATTCCGAGTAAGTGGCAAAAAAAGCCCATTTTTCAATCCTTTTTTTCTAAACGCTGGTTAATGTTAAAAATATCTATAATAAAAAATAATAAAAATATGTGTTATATCTCAAAAAAAATCACCCATTCTATCTACTTTAATTTGATACCGAAGCGCGCTGCAACAAATGTCTGCGCGCCGAGATATGAGCGGTTCTTTGAGTGTAGACTTAGACGACGCGACGCTCCTATAGGGTGGCTACTATTACAGCTTTTATGGTATATACTTTATTCCTGAAATAAAGTGGATGGATAGATAAAAATTCAGACATAAACTAAAAAAAACTGACAGAACTAAAAATTAAACAAGACAGAAAATGAAAGCATTAAAATGAGAGCATTTTAAGAAACATAAATATCAAAAAAAAACTATAACACTAGATACAGATTAGTTAAATTTAAAGAAAAAAACTTGCTTTGAATGCATTGATAAAAGTTATTTGACGAGTGGAGTCGGGAAGTGCATTCTACAAAAGGATTGTGTAGTAAAAGTAACTTCTGCGAATTTTAGAGACTGCAAGTGTCTTGTCCAAAGGAGTTGTACTTTGTTAACCTTGTTCTTGAATAAATTCGAAAGAATTGTTGACACAATGAATTAAAAAGGGATTAAAATAAAGCAAATTGTTGGGGAAATTAAGTTAGATAATTTTTGGCTTCAAAAGCTTCAAATTAAGCCATTCAAATTAAGCCATTCAGGCAACGCTTTTCTTTGAAATCCGGGTGTTTTCAGCTAACTTATACAAAACACAATTTGACTCTCTTGAGACTTTTCTTAAGATAAATGGTTGAAATAAACTCCGCGAATAGATTCTACGAGCTTGAAAACCCCAGGGTACAAATTTTTAACATTAAATCTCATTTGGGAAAAAAACAGAAGAAAAGAGAAATGCATGCAAATGACTGGAATGGTGTTCTTTGTGTGGCTGCGTAATCGTTCGCCATCTGACAAATCCCTAGGGTGTATAAAGCTTTTCTTTTGGCAAAATGAAAAAGGGGAAAAAGCGATGAGTGAGCCTAAGCCGATTTTGTCTTTTAAAGCGTCAATATGCTCAAATTTTTGCCTCAAATTTGGCTCTACAAGTTTGGCTTCAATTAGCTGTAATTTGAGTGTTTTACTACAAATCCAGGATTCAAAAAAGTGTTCAAACTAGAGTCTCAACTAGAGACTTGCCTTTAAACAGCTTGAAACAACTTTCATTTCAGAAAAACTAAACTTTTCAAACATAACAAACAAATGACCCAAAAAAAAGGAAGGAGTAGCCAATTCGACGTCACAAACTTTTCCCTGTGAAATATTTCTCTCTCTTTCTCTCTCTCGAAAAAAGAACGACAACGAAATCTATCATTTCATTGATTCTTTTCTTTTCTTTTCTTTTTCTTTTTTTTCAATTCTTGAAACAAGAATTTCTTTTTTTACTTTTTCTTCTTTGTTTCAGCCAATTCATCAACGAGTTTTAGCCGAAAAGTTGACAAGTTTTGAGAAAAGAAGAATGGGGAATAGAGGAATTTGGAAATTTATCGCCGAGGAAACAATTTGAAACATTTGAAACATTTGAAACATTCGAAATTTGGTTAGAAAAAGCTAAAAACGTTTCTTACGTTAGGCTAAAAGCAATTTGTCGTCTCCAAATTTAGGTGCAAATAGAAACGGCAAACTTTCAGCGTTTCCGGCATACGTTACACTTTAAAAAAATCCTAATAGTGAAGAGATTTGCTTGAGAATTTGAAATTCTTTTGTTGATCGATTGGGAGCAAAGGTACTTTTTTGGAAATTGTCCAATTGATGATAAGCTACTTTGAAGTTCAAATGGCTACGTCCCTAATATGCAGCCAATTTGAGCGATAATTCTAGATTATCCGCATAGCATTGATTAGGGATAATGGTTAAATGCATGCTGTAAATAAATGTATAAAAAAAAAGATTCAAAAACATGTACAAGTTTTATTTTGTAAAAGTGTAGCAAATATAATAGAAAATCTATTGAGAAGTTTATAGAAAAAGTGATTTTAAAAGTTGACAAGGTATGATCAAATCAAACATCTCAAAATGGGGCTTGGAAAGAGACGTCTAAAGTTGGTCGAAGGGACCGTACAGGGTGCGGCAAAAGTTTCCTCTAATAAACGCCAAACTTTAGCAGTCTCTTTCTCAGCCCTATTTTAATATATTTTTATGTTTAATAAACCAAAAGATGGCCCTTAATGTCTTCTATCTTTTGGAATCATAAACATAAAAACATATTAAAATAGAGCTGAGAACGAGACGCCTAAAGTTGGTCGAAGGGACCGTATTTCCTCTAATAAACGCTCCCCCTTCGACCAACTTTAGGCGCCTCTTTCTAGGCTCCATTTTCAGATATTTTTAAATTTAATACACCAAAAGATAGAAGACATTAAGGGGTATCTTTTGATATATTAAATATAAAAATATCTCAAAATGGGGCTGAGAAAGAGGCGCCTAAAGTTGGTCGACGTGCGAGCGTTTACTAGAGGAAATATGGTAACAGTGTAGCAAATATAATAGAAAATCTATTGAGAAGTTTATAGAAAAACTGATTTCGAGATTGACAAGGTATGCTCAAATCAAACATCTATGTACGATTAAATCAATGATCTATCAAATCATACATCTATATACGATCAAATCAAAGATCTAATCGCATATCAAGGTATTTCCAATTCTACTTGATATCTAATATTTTTTTGTAAGAATTGTTATTCTGGAAAAAGTAATAATGAAATATTGAAGACATGAAATCTGTCCTTGAATGTGTTTCCCTCAATCCACTTCCATTCCACTCCACTCTCATCAATTCATACCAATTCTTGAAATCCTTTTGCTCAAATCTTTACACTCTTTCGTATCCCTTCTTCCTTATCTTTTCTTTCATTTCTTGCGAAAAGAAGGCGACGATAGCTTAGTGGTAGAGAATCTGCACGGTAAGCAGAAGAATTTCATTTACTTTTTATTCGATTTTTAGAAACAGTTAAAACTAGGCAAGACGCAAGAGCGAGTTTAATTCTTTTATTCGATTCCTCATCGGTTCCAAATTCTTTAATTAATTTCTTTACTTTATAAAAGAATAGAATAAAGTAAAGAATTTTATAAAGTAATGTTATAAAGTAAAGAAATGAATGGTAAAGAATTTGGAGCCGACAAAGGACTAGAGACATCATCGGCAAAAGAAAAACGAATGGCTACGATGGCCTTGCTAATGTTTGGTGGACTTCTCCGTGTCTCCGAAGCGTCAGCACTCCGCTGCGACGACATCAAAGAATTCGGGAATGGGGTTTGGGAAAATAACATTACTTTATAAAATTCTTTACTTTATTCTATTCTTTTATAAAGTAAAGAAATTAATTAAAGAATTTGGAACCGATGAGGAATCGAATAAAATAGACTTCGGAAAACAAAACTTAACCAAAACCAAAACAGACCAAAACCAAACCAAAACCAAAACAAACCAAAACTAACCAAAACTCGCCAATATCTCGCGACTGGGAGGAGCTAGCGAAAATCTGTTTGCAGATTTGAAATCAGCATCCAAAAATCTATCCCATAGGCTATTTTTTGTTTCGAAATTTCGAGGTCGTGTTTTGGTCCTTTTTTCGGCCGCGAGATTTTGGAGAGTGAGAAAAAGTGAAAGGCAAATTTGCATTTTACATTAAAATTTGCATTTTACAATTTTAAATTTACATGTTAATTTATATGCAAATTGAGTTTTGTTTTTGTTTTGGTGTTTTGGTTTTGATTTCGGTTTTGGTCTGTTTTGTTTTGTTTTGGTTTTGTTTGCCGAACTCTAGAATAAAAGAATTAAACTCGATCTTGCCTAGTTTTAACTACCGTTTCTAAAAGGCTAATAAACAGTAAATGAAATTCTAGGATATAGAATTAAAATGTGAGCGAAAAATAGCACTAAACAAATGCTTTTTGCCGAAAAATTTCACCCAAAACCCAAAAATGACCTCAGCACTTTTTGTGAATCGAAATTGAATCTTTGCACGAGCAAATGACCAAATTTCATTCAAATGACCAAATTTCATTCAAGAGATTGTTGAAAAAACAATTGATGAAAGGATTTTGACAAATTAACCCTAGCAAGCTGTCAATGAAAATGTGCAGAAATTTTTGAATGAAACGTGGCTTTTCAAAGGGGTTTTTTTTATGCTTGAAGATGGAATTTACGTGAGAAAGAACATCGAGCTTACATGATGAAAGCTAGTTCAACGATTCTTATTCACTGAGCCGAAGTCTTGAAGTTGTTTTTGAGCGTTGAATAGATCAAGCTTTATTTGGTATTATTCTAAAGCTAAAAAGTCTTACATATCATGAAAGGAGTCATCAAAATTTTAGAATTTTGAAAAAGCTATAGCATTCAAAGTCTGCTCATCGAAAAACGGATAAAAGCCAAGACTTTGAACTACCGTATTTCCTCTAATAAACGCTCCCACGTCGACTAACTTTAGACGCATCTTTCTCAGCTCCATTTTAATATATTTTTATGTTTAATATACCAAAAGATACCCCTTAATGTCTTCCATCTTTTGGTGTATTAAATCTAAAAATATCTCAAAATGGTGCTGAGAAAGAGGCGCCTAAAGTTGGTTGAAGCGGAAGGGTTTATTAGAGGAAATACGGTCCCTTCGACCAACTCTAGGCGTCTCTTTCTCAGCCCCATTTTGAGATGTTTGATTTGAGCATACCTTGTCAATCTCGAAATCAGTTTTTCTATAAACTTCTCAATAGATTTTCTATTATATTTGCTACACTGTTACCATATTTCCTCTAGTAAACGCTCGCACGTCGACCAACTTTAGGCGCCTCTTTCTCAGCCCCATTTTGAGATATTTTTATATTTAATATATCAAAAGATACCCCTTAATGTCTTCTATCTTTTGGTGTATTAAATTTAAAAATATCTGAAAATGGAGCCTAGAAAGAGGCGCCTAAAGTTGGTCGAAGGGGGAGCGTTTATTAGAGGAAATACGGTCCCTTCGACCAACTTTAGGCGTCTCGTTCTCAGCTCTATTTTAATATGTTTTTATGTTTATGATACCAAAAGATAGAAGACATTAAGGGCCATCTTTTGGTTTTTTAAACATAAAAATATCTTAAAATAGGGCTGAGAAAGAGACGTCTAAAGTTTGGCGTTTATTAGAGGAAATACAGTCCCTTCGACCAACTCTAGACGTCTCTTTCTCAGCCCCATTGAGGTGAATAAGTGATTTTGTTACTTCTAAATTTGTTTTTAAATGAAGAGAGATGTTTAGAATGAAATGAAATGTTTAGAAGGAAAATCGGTCAACCTAATACAAGAAATAGAAACGTTTTTTTTTTTTTCAAGGGCAAATTCAAGGTGAACAGCTTTTCTAGGCTTCTAGGCTTCTAGAATTCTAGGAATTCAATGCAAGCTTAGAACTTGCAAAGCGTTGACTTTTTTTTTTCAAAGATTTTTGCTTGTTTTTGCACGAATTCGAAACTGCATTTGATAGATTATGGTGGTGACATTTTCAGGAAAGAAAAAATAAGAAATTTTACGACAAATCTGTCGACAATTCACATTCGTCAGATTAAAGCTTTAGTGGGAAATCGAATAATTAACACTTTTGTTTTCTGTTCAAAGAAATATTAGCTTTCGGTCTCTCAATTCTGGTCAAATACATTGCAAGAAAAACTTTTTAATGCTAAAAATAGCAATCAAGCAATACAACTCAATTTATTTGTTTTTTTAATAATTTTCGGAATTTTTTTTAAAAATTTTATTTTTAAAAAAAAAAAAAAAAAAAATTTAAAAAAAATTTTTTAATTTTAAAATTTTTTATTAAAATAAAACACAAAAAAAAAAAAATTTTTTTTTATTTTAAAAAAAAAAAAATTTAACAAAAAAAAAAAAAAAAAAAATTTAAAAAAAAAAAAAATTTTAAAAAATAAATAAAAAAAAAAAAAAAAAATTTTTTTTTTTTTTTTTTTTTTTTTTTTTTTTTTTTTTTTTTTTTTTTTTTTTTTTTTTTTTTTTTTTTTTTTTTTTTTTTAAAAAAAAATTCTCAAATTCATTCCTTTCAAAAAAAAAAAAAAAAAAAAAAAAAAAAAAAAAAAGAAGATTTTTTTTTATTTTAAAAAAAAAAATAAAAAAAAAAAAAAAAAAAAAAAAAAAAAAAAAAAAAAAAAAAAAAAAAAAAAAAAAAAAAAAAAGAAAAAAAGCAAAAAAAAAATCAAAAAAAAAATAGTATGATAATTATTTCAAGGAAAGTTCAAAGCTAAACTTTTCTATCAGTTTTCTTTTCTATAGCTTTTCTGCCTCTGTAGCGTCGACGGACACATCTTTGTAGCTTGACGATGGGTTTCAATTGATGTTTCGCATGGAATAATGGTTTCATTGATTAAATACATATTAGAATATAGATAGATATTAGAATATACATAAACAGAACCAGAATATGGTTCTGAATATGAACCAGAATATGAAAAAGAAGAATGGATTTAGTTAAGCAACCATTTGACTGCCAGCTTTGATCAATTATTTTTGACTTTACCGTCTGTCCGTCTGCTAGCGGAAAACGGTCACCAACGTCCACGTTGGCGAGCAATCTAAGCCCCGCCCCTTTTTGCCAATGGCACAGACAGACAGATGGACAGATGGACAGACAGACAGACGGACACACAGACAGATGGACAGATAGAGGATGGACGGACAGACAGACAGATAGACAGGCAGATAGACAGACAGATAGACAGACAGATAGACAGACAGATAGACAGACAGATAGACAGACAGATAGACAGACAGATAGACAGATGGACATACGGACAGACAGACAGACGGACGGACAGACAGATGGACAGACGGACAGAAAGATTTTGTTCTGAGAATTTTGAACTAAGATTACAAAGCTAATGAATTTTTGAAGTTTCAATTGTGTGCTGAAAAAAGACATTTCGTTTTCTGTTAAACTCAAAATGTTTAACCATTTCCCATGTTTTTCTGTAATTGTTGATTTCTTTTCGATACTCGAAATTTATCGAAACTTTCTTACACAATCAATCACAACACAGAACAATGAAAAGTTTCGAAAAGGGTTCGAATTTGCAAAGATATATTAATTGTTATTATTCACAGAGTTGTTTTCCGTTTTTGCTTGAGATTTTGATGTTTCCGTGATGTAAATATTCGGTTTATATGTGGATGAAGCAGCTTCGGAGAAATTTCGACCGTTACGCAGTATCGCTTGCACCTGAATAAAGGATTCAATGCTTTTAAGCCTTTTTTGCCTTTTTTGGCCTTTTTTGACCTTTTTTGACCTTTTTTGACCTTTTTTTTGGCCTTTTTAAAGCCTTTTTTTGACCTTTTTTGGCCTTTTTAAAGCCTTTTTAAAGCCTTTTAAAGCCTTTTAAAGCCTTTTAAAATCATTATTATCTCTTTTTTTCCATCTCAATCTTATCCAACTCTTATCCAACTCAATTTCTTTCATAACCTACAGTTTTCTTTGTTTTTATAAATAACTTTGAGTCGTCTAGTTGGGTTATTGATGGGAATAGCTAAAGCCTCTTTTCAATTTCTTTTCTTTAGAATATTTGGATATCAGTAAAGTTCTGTTGGAATTCTGTTGACTGAAAAAAATCTAAATTTTCTTTTGAATAACTTAAAGGAAAGAAAAATCAAAAGTGAAACTGGGAAAAGAAACAAAAAATCATCAAGATTTCATGAGATTAGGGATATTTAAGGGATTTAACATAGGATTTAAGGGTTTCAGATAAGTTTTAAACATTAACCAAATCGAGAATTGCTTTCAAAGACGTTCACTGAATCTTTAGCACAAACAAAAACACTTTTCCACATTTATCGAACTCACCTCGGAATTCGTGTAATAATAGACGAGTCCATTGGCGCCATAATTGAGAAGAACATTCAACGAGCAAAACGAATACAAAAACAGATTCTCGCCGCCGATTAGCTGAAATGAATGGTCGATTATTTTTGGATTTTCGAATATACCTACCGTAAATACTCTAATATAACCCTATAGAGCCCCATAGAACCCCGATAGAACCCCATAGAACCCGATAGAACCTCATAGAACCCTATAGAACCCTATAGAACCCTATAGAATCCCATAGAACCCTATAGAACTCTATAGAATCCTATAGAACCCTATAGAACCCCATAGAACCCCATAGAACCCTATAGAGCCCCATAGAACCCTATAAAGTCCCATAGAACCCTATAGAGCCCCATAGAACACTATAGAACCCTATAGAACCCTAGAGGACCTTATAGAACCCTATAGAATCCCATAGAACCCTATAGAACTCTATAGAACCCTATAGGATCCATAGGGTTCCAATCTAATCCCCATAATCTATAGCTCTAGTAGTTTACCGTAAAAAGGCGGTAGGCTAATTTGCGCAATTTTTTTTGGCTTTTTGATTGACGGGGGAAAGATGCAGAAGTAGCAAGTTGTTTATTTTACAATAGTCGTACAGTAAAGCTAATTGGGCTACGGTAGCCGAATCAGTTGAGTGAACAGTTGTCGGTGATTGGGGAAAGATTAAAGAATTCCTTTCTCTATTGGTTAACTTTTCGCTAGCGGCTATTGTGCGCTAGCTAGCTGTTATTGTGCGCTAGCTAGCTGTTATTGTGCGCTAGCTAGCGGTTATTGTGCGCTAGCTTTTCTTGCTCCATTAATTTAATTTTTAGTTAATTTTTAGAAATTTGAATAGTTGATATTAAAAATTTAAGAATTAAAGAAAAAAAAAAGAGACTTCTTCCCCGTCTTTCCCTTCAATACTTTACCCTTTTCAAAACACAAAAGCTAAAGCGGTAACAGACGAGAATTTTTCAACATTATAATATAGTAAATATTTTCTTTTTCTTTACAAACGCTCCCAGATTATTTTATAGTTTCTATAGTTTTATAATTGTTCTCAAAAAACTCTAGTTAAAGCATCAAAAATTGACGATTTTCTCATCTCAATTACTTGAAAGAATTTGTTTTTTCTTTAAACTACAAAATACCATTTGAATTGTTATTTAATCTATTTTATATGTCGTAGCCGTTTACGAAATTCAGCCGCTAACGAATGATTCGTTAGCGGCTAGCCGATCCGATAGCTGATCTGATAGCTGATCTGATAGCTGATCTGATAGCTGATCTGATAGCCCATCTGATAGCTGATCTGATAGCTGATCTGATAGCTGATCTGATAGCTGATCTGATAGCCGATCCGATAGCTGATTCGATAGCCGATAGCTGATCCGATAGGCTAGACAAATCATTCGTAAACGGCTAGCGAAAAATTTCATTCTAGCCGTTTGCGAATGATTCGTTAGCGATTCGTTAGCTGAATTTCGTAAACGGCTACGATATATAAAATAGATCAAATAACAATTCAAGTAACAATTCAAATAACAATTCAAATAACATTTTCTTTGACTTACAATTGGCAAATATCGAAAACTCGTCCAGGCATTCATGTAGAAAACGGAGATGAGAAAGAATTGTTTCGCGTACTGAAAAATGGGGAATTAGTGAGGTTTTGAGTGAATTTTCGGATTATTTCATACACAATTATTCTTCTGAATCAAATGATAGTCAATATAGACGAAATGGAAGAGTTTGTGCTCGAGGAAAACGAAAAAAAACGAAAAGACCTATTGCTAAGGAGCGATGGGTTTTTTTGTTACTTTGAACGATCATTAGCTTCATGATCTAAATCATGAACTAAATAGGAAACAAAGGGTAGCAAATGGGAACCAAATAGCAACCAAATAGGACCAAATAGCAACCAAATAGCAACTAAATAGCAACCAAATAGGAACCGAATAGGACCAAATAGGACCTAATAGGGCCAAATAGGACCAAATAGGACCAAATAGAACCAAATAGGACCAAATAGGGCCAAATAGGACCAAATAGGACCAAATAGGACCAAATAGGACCAAATAGAACCAAATAGGACCTAATAGGGCCAAATAGGACCAAATAGGACCAAATAGGACCAAATAGGACCAAATAGAACCAAATAGGACCTAATAGGGCCAAATAGGACCAAATAGGACCAAATAGGACCAAATAGGACCAAATAGAGACCAAATAGGACCTAATAGGGCCAAATAGGACCAAATAGGACCAAATAGAACCAAATAGGACCTAATAGGGCCAAATAGGACCAAATAGCAACCAAATAGCAACCAAATAGCAACCAAATACGGACCAAATGAGATCTTCATGAGAATTAAATATGAACCAAATGGGAACCAAAATAGAAAGCAAATAGGAATGAAGATGAAGCTTGTTTAGTTTGAAACTTGTATCTTGAGACTTTACAATTCAAAAACTAAGCCCTGACGTCACTTTGTGTAACGCAAACGCACATGATCTAGCACACTTGATCTCATTTTTCTATTGCGCTACTTATGAGAGGACAAAGTACACAGGCAAGAGCAAACTTGTAAGTAAGTAGCCATTAAACTACAGTACTGCAGTACTACAGTACATTAAACTACAGTAAACTACAGCACTACAGTACTACAGTGCTACAGTACATTAACCTACAGTAAACTACAGTACTTTACAATGTACGCCTTTAAAATCTTAAATTCTACTGCACTTTAATCCTTTTATCTATCATTTATCTATTAAAAGCCCACCTTTATCTCCATATTTTTCTTTTTTTGAGAAACTTCCGATGCGGTTTTTGAGTTAAACACATAAATCCAGCGAACAATCTAAAAAATGGGAAATTAAAGTTCAAAAAATAAACAAAAATCTCTTTTCTAATAGATTTTTGCGTTGTTTTATGTACAATATACAATGCTCTATAAAACAAAAAACGTAAAACAAAACGATCTCTCACCCAAGAATAGCACAAAGCGCAAACGATTGTCGATGCAGAATTGAGGGGCAAATCGAAATATGTATTCGGATAGTTTAGAATATTCGGAATCGTCACATAACGATATGAATAAACAACATAATCAAAGGAAAACCTGCAAAGAAAAACCCTTTCCTTTTTGCGTTTAGTTGCACTTTTTTGCAAGTGTAAAAGCGAATAATTGAACAAATGCATGACTATCTCAAGCTCACCAAGCTCACCAAGCTCACCAAGCTCACCAAGCTCACCAAGCTCACCAAGCTCACCAAGCTCATCAAGCTCATCAAGCTCATCAAGCTTTATGACGAGGCTTTATGACGATTATTTAAGGATTTTTGTTTTTCTTTTGCTAATAAATTTCACTCACCGACAACATGGGAAAATATATTGTGAGAACACAGCCAAAACGAAAGACATTGGGTAGATGCCGAGAGTGGAAATGAGAGTCACCTTTCGGGTAAACACTGTATATCGACTGAAGCACATGACAGTGACTCTGGAAAATGATTGGATAGAATACCGATTAAAACCTACATTATTCTATGGTAGTGCTACTTTTCTTGTAATCCTTTATTCTTGTTGAACTCACCGATTAACTGCCATCAATATTTGCGAGAGTGACGATTGATACCAGAGAAGCATGAAAAGTGATGAAAGAAAGATCACGCGTTGATCATCGACACCTTTCGGGAAGAAATATGACTGGAAAATGGGAAATTAACAATATTGTTATTAAGTAGCCATTAAACTACAGTACTTTACAATGTACGGTACGACTTTGGTTTTAAATCGAACTGGGGATCGAACTGGGGATCGAACTGGGGATCGAACTGGGGATCGAACTGGGGATCGAACTGGGGATCGAACTGGGGATCGAACTGGGGATCGAACTGGGGATCGAACTGGGGATCGAACTGGGGATCGAACTGGGGATCGAACTGGGGATCGAACTGGGGATCGAACTGGGGATCGAACTTGCTCCAGAAACGAATGCTCTACGACTCGGCCACGGTTGCACCGAGCTGGGTCGGCAAGGAGGCCGTTAACACTACTGTTAACACTCACCTGAAAGAAAAGAGATGGCACAAAGTAGAACAAATGAATGACCAACATGAGGAAATCGGAGACAAGATTTGATGTGGAAATGATATAGATTGGACTCTTTCGAGAACAGAAACGGCCTCTAAAAAACGAGAATTGAAATCGTTGAATTGTTTTCAGCAATTAATTAAAATCGATTTTGCTTGCTTTGCTTGCTTTGCTTGCTTTGCTTGCT
This sequence comes from Mesorhabditis belari, assembly GCA_958450365.1. NCBI lineage: Eukaryota > Metazoa > Nematoda > Chromadorea > Rhabditida > Rhabditidae > Mesorhabditis > Mesorhabditis belari. The sequence continues at coordinate 340,115 of CAUEEP010000913.1, forward strand.
TTGCTTGCTTTGCTTGCTTTGCTTGCTTTGCTCTGCTTGCTGCTGCTTGCTTCTGCTTTGCTTGCTTTGCTTGCTTTGCTTGCTTTGCTTGCTTTGCTTGCTTTGCTTGCCTTTGCTTGCTTTGCTTGCCTTGCTTGCTTCTTGCTTTGCTCTTGCTTGCTTTGCTTGCTTGCTTGCTTTGCTTGCTTTGCTTGCTTTGCTTGCTTTGCTTGCTTTGCTTGCTTTGCTTGCTTTGCTTGCTTTGCTTGCTTTGCTTGCTTTCTTGCTTTGCTTGCTTTGCTTGCTTTGCTTGCTTTGCTTGCTTTGCTTGCTTTGCTTGCTTTGCTTGCTTTGCTTGCTTTGCTTGCTTTGCTTGCTTTGCTTGCTTTGCTTGCTTTGCTTGCTTTGCTTGCTTTGCTTGCTTTGCTTGCTTTGCTTGCTAATCGAATTGCTAAACGAACCTCCAAATCGCGTAAAGCACCATTCCAATGGCGTACAACTCATACAGAATCACCACAGTGAATCCACCGGCAACGAAGCGATAAATTGGAAGCATGATCTGCAATTTTGACGAAATTTTGAAAAGTCGAAAACCTATTTGAAGAAATTTAATCTCATAATCAAAGAACTCCAAAAAAAACATTTAAAAATTAGTTTTAAATCTCTCGATTTCGATTCGATTTCATTTTTGAGTCAACAGAAGCCTTGTCACTAATTTAGATTGAAAAAATTGTAAAACCTACAATTATTTCAAAGTTTTTTTTCACATTTCACTTCTTTTAAGCTCAAAATTAGCGCTCCTCTGTGATTAGTGCTTTTAAAAAGTCGATTCTTCGAAAACTGCCCGACTCTTTGCTCTAGCTTTTATCTAATCCAGAAAGCCATCGTTATTTCTTGTGAAAATTCACAGAATCATAGATATCTAATTAGATAAAAGATTTGATTCGATAAAAGTTAAAGTTTGGATTACGATAGTGATCGAAAGTTGGCTTGTTTTAGAAAGCTTATTAGCCGAGTGAAACACACTGTAAAGTCCCTAGTTTTATAAGTAATTAAGTAATAAGTAATAAGTAATAAGTAATAAGTAATAAGTAATAAGTAATAAGTAATAAATAATAAGTAAGTAAGTAAGTAAGTAAGGAATTAAGTAGTCATTTTATAAGTAAGTCAATTATTAGATGAAGAATTGAGTACGCCAGCAAAAAGTGTTTACAAAGTGCAGTGTTTCTGCACAAAGATCGACCAAAGAAAAGAAGATTCGGAATTGATTTCGCCCAAACAAGCCGACCATCAAAAAAAGTGATAAATTTGATATATTTGGTATATTTGACCAAAAAACGCTATGAAAAGGCTTAAAATTGAGCTCCGAATGAGACATTTTATAAAGATCTTTTATAAAGATCTTTTATGAAGATCTTTCAACCAAAATTTCCATCAAAATTTCTCACATGGTTACCCAAATTTTGTAGTCACAATGACAAGCATAAACAAAATTCGCTAAAATTTCTGGGAAAGTTGAGAAGAAAGCAGAGCTTTTTTTTCTCTGAATCATTGGTTGAACGCGAGTGTGAGGAAATTTATGAAAAATTTTCTGAAAACTCTGATTCGCAACAAAATTTCCCAGAAATCTCAGAAAGAGCAGGGATTCGTGGGGAAATTTGACGGCTTTTAGCTGAAGAATCGAGTTCATTGGGATTAGTTGAATGGGAAAAATAGGAAAAATCGGATAATAAGTATAAAATTTTCAAAATCACAAGACACAATGGAACAAGAAATCAAGAAATCAAGAAATTATCAATTCAGTGAATTTTTGCAGATTTTAAGTCTTTAATGTTTAACTTCAAAGGATTATTTCGATTTTTACCGTTTTTTTCTTTAATAGTGTACCCCACCGAGCCGAGTTGATGCCTATTTTACGGTTTCAAAGCTTTTGCAGAAGCTCGACACTCAAATCCCCCACTAGATCTCATCGTCAGCTACATTTTCCGATCCCACATCGATCGGTTCTGATAAGCGGTTCTCGAGATTTCGAGGAATTTAGACGAAGCTTAGGGTGCACTACTATTAGAGAAAATACGGTATCCGATCTTTAGAAAAAAAACTTTTGCTGACCTTTTTGCAACTTTTGCGCTTCTCATTTTCACTTTCAAATTCTGATTAAAGCCAATAAAAGCAAGAATTAGGACTTTGATTTACAGTATGCTTATTTTGTCGAGCTTTTGGTTTAATGCGTTATAATTTAGACTAAAGACATATAGATTATAACTTTGTGTATACCGTATTTTCTCTAATAGTAGTGCACCCCGGCGAGCCGAGTTGATGCCTATTTTACGGTTTCCAATTTTTTCCAGAAGCTCAACATTCTAATCCCCCACTAGATCTCATCGTCAGCTACATTTTCCGATCCCACATCGATAGGTTCTGATAAGCGGTTCTCGAGATTTCGAGGAATTTAGACGAAGCTTAGGGTGCAATACTATTAGAGAAAATACGGTAATCGGCCATTATCCGAAGAAAATACGGATCGGCCTTTATCCAATCATTACAAATTCTGAGTTTTCTAGGTACAATTGAACAAGAAATGGTTTAGCAATTGAATCAACAATCCAGTATTGTTGTAGTATTATTGTAGTATTGTTGTAGTATTATTGATGTGATTGACTTGCTTATGGACTAACAGCGTTTATCCAAAGCAATGAAGACGAATAAAAGAATTAAAATTGATTCGTAGAAATGTAGAAATGTAGAAAAAAACAATGAGAGTGAATGAAAAAAATAAAATGGCAGAGACGAGACGCTCCTAGTGACAACCTAGACAGACGTGAAAGGTGCACTTTAGAAAACGACAATTTTGTGGGAAGCATTTGTGGGAAGCTCTCTTCCAAACAAGTAGATTTCTGCAAATCGTGGGAAAATTATATTGCAAACAATTCAAGTTTCAATATTTTCCACTTCAAGAACCTAGTTTCATTAGTACTTCATATAGCTCTTTAGTTCTTTAGCTCTCTAGATCTTTAGCTCTCTAGTTCTTTAGTTCTTTAGCTTAGGAATACTCTTTAGTTCTTTTGCTTAGGAAAACTCTTTCGCTCTTTAGCTTAGGAAAACTTTTGAAAGAATTAACTTCTTCTGTTACTGTATACTTGACGATTTCTATTGACTCTTTTACAAAAGCACGCCGTCTGGCACACCTAACTTGTTTAGTAATCCAGTAGATTTCTGCAATTTGCCTAAGATCTTATACAGAAAGTAGGTAAACTTCGAGTTTCGATTTTAAATGTAACAAAAAGTAACCAATATTTTAGTGAGCTAGAGAGAGCAGAGAGAGTTTTTGAGAGCACAAAGTACGTGTTAGTGAACTGTGCAGTACTTTAATCTATAAACTGAATACTATACACTTTGTCTATAGTATTCAGTTTATAGAAAAAGTTCTTCCAATCGAAGTTACCTACCGTAAATACTGTAATCCCCCATCCCCATAATGACGGTGCGGAGCGTTGCGTAGTCTAGCTTTGAACGCGTTTTTCTCGACACTGGTTTATGCTACAATGTTTGTTTTGGTTTCAAAAAATAGCCCTGAATTTCAGCTATTTTTTGATACCAAAGACGCATTTTTTGAAAGTACGGGCGCTTTGAAAAAAATGAAATACTAAAAAACTATACTAATACTAAATACTAAAAACTTTTGCGACTACGAGACTGTACGAGGGGGGTGGGGTACTATTACAGTATATACGGTATATAAAAAAGAAATTTGTGAGCTGTGTAAAGACTCACAAAGGTACTTTCGCGTATTTGGAAACTTTTACGTTAATCTCTCAATTTTCAAATTCTCTTTGACACCATAAAAGCTGAAATTACCGGGTATTTTCCTGTAATTTTGCTGATAATCTCCAGCTACAATAAGTTCAAAGTAGTTACGTCAAACTCTGTGAAAACAGTTTTCAATTTAAATTCAAAAAAATCTGGTATCTAAACTTTGAGTTTTCTCTCGTTTTTTAATCCAAAACTCTTTGCTCTTTTATAAAAACAAAAGAGATTTTTGTTTACACAAGGAAACTTGTCATAAAATGTTTGATTTATCGAAAATCTTTACTGTTTTTGGGGGTGGGACAAATGCGACCTTTTTTTTTGCGCACCTGGACATTTGCGCACCTTTTTTTTGCTGGAAAAGGCCTTAGGAAAGGCCGTAGAGCTTCGAAAATGTTTTCATAGAAGGGAATCGTATGCGTAGCTTCCGAATTTCGACAAATCAGACCTCGCTGACACGTCAAATTTCGGCTAAAAGGTAAAAAACTACGCAACTTAACGCTTTTCCGCAGTTTTTGCCTTTTAGCCCAAATTTGACGTGTCAGTGAGGTCTGATTTGTCGAAATTCGGAATCTACGCATACGATTCCCTCCTATGAAAACATTTTTGAAGCTCTACGACCTTTCCTAAGGCCTTTTCCAGCAAAAAAAAGGTGCGCAAATGTCCAGGTGCGCAAAAAAAGGTCGCATTTGTCTCACTCCCACTGTTTTTACAATTTCTTAAGTAAAACCCTCATTTTTCACTTGATCTCATTGGTTTTTCAAATTTCAAACTTCTTATACTTGAGAAATTTGTGCGTAAACAATAAGCTCAAAAAAAACCAAAAAAAAATCCAGAGAAATTCCTAGAATTTTGTTGAAAGAATAATGAGGTAATTGGTTAGGGAAAATCTCACTCAGTGATCAAATACATTGATCAAGTACAAGAAAATGAGGGTGATTTTTGAGGCTATCAAATAGAATGGGATAGACTTGAGTGTTTTTTTTTGCTCATAAACACCAAAGCTTTTGCTTGTTATAGGGAAATTTTTCGTATTTTCACATGAATGAAGATCACATGAGTGCTTGAAAGATCTCCGTCAAAAGTTACAGTAACCCGACTGCTTTTTATGACTTTTCTCAAAGTGGATCTGCTTCGAATCATTAGAAAGAGAAAAACTGCTGGGTTAACGATAGAATTTTTGAGGAAAACTTTTAGAAAATCTTTCCTACCGTAAATACTGTAATAGTACCCCACCCCCATAATGACGATGCGGAGTGTTGCGTAGTCTAGCTTTGAACGAGTTTTTCTCGACACTCGTTTATGCTACAATGCGCGCTTAGGTATCAAAAAATAGCCCTGAATTTCAGCTATTTTTTGATACCAAAGACGCATTTTTTTGAAAGTACGCGCGCTTTGAAAAAAATTAAATACTAAAAAACCTTTGCGACTACGAGACTGTACGAGGGGGGTGGGGGAATATTAAAGTATTTACGGTATGTCTTTAAAAATCCGAGAATTAAAACATACATTTATTGAAAACCAATAATTTGATACAAACAAAGGATACATAATAAGAAATAAAGATCTAAAAACATACAATTTTATGGCACAACGGCCCTCGTTATCCCTATTACCCCTTTTACCCAAATGTTGTGAAAGAAAAAACCCCACTTCGTTGGAAAAAGAAACATTTTTATCTTGCCAGCGTGATTGAAGCCTCGATCTTCCGCGTAAGAGACAAGACTCGACAAGACAAGCCTCGACAAGACAAGCCTCGACAAGACAAGCCTCGACAAGACAAGACTCGACAAGACAAGACTCGACAAGACAAGACTCGACAAGACAAGACTCGACAAGACAAGCCTCGACAGACAGACTCGACAAGCAAGCCCGACAAGACAAGCCTCGACAAGACCAGACAAGCCTCGACAAGACAAGCCTCGACAAGACTCGACAAGACCAGCCTCGACAAGACAAGCCTCGACAAGACTCGACAAGACTAACCGGTCGGCTATCTGACCATCTTTGAGTAGAAATGCAAGATGAATGCAACAAGATGTCTGTCAAAAGAGTGCTATAGTAATCTGATTGCTTTTTAAAAGCTAAATCATCGCAATAAAATCTCAAAGTAGATGAATATTCCGAAATTGTTGCAAAGAATACATAAAACAAAGCTAAAGACGGAAAAAACTTCAACCAAAGACTTGAGTTGACTTTGAAATTTGGGCTCTTATCGAGTTTTCAGGTATTTTGAACGAGTCGTCACGCTTTGAAGGCCTATAACTTTGTCCAGAGATCATATTTTTGTTAACTTTTTATATCATTGTACAGAGGACATTTCAGGCTTTCAAATGATACCAAAGAGAGCTTGATTAGTTTTTTCATTCCCATGCAAACAAGGTGAGACGACACCCGAGTTGGATCGGCCTCGTTTGCTCAGAGTTGGCTCTGATTTTCTTGGACTGGATTATTCAATCAAGCTCTATTTGGTATCATTTGAAAGCCTTGAATGTCCTCTGTACAATGATATAAAACATTAACAAAAATATGATCTCTGGATAAAGTTATAGGCCTTGAAAGCGTGACGAGCCGTTCAAAATACCCGGAAACTAATTCAAATCGTGAATTTGATTTTTCGAACACTGAACAATTACTGTATTTAGACTGTTTTAAGACAAAATTTCTGAACTTTGCAAAAATTTGCAAACGAATAATACAAATCTTTGAGACAATGGATTTGAATTTTTTCTTGGTATTGGCGGACTTTGATTTCTTCTTGGAAACGTGTGGATTGTAGAAAATTGGCTCTTTGACAGAAAGGTATTAGATGGAAATGAATAGAAACCATTGTCGAGGTAACAATTGGATAGAAGGGGGACAATAGAAATCCACTAGGGAAATATCTTTGGACTTTCGATAATCGGATAAAAATAAGTACAGAAAGTGCAGAAAATGAGCGTGATTTTCGAGAAAACAAGAGATTTATACCTGGTGAACAGGGAAGTGCGGGGATTTTCGTTCAAGATCACAAGATAACTTTCTTTATGCAATGTGCTTTTTGCAATTTGTGAGCACACTCGATGCTCGATGGTCTATGTAGGAAAAATAGAGCTGGCTTGGGCTTTGGCATGGCTTTGGCATGGCTTTGGCATGGATTTGGTTGGCTTTGGCTTGGATTTGGCATAGCTTTGGTTGGCTTTGGCTTGGCTTTGGCATAGCTTTGGTATGGCTTTGGTATGGCTTTGGTATGGCTAGCTTGGCTTTGGCATGGCTTTTGACTTGGCTTTGGTTGGCTTTGGCTTGGCTTTGGCTTGGCTTGGGCTTTGGCTTCACTTTGGCTTCACTTTGCTTTGGCTCTTTGGGTATTTTTAGCCTAAAACATATGCTAAATAGCTCAGAAAAGTACCGTACATTGTTGAAATCCCTAAACCGTCCATTGTTCTCATTCATTGTGATCGCATTTTTGACGTCGTTTTTCGTGTTTGATTGTGTTCTAGGATTGGCTAATCCTTAGAATAGATATCTTTCTAGAAACTGAAACAATAGAAGTCTACTATTTAGCTCTTTATCCGTTTTCTTTTCCATATCCAATTCTAATCTAATATGCAAAACGAGAACAATACCTAAAGAAAAAGATTTTTTCATTGTTTAAAAACTGAAGCTAAAAATGGTAAGGATAGATAGATAAGAATAGATAAGGAACCAAATTTAGAGAGATATGGAACGAAATCTGGAGAGGTAAGGAACCAAATTTAGAGAGATAAGGAACAAAATTTAGAGAAATAAGCAATCAAATTTAGAGAGATAAGGAGCCAAATTTAGAGAAATAAGCAACCAAATTTTGTTTATAAAGTACTTAATGAATGTGATTTTGAGTGGATTTGAATTTAGAAACATTAAACATCAAAATTTTATTTAAACTCATCAACAAAATGTACAATCTCTCAAAAATCTCTAAATAATATATATAAAATGTACAAGTTTATACATAGATTTCGATAATTTATGGATGTAAATAGATCAATTTCTTCTCATGAAGATTCTTGATCGAATCGGCGATCACTTTCCAATTGTCTTGCTGATATCCGCCTGAGGTAACCATTGCGACTGGAAATATTAAAGAAAAAATGAAGACCTTTGAACATTTCACTTAGCAGAACATGTTTAGCTGATTTCTGTAAATCTTTTGAATTTTAAAAGCTATATTCTACTGCTGTAGAGTTACAAATGTTAGACAAATGTGAAAAGACTTTTGCACCGCGATTTTCAGGGGTGTTTTGACAATTATATTTTTTTCTCAATGAATAAGTGTTGTATAGTGATAACGTTCGTGTAAATAAATTGTACATATATTTGTGTAACTAAAACTATTAATAGCTTAAAGAGCGCCATGAACTTTATCAAAGAAAATTGATGAAACTTTTTAAAAAATTGAATGTGAAAAGACTTTTTCACATGACTCTATATTCTACTGCTGAAGGGTTACAGTACACTCCTACAACATCGATACACTAATCCAATTGCTAGTTTACATTCGATTCGCTCAATGATATCATTGACTATGTCTTGTTGATTCTATCGAATGATATCATTGAGCGAATTGAATGTAAACTAGCAATTGGATTAATGTATCGATCGAATGATGATTCTATCGATGAATGAATGAATGATATCAAAATCTGGCTGATCAAATGTCTATTTGGTTACCGTAAAAGCTCTAATAGAAGCCCCCCTATAGCCGCGTCGCGTAGTCTAAGTTTACTCTTAAACAAACGCTCATATCTCGGCATCCAGAGATCTGTTTCTGCGCGCTTTGATATCAAATTAAAGTAGAGAGGGTGGGTGATTTTTTGAGATATAACACATATTTATAGCATTAAGCAGCGCTTAGAAAAAAATGATTGAAAACTGAGCTTTTTTTACCACTTACTTGGAATTGAGTGCTCTTGTGCGAGCCGAAAAACGAGCTCATCTCGAGCGACGATTCCCTAAATAATCACTGAATACCATTTCTGAATAGACAATAAAAATAAATTTGATATTTACATGTGGAGTGAGATCCAATCTTCCCAACGGATCGCCCATCAAACTATCCGTGCCAGCATTGTAAACGATGAGATCGGCTGAGAATTCACCGAAAACCGTGTCCATCGATGTCTCTAGCATGCTAAATGAATGATTTATAATTAGAGTTTAGAATATTTCAAAATTTCACCTAAGATAAGCAATATCTCCAGTCCGACTTCTCATCTCGACACCTCGACTGATCGCATTTTTCGCCTCCACATCATGCGGATAAATATCCGGATTATAGACCTAAACACTCTACATCTACAAATGATATCTGTGGATGTTTGATCTAAAAACATCTACACATATCTATTGTACATTTTATTGATCTACAAACATTACATCAACAATAAACACTCGTGGATCGTCAAGGAAATCCCTCTCATGACCATTTCCCTGAAAAGAAAAGAGATTTCAATGAAATGATTTCGTTTTCCTTGCCTGATGTGCATCAACATCCAAAATGATGACTTTATTCACGAGATTCAATAAAAATAACATCTTCACTGCAAGGGAAATGTCCGCATAGATACAGAAACCACCGCCTGAAAGGATTGGGGGAAATGATTGACACTAACCGACTTTATTGCTTTAACTTAGCATCGATTGGGATATGAAACCTAGCGCAGAAATGCCACCTTGAAATTCTAAGCGATAAATGTGTGCCAGTTTTACTCCATAGCATCCAGTTTTCGAGAAAACCCTTTTGAAGTTTGGGCACCTTTTGGAAAAACGACGCCGCCGCTATATGAGGCTGAGTTACTTCCCCTCAAGCAATTACCCAATGATGCAGCGAATAGTGTGCCCGCCGGCTTTAGGGCGAGCGGATGCTCTGGTTCGAATCCCCATTGTCAAAACCTTTTTGTTTTTTCCACTAAAACCAATTTAGGTATTTGAAAGTGTCAATAAACAGTAAGAAGCTTGCTTTAACTTAGCATCGATTGGGATATGAAACCTAACGCAGAAACGCCACCTTGAAATTCTAAGCGATAAATGTGTGCCAGTTTAACAGGGGTCCTAGTCCGAAAATAAATCTCCTAAAAAACCAATCAGAAGCTAGGTCAAGGGCAGACAAGATGGACAGGCTTTGTGTGACAGAACTGCCAGGTCAGGTAGCGCCAGAAGTACTTGACTTCAGATCTAGTCTGGCAAAATTGCCTTGGAACAATCCAGTCCATTGTCTCACTAAAGTATCTACAGTGTTCCAAAATCAAAAAGGATCCGATTGATAAGGATAAACATTGTTCAAATTCTGCGTCTACAAGGATATCTCTAGTTGTAAGTATTCATCTTCTATGCATAACTTTTGAAAGGTACCCCTTGATGAAGATGCATGATGAAATCCTCCTCCGATATTAATTGCCCAATTCTTGATGAGCGCCAAACGACACGCCGCCACCGTTCCCCCGACGTGGAAACTGGAAAGAGGAAAATATAAAGTGGAAATATTTTTTGGTTTACCGCATTCTTTTCAAGAGATATCGATCCAACAAACAACACGGAATCATTGCAACAATCGGCATTTCGACAATCTAAAAGAGGAAAGTTTCGTAGAGATTTATATAGTACAATGCCAGTAAATACAGCAAGACAGTAAGTAATTTTTTCTTTTTGATTTGAGAAACATTTTTGATATGTGAAGCACGATTTTATAAAAAAAAATATACATCATGCCAGACGCTTTTATTTACGAAGCTGATCTTCATCAGCTTAATGATTTTCATCAACTTAATGATCTTCATCAGCTTAATGATTTTCATCAGCTTAATGATCTTCAACAGCTTAATGATCTTCATTTTTCTTATAGATCCCCGATTGAGCTAAAAATTGAAATATAAGTATAAAAATGGTATAGCAATGAAATTATAACAAACTTGACGTAATCTGATAGATTTTTTTGAGTTAATTTGCCTTCATATAAAGCTACATATATTTCAATTTTTAGCCAAATCGACAAGCCACTCTGTAGAATTCAGAATACTGAAATTTTACAGTGTTTCGAAGAGTTAAAGTCACCTTAGCCACTTCACATGAGCATTGCAAACTGTTCAGGTAAGCAGCTGTGTGCACAATTCGAAGATCTCGCTTTTTCGCTTCTCTCGGCTCTACCACCGAATGATCACTCAACAGTTGAATCTCTGAAAAATTGAATGAACGAGGAAAAAGAAATTCATTCGCACCTTTCAATCTTTGAAAAACTTTTCCCCATTTTGACGCGTCGAAAACGTGATATTTCTCGATTCCGAAGAATTTCACGTCGTATTCTGAATGAAAAATGACGGGTACCTAAAAGAAGAAAAACGTTTGGGGAATCAAATGAATATAACCTGATGATCGCCGATTGGAAGAAAGAGATTTGTCGCCAACGCGGCACATTCCTCTTTAGACCTAAATTTACATACAAAATTTGAACAATTTACTTTGAAAACCTTTTCGAATTTTCTTCTTTTCTTCTTTTCTTTTTCATTTCATCTTTCTTTCTTTCTTTCTTTCTTTTCAATCGAAATGTGCTGCACGAGGAAGAAAAAGAAAAGGTTAAATTTTTAATTTTAAAGTTACAAGTAAATCTAAGGGTTTAAAAAGTTAAAAGATTTCAAATCTAGGCTAAAAATTGTTTATGCTTATTATTTTGAGTGCATTTATGGGAAATCTATTGTGCTGAATCGAAAATGAAACCAATTTTGAAACCAATTCTAAGGTACAAATGTTTCCAGGCAAGTACTACTAGCTTTGTAAAACTTTAAATTCTGTTAGAGCCCGATTAGGACTTAGTAGTCCTGGTCAGGCTCTTGCTTAGCCCATAAAAAGTCGTTGGATCCGCCAGAAGCCTAGGCTTGCCCGGCCTGGCTTACAGCCTCTATGACTTTTTTTTGATTATAGTAATTTCTAACCATAACTCTAATAAAACCAACATGTGAACGGTGGTTTTTATCGGCGATTGCTCGATTCTTGAGGTTCCCGGCTCATTCCTGTGTCCATCAACGCCTCCATCGGCCATCCTCAAAGCGATCAGTTTAAAAAAAAAATACCGATTATCGTTTTCAAAACGATAATTTGCACAAATTTCTGCAAATTTATGAGCACTTTTGCGCAGATTCTAAATCTCACCTGTTATTGGTGATACATAGATGGCTTATTAGGTAATACTTAGATTTCGTGGGTCGGGGTATTGTTTGCCTCGAACACTTGATCCCTTCACCTCAATACTCTGAACATTCCCATCAAATTTCTCCTCTTCTCCTTTCCATTCCCCGCCCACAAATCCGTGCCCTTTCCTCTCCCCTTTTCTCCACTTATTACTCTTTTTCTCCTTTTTGTCTAATTCATAAATTTTAGATGCTAAATTGATTTTTACGATTTTATTTGAGCGAAAGCGCCAACACGATAGATGCAATAGATTTTTATTTGAAATCAATCCTTTCCTAACAAATTCGATTCATTTTACTGTAAAACAGTACATTTTTTGGCTTAGAAAAAGACAATCTTTTGATAAAGTGATAGATTTCTGTAATTATTTTATTTTTAGAATGGAGGGACCGCCGCCTTTCGAGAACTGTGAACTTGTTGAAGAGCGGTCCTCGGTCTTCTCGATTGGTTCGTTTTTTTCAAGATTACCCTAAAGTCGCGAGTATAAGTTCTGTTTGGTTTTCGCATGCAAATTGACGGCTGTCTCCGGTGCGGTGTGTCGAGGGTTCGAACCCCGCTGCAGCATAACTTTTTTTGCTTTTTAAGAACAATAATAGAAGTAAATTTATTAAGGGTTATAGCAATTTTATGCTGTTATTTGTTGCTCCGGGCGTGGCTCGGCGCGTCCGCCCTGCTCCTCTCCGGTGCTCAGTCTTATGGATCCCTCCCTGGCCTCTTCATCTGGCCAAAGTCCACGTCGACGGTCGAAAGAGATGCTTTCCAGCGTCTTCTTCAACACTATCGTCTGGATGTATCCATGCACATAACAAATAGCAATGGTGATAGGCTGTCACCCTGTAGTATCCCGCGCTCCAAGAACAATAATAAAAGTTTATATAACAATAAAAACCCAACAAAAAGAAATTCAAAGCAATTAAAGCGAATGTAAATTAAGGCAGAACTTATACTCGGATGAACTTATACTCGAGACTTTAGGGTATATAGATATTATTGGAGTAGACTTGTTCAATGTTAATTTTTGCCATTTTCACTGGCTTGTTTATCATTTATAATGTTTTTTATTTTTAGAAGATGACGGCGAACCACCTGACATCTCGTTGCCCGACGCCGATTTTGATAGAGGTACGGAGTTTTATGCTAACCTTCAAAAATTGTCAGTTTATATAGATTTCTTTCTTGTTTTCATAAGATAATGTAAAAATATTTAGTCAACAAACCCATGCCAACAACAAAACGACGAGTCGAGACGTTTCAAGAAGTGACCGAAGCGACCACGTCGATCCCCGAATACACCACCGATTTTGAGATGACACGACCTGAATGCAAAAGTTCGTTCCACTTTTTTAAATCATCTGGGGGTGGGACAAATGCGACCTTTTTTTTGCTGGAAAAGGCCTTAGGAAAGGTCGTAGAGCTTCAAAAATGTTTTCATAGAAGGGAATCGTATGCGCAGATTCCGAATTTCGACAAATCAGACCTCACTGACACGTCAAAGTTGGGCTAAAAGGCAAAAACTGCGGAAAAGCGTTAAGTTGCGTAGTTTTTGCCTTTTAGCCCAAATTTGACGTGTCAGCGAGGTCTGATTTGTCGAAATTCGGAATCTACGCAGACGATTCCCTTCTATGAAAACATTTTTGAAGCTCTACGACCTTTCCTAAGGCCTTTTTCAGCAAAAAAAGGTGCGCAAATGTCCAGGTGCGCAAAAAAAAGGTTGCATTTGTCCCACCCCCAATCATCTATAATTTGGTGCATTTTCTAGATTTTCTTTTTGCTTTATATAGAGTTTTTATTTAGATTCATCACTACCGCATACCAAGAAAGCTACAGAATGCAACGGCCACGTCGACACGCCGAGTCTCTCCGGCATCAGTGAAACGATCAACGAGGATTCGGGGATAAATGACGTAAGTTTGCATTGAATTAAATGTTTTCATAAAAAATATTACAATCTTTGAAATTCAGACTCTTTCCTCAACCCAGGAGTCGACTGAGATCATCACTGCAATCAGCCAAACGAGTCTTGTTGTCGAAGAAAATAATGGTATCTTTTATTTTAACACAAGTGCAAAGTTATTATTTAGCGGAAATCGTGCAAGAAGACGACGATGCTTTTGGAGATTTTGCCGATTTCGCTGAAGCATCTTCATCCACGAGTCAACAATTACCCTTTGAAGAAACTACACAACCATCTGGAGGTAATTTTTAGTATCATTTTTCTAAAATATTAGCATTATTTTAGATTCGATATTCGTTCATCGAGACCTTGAAAAAGCTTCCGGAGATGTTGATGACAATCAATGGGCAGCTTTTGGGGTATTTTACAATTTATTCTTTAAAAAAACAAATATATTCGAAGTTTGGCACAAAGTAATATTCCTGTATGAGAATTTTGTGGTTTAGGAAACGGCATCGGTATCGGTAAATCGTTTTTCCGCCGAAGACGAATGGGGAGATTTCGGGGCTGCTGCCGAGCAACCGGCAACAGTGAAAAGTCCTAGAGTACGTTTTTTTGAAAGAATTAGTTCAGTTAAAGAATGTTTAAGATAGGGCTATGCGTGGATTGTTTAAAGTTTGCGGTAAACGTTTGATCAATTTTTTTTTTCAGCTAACTTCGCGTGCCTCAATCAACGACGACGATTGGGATGAAGCGGATTTTGTGAGTGCCCCCGTAATGAATCGACCCTCGGAAGTTCCATTGGAAACACAAGTAAAATTTTTGTATGCTTCTAACACTATGCTTGCTTAGATGTAATTTTAGAAACCTTTATTTTAGCAAGCAAATCTTTAGATCAACTTGCCGATTATTGTCGATGAAAAGTTGTCGTTATCGGTTTTTGAAGATCTGTTGCTAGAAGAGGTGATGTTAAAGTTGTGTTTTTTTTTTGCAAATACAATCATTTTTAGGATGAAGAACAGATTCAACTAGACGAAGATGTGCATGTCTTTTCGTTACGAGAAAATTTGGACAAAGATGCACCTGAAGCATTAGTTAGCGAGCTCGTTTCAAGGTGTTTTTTGATAGTGACTACTTGATTGCCCAAATTCTTTCGGTTTAATTGTTTTTCTTTAGGTGTACGGAGATTTGGCTTGCGCTTCGCATTGTGGAGAATGCGATCTCTCTTCGGCACCAATTTCCGGCTTCGATCCTCGAGGCCGCTTTTCACAAAGCTCTACATGTTGATAAAGTGAGTAATTGTCGGATTAATCAAAGGATTTGTGTAAATTGTAAGCAACTTCTACCTCTTTACAATGGCGTCAGGAGATCGAAATTTCTGTTTTACTATGATTTCTACACATCAGATTTTTTCCAGAAAATTCTCCGAAATCGTGGTAATGGTGTGTCTCAACTTTTGACCAGCTCTGTACTTATCCCTACGCCCATCAATGAACAAAAGTTAGTTTGATAGTTTACTACTTTTTTCACACTTTTAAAATCTATTTTTTAGCCGTGGTGGCCGCCCGGTGACCCTCTCCGCTTTATCATCTACTGTATCCACTGCACATGCGACAAATCCATCTTGGCAATTACCCAATGAAAGTATGCCCATTTTCCCAAGTCATCGCCTAACTTTTTTCTATAGATCTTTCCGCTTTGTCGACGGCGAAATCCGACGTTTCAATGGCCACAACACAGGTATGTTGAGATTTTTTGGTACTCGTCAATCTTCACTCGTCATTTTTTATGAACATTTGATATTTTACGCCCAGAGTGGTCGGCATCAGATTCAGAAGTATTGCTTCCTAAATTCACTGTTTTCTCTGTTTAGCGAGTTTGGTTCTCGCGACGATCTTTACGCTTTTGGCGTCAATCTGAAGCTAGCCCAGAGAAAGAGATAAAACAATCACCAAAAAATAGAAGCAAATCGATGGTATATTCTCGGGTGATGTCCAGAGTGGTTTTTGTTGGATTCATCTAACTGAGTTAATTGCTAATTGAATGAGGTTTTTTTAAAAGAACTTAGAGTATCCTCTTTGTTTTCTAATCAGGGTTGATTTTTGGGATGGAGCGTGCATCATTAACATATCTGTGTAAATGGAGATTTTTAACTGTACTAATAATATCTCTTGCCAGTTGCGCTGGGCATCTGCTACGCGGCTGCTTTGCTAAAATTTATATTAATCTTTAAAATTACCATTTGGAAATTTGAATACGAAAACTTTCCTTTCCTTCCCTTCATTCTTGTCAAAACTTCGTTGGTCGTTTCATTGGTTTTTAGAAATTTGCAGATTTGATACCAAAAACGTAAGAATTTTAAAAAATCTAACCACTTTCCTTTCTTCCCCTTCCCTAGTTCGATACTTTACTCTCTTCAAAACGCAACTGGTGAAGTGAAATCGTGGTTAGCAGACACACAAACACATAAATCGACAGACAATTTTTCAAAATTATAATTCTCTTATGTTTCAGTCTCCTACAATTTCTTCGGTGGACTCATTAGCTGTACCGCCGGCTGATTTCAATTGGGCCGACTCGGGATTGACGAATCCGTTGAAAGCAAAAGGTGAGTAGAGTTTGGCTGGTTAATGTAGTATTCTGCACGACTTTATAGAATAAGTAGTTCTACTACAGATATTACGATAGAGTATTGCCACTTTTCGAAGTTTTAGAATTGAAAAGGAAACTTATAACGATAAACATTCAGGTTCAACTCCATCAACAACCCTTCTCGATATCGATTTCTTCGCGGCGAATGGCCCAGTGACGAATATTTCGAGTGCGACTACTCTTGAAAAGTGAGTCTTTTTTTGAATTCGATTGGTTTTATTGAGACTTCAACAGAGTTATGTTGCTCTTTTTAGGGATCTTGATGAGTTGGGATTGTCTTCGGTGGGAAGCTCCTCGAAAAATGATCATAGCCCAAAGCCAACAACTCAACAAAGGTATCATTTACTTGTTTTTATTTACGTTTGACTTCATTTTTAAAACAATAAGTCGCTCATAATTCTTTTTATTTTTCCAGCTTTAAACATATAAAGATAAATCTAAAATCTCGTCTTTTAGTGGCGGTGTTTTGTCAAGTCTATTGGGTGGGAATCTCGGCGGCACCTCTTCCTCATCTTTTTCTAATCATCGTCCTCCACTTGCAATCTCCGAATTATCATTAGATGCTCGTGCTCTTCATGATCAATTACCTGATATCGATTTTCTTCGTTCTCGAATAATTATGTTCCCCATTGGTGGCCTCAATCCGAAATACAACAATAGCCCCAAAAAATAGTCGTCTATTTGTTTGCTTTTTTGCTTTATTTTCTTTTTTTTTTCAAATCTAATGGGTATCTTTTTACGATCAGCTTTTTGTGATTCTATTCCTCCTTTTTTTCCTTTTTTTTCGGTTGTGGCAAATATTCGTTGTGATTTTTACTCTAATAAAATATGAATATTTTTCCTTTTTTTAAAATGAGCTTCTCTAATGCGGCCATGCTAATTTTTGCCATGTCGCTCTATCCAGATCTAGCATAATTTTTGAAAATTCCTTTCTTCATAAACAATTTTTTTCTTAGAGATTCAGTTGTGCAGCTTTCGTTTCACATAGATAGGGTAAATTTTGGGTTTTTCTTTTTTTTTCTTTTTTTTGGTTTTAAACCACCAAATGAGCGACAGTCTGAATTCACTTGTAAAAACGTATTGTTTGTGATATATCTTCCCTTTATCCTCTACTGAAATTCCCACTTTATTCGCACAGAAATGTATCCTTTCAAATGTGATAGCTTTCTTTTTTTTTTTTTGAAACTCTCAGCTTTGTTGTCTTTTTCTTGATGCAAATAGTTTTTTTTGCTTTTTTTCCTAAACAAGTGCACTTAAGTCGACAAATAGACATCAACCTACCGTAAATACTGTAATAGTACCCCATCCCCAAAATGACGGTGCGGAGTGTTGCGTAGTCTACCTTTGAACGCGTTTTTCTTGACACTGGTTTATGCTACAATGTGCGCTTAGGTATCAAAAAATACCTTAGATTCAGAGCTATTTTTTGAAAATACGAGCGCTTTGAAAAAAATGAAATACTCAAAAACTTTTGCGACTACGAGACTGTACGAGTACTTACGGTCTATTGAACAAAACCAGAGGCAAGGTTACAATAATCGCGCACTCTTTTCGATCACTTTACCAACGGAAACGAAAAAGGATTGAAAATTATTGCACTACCAGCAAAAAAGCAAAAGAAATGGCGGCGAGAGGAGTCGAACCGGAAACCTCTCTTCCGTTCGTTTCAGAGACGCCCGCGTTAACCGCTCGGCAACTTGACCGCTGGCGCAGTGTGAGCGCACTTGTCTCTAGCCCACACGATCCGACTCCAGCCCACGTTGGCACTTTTGATTTTTTAAAAATTTAAAAACATGTTGCACAACTACATGGAATTCTAAGCCAAACTAACGATAAGTAATTTGAAACGATCCACTGAGTGCTGAGGAGTAGTGCGCACAGACAGAAGGACAGACAGATAGATAGACAGACAGACAGACAGACAGATAGATAGACAGACAGATAGACAGACAGGCAGGCACAGCTCTTTTATATCTAGTAGATCAATAAGTTACGGGGAGTAATGCAAGAGATGTAAAAAAATAAACGAAAGGAAGAAAAGACGATGAATTTTCGATTTCATCTACCCCTCGTTCTCGACTTTTCCAGTAAAGGCTTCTTATTGCATTTCTCCTTTTTGCCGGCTTCTATTTCGAAAAATTTTCTACTTTTTAAAGTATAAATTGCTCAGCTAAAGCTGAGCAATTTATGACTCTTGATACTTTGAATTTAGTGAAAAATTGAAAAATTTACGAACTTTACTCATTGAACAAATAAATTTTTGTTATCCAATTATCTTCAATTTCTTTTTTTTTCTCCTTTCCCGGATTGACAATTTCCGGGCAAACACATTGATTTTGAACCCATTTTTGCGGTGCCAAAAAAAAGGATTCTTTTTAAAATACCCTGCTTATTTTATTAATTTTGCAATTTGTTAAGAAAAAAGAAAATTTGCAGAAATGCAGAAATTTTTTTTTTTTGATTTTTGCAGAAATGATTATTTTTCGTTCGTTTTCGATGATTATCATTGTCGGTAAATCCATTTTTAAATGATTTTAAATCATTTCAAAAACGACAGCTGTTAAATGTGACGTTCTCATGGAATCTTATAATTTTGATTTCAATCATTTCAAATCATTTCAAAAACGACAGCTGTTAAATATGACGTAAATTCTCATGGAATCTTAGAATTTTATGATATCAATCGACGCAAATCTGTTTGAGATTTGAGGGAGAAAAAAAAAGTAATTCGGGGCAAATGATATTGAAGCGGATAAATGGAAAAAAGAGAGAGACGGGAAAGGGGAATTACTCTTCAAGAAGGATTAGTCTTCAAGAAGTATAAAAAGAAATTTTCATTCTCATTCGCATTTATTTCGCCTTTTTGCACACATCCAAGATTGGATGCATTTTGTTTGGAAAAGCTTGAAGCTTTGTTTCGAGGAATCTAGAAAGTTGATTTCGATATTTTTGGATTCATTGGATTTGAAATTGGATTTGATTTGATTTGATTTGGATTTGATTTGGATTGGATTTGATTTGGATTTGATTTGGATTTGAATCTTGATTTGGATTGGATTTGATTGGATTTGAAATTGGATTTGATTTGATTTGATTTGAATTTGATTTGGATTTGATTTGATTTGAATCTTGATTGGATTTGATTTGATTTGATTTGATTTGATTGGATTTGATTTGATTTGGATTTGATTTGATTTGATCTAATTTGTATTTGATTTTGATTTGATTTTTATTGGAATCTTGATTTGAATTTGATTTGATTTGAATTTGATTTGAATTTGATTTGATTTGAATTTGAATTTGATTTGATTTGAATTTGAATTTGATTTGATTTGAATTTGAATTTGATTTGATTTGAATTTGAATTTGATTTGATTTGAATTTGAAAATTAAGCACATATGAAAAATCTCCCGCTCGCTCGCCTCGCTCGCTCACCTCGCTCTCTTCTTTTTTGTCTTTTAGCTTTTTTTCTCATTTTCCTTGTGATTTCTAGAAGAAAAACAATGCATTGCGTGCACTAGAAAGTGTTTGTTTACATTTTTGCACAAAGTACAATAAGAAAATCTTGATTTAGATGGGAATCCCCGAAGAAGATCGTTTAATTCTCGGTCTAATCTATGCTTCCACCTCGATTTCCTCACTTTTCCTCAATCTACTCATCCTCGCCGTTCTCTGTAAGGTAAATAATATGATTTTATGCTCTTTCAGGATGCACCAGAGTTTTTAATTTAGTATAAGCCATTCGATAAACCGTCACCCTGAAATTTCGGAGTATAAAATACTATTTTGTGCTACGAGCGTAGAAATAGCGTAATAAAATGAAGCTTTCGAAGCGAAGCGCAAAAAAGATCAGAAGTTTAAAGATTAAAGGTTTTTTTGCCGTGTTTTAAAATCAAAAAAGAATTGCTCGTCTTTCAGGAAAATCGTTTCTACAAGAAATTCCCGTTTTACTCTTTCTCACGACATGTCATTTATTGTGATTTATTGAAATGTTTTATTGAATTGATCTTCACCGTTCCGTCCACAATTTACTCGTACAATGTAAGCGAGAAATAAGCATAGACAAGAATTATCCAAAACAATTTTCCCAATTTTCCCAATTTCCTTAGATTTACACCTTCAATTCGTCTCTTTTCTGGGCATCGACATGGTTCCCGAAAATCGAGACTCTTCCACAAAAGGTACGAGAATTAAACGAGTGATAGCGAGTGATAAAGCGAGTGAAAATAGTATTATACTTCCCATAGTAATGGGGAGTCCTCAACATCAGCCTCAACTTCCCATTACTATGGGGAGTCCTCAACGTCAGTCTCAACTTCCCATAGTAATGGGGAGTCCTCAGGATTTAACGACCTGTCTTTTAAAATCGAGACTCTTCCACGAAAGGTACGAGAATTAAGCGAGTGAAAACAGTATTATACCTTTGGTTATGGTGTAGATAATTTGAGTGTAGAAGTGAGAATGTGAGGTTTGTTGTTTATTCTGTAAGAATGAAAGATTCAGAGGACCTTTTCCTGCCACTTTCAGCACATGGGACTATGACAATTTTGAGAAGAGTAGACATGAGGAAATACGTTGAGGGGTGATCGGGTGCATAAATTAAGGGAAGGGAAGAAAAACTATTTCCCGGAAGAACTAGAGGGCAATTTATTTCCCTCTAGTTCTTGGCTCGGGCTCTGGATCGGCCCGGGCTCGAAGATCGGGCCATCCGAAGATCCGCCTCCCTAGTCTGACCTCGAAATATCGGGGGAAGTGTCTAAAGTAGAGAAATAAAATGGTTAGAGTTAGCTTTGGAAACATAGTGACAGAATATATATAAAGGTTCGATTACGAAAGTTACATAATATATATTCTGTCGGTACCTTTATATATATTCTGTCACTATGTTTCCAAAACTAACTCTAACCATTTTATTTCTCTACTTTAGACACTTCCCCCGATATTTCGAGGTCAGACTTAGGGAGGCGGATCTTCGGATCGCCCGATCTTCGACTCCAGAGCCCGAGCCTCTGATATCCCTGATAGAGAGACATAAAAGGAGGGTTTCTACTTGATGTTTTTGTAAAAACGGGTATCCGATCGTAGTTTTCAAAAAATAAAACGCTTTAGAAAAGGCGGTTAAACAAATTAAACTCAGCCAATAACTTGAAATTCCATTTAGGGTGTGATCGTTTTCCTCTTGATCGCCTCTTTGCATCGACTTTACCTTTTTGTCTACCCACAAATGGAGGCCTATTGCTTTCGAGAATACGCGAGTATTATGTAAGTAAGCTTGATTGTAAGCTTGATCATTTTTCATTAGACAAAAAACAATAACTCTTAACTTCAATTTTCAGTTGGCGCTTCCTCGGCTGGGTCTACATCATTCTCAACACGTTTAGCGCTGATTTTATCGGCTGTAGTCGAGTGTTTTCATATCAAAGTGAGGAATTTCATTTCATATCATCAATTCTAGTAGCCTAACTTCTTGATAAACAAAAAAAAAGCAAACAAAGGTGCTTTACGGTTGGAGGAGGAGGAGGAGGAGGAGATTTTTAAGAGGAGATGAAGGAAGGGAAGGGAGGTGAGTTTTTGGTCAACTTACAGCTCATTTTTAAGCACCTTAAACTTTTCAGATCAGAAAGTTTCAACAAGCTTTAGATAGCTTAAAACGTCAACTTTCAGAAAGTATTTGTTTCATTAAAAGTTATTAACAAAAACGTCTCTAAAATCGGGCTGTAAAATGGTCAAAAACTCGGCGGCTGCCATAAACGTAAAGATTTGAAAGAAAGATCCGAAAGAAACCTTTAGGTTACTACTATTATTGGATTTGCGAGCCGACACCGATTGCTGAATTCTATATACCGGTTTATTTTTTTGTAAAAAGACAAGGGTTTTCAAGAAGTTTCTTCTATAAAATTTGGCTTTATCAAAAGGCTTTTCTTTTTCTCTTTTTTATCAAAATTCCTCTCTCATCTAGATCATTCATCTAGATCATTCATTTAGATGATTAGAATAGATAGAATTCCATCTAAATTCTATCTATTGGGTTGATGGAAAAGTCCTTTCCGATTTTTTGGGAGAGTACCTTAAATTTGTATGCTTTAGATCTAGTGGCTCTTTGCCGTAAGTAATTGGCTTATTGATTTCAGTATGTATTGTATGATTAAGTATCACTGTGCATTTCTCTATGATTTCTTTCACTTTATCGTTTGAATAAAGTATTATTATATTGGGTTGATGGAAAAGTCCTTTCCGATTTTTTGGGAGAGTACCTTAAATTTGGGAGAGTATTTTTTTTGGCTCTGCCGCCCTTTACTAAAATAGCTGTAAAAACTTTTAGAAAAGAGATATCTCAAAACGATTTTTACCAATCGATCCGTCTTGAATTCAGCTTTAGGATGAGCTATAAAACGTCAAAATTCGACAAATTTAAGGTACTCTCCCAAAAAATCGGAAAGGACTTTTCCATCAACCCAATAGATAGAATTTAGATGGAATTCTAAATGAATGATCTAAATGAATGATTTAAATGAATCATCTAAATGAATCATCTAATAGAATTTAGATAAAATTCTAAATGAATCATCTAAACAAAAGAGGAATTTCGATAAAAAAAAGAAGCCAAAATTTGTAGAAGAAACTTGCTCTTTCATTCAAATCCTCTTTCATCATTGATTTGATCGAAGGCAAAGCTCTTGAGCTCTTTTCCATTTCAGATGATTCAAATGGAGAATTACATGTGTTTGGTTGTCATCCTTTTCCTCTTGATTACCATTTATTTCTATGCGAAAATCCTCAAGAAATCCGTTCAATACAACAAAAAGGGATTCCACGAGAAAAATGTTCTCTTACAGGTTTGGGAAAAATTCAGAAATAAAAAAAAATTTAAAAAAAATTAAAACTGAAGCTCTACAAATTTACATGTTTTCAATAAGATTTGATGAATTTAAAAAAAAAAATTTTTTTCAGCGAATCCAAATTTTGTCCAGTTCCAGAATCCAGATCCA
Organism: Mesorhabditis belari; assembly: GCA_958450365.1. NCBI lineage: Eukaryota > Metazoa > Nematoda > Chromadorea > Rhabditida > Rhabditidae > Mesorhabditis > Mesorhabditis belari. The sequence goes on from CAUEEP010000913.1 coordinate 363,636, forward strand.
GAATTTTCATCAAAAACAAAGAAAAGATTTCAGATTAAGGGTTGATTTCCTCGTTGATGAAGGGGAAAAGGGCAAATCTAAGGTAATCTAAGGTACAAAGGGTCATTTTTTTTTCAGATTCTCTTTATCTGCTCATCTCTTTTATTTTATAAAATCTCAATTGCCATTTTTGAGTCAACTCTTCCCGTGAATCAAGAGCCAGAAAAAGTGAGAAAAAAAAGGAATCTTTTCGAAAGGCTCCCAAAAAAAAAAAAAAAAACTTATCGAGCAGCATTATTTCCTCTTTAGAATCTAATCTTTATCGAAAATGTGCTTGAAATTTTGATTTGTAACATTCATCCAATTTCTTATCTGCTATTCAATCGAAAAGTGAGTCATTTAAAAAAAGAATATTTAAATTTTGACATTGATTTCCCAAAGAATCCATGAATTTTTATTGTTTTTTTACAATTTTTCAACACTAGTTGCGGTTCTTTCGAAAGGCTGTAAAAAGGGGAAAATCCCTTTTCACCCCTTTCCCTCGGCCACTAGCCGAGCGGTCTTGTGGTGTAGTGGTTATCACGTCTGCTTTACACGCAGAAGGTCGGCGGTTCGATCCCGTCCAAGATCAACTTCGTTTTGTTTTTCTCTTAACTTTTTCGTATTTTAGGTACGAAATCATTTGAAAAGGTTAGCTTGCTTGAAAAATCGAGGCGGTGGCAAATTTCAGGTTCGAGAATAAAAGGAAGCCAAATGCAAAAATAATTTCAGCGTAACTCCCGTTACATCTCTCCCGTGCCAACCTCTAATTATGTCTCCTATGAGCAACTGTGTCAGGTACAAAGTCTTTGCACCCGGATATTAACTTAAATATTCAGCCAGCCAGTCCATTGCAACCCCCAACCGCATCGAGAGTTCTCCGAAATCGTCAACAAGCAAAGCTCATCTCAACAAGATCCGTCTGATCAAATTAAATTTGCAAACACGGGTAGCTAAATTTATATAAAGTATTCAAACAAAAAAATGTTCTCAAACAAGCAAATAACAACCGGGTTTTTTGAAAGACTCGTACACTAAGTAAAAAGGATCACTCGCGAGAAATTTAACAGGAAATCATAATATAAAGATAAAGCTAATGCAGAGACACCTGAGGAAGACAATAACAATAACAATAATAATAAGTAATCACTTCCATCTCAATTCCTTTCACCGAAATTTGTTTCTTGAACAATTCGACTTTTCCCATCTTCATTTTTCGAGACATGATAGATGATTTCTGGTCGAACGTCGCGCTTTAACGTGGCAACAAATCTTAAAATATTTGAATAGGCGCCAGAAAAATAATTCAAAAAGCAAACCTTTCATCGTGAGTGATAATGATCATCTGAAAATGCCGCCGTTTTGGCTTTTTGTCTTCCTCATCATCATCACCACCGTCAACGCTTCTCGCATTGATCAAATCAATTATCATCGCAGCCATGTCGTCGATCTAAACAAAACCCCGTGCGTCACTTTTTAATTAAGATGTTTGTTGGTTTTTCAACATAATCATAGAATCATAGAAATGAATACCTTTTGAACATCCAAATTCGTCGTCGGTTCATCGAGAGCCAATATCGAGCATTGCGAACCAAACACATCGGAAAGAGCAATCCGAATTAAAATTGAGGCAAGCATCTACATATACAATTAAATGTCTTTATAAATAAAAAACAAATAACCTTTTGTCCAGCCGAACATCGATCTCTCATCTCCACTTCGACTCCATTTTCGAGTACCATCATCACTTGATAATCATATTTTGTGCGTGCACCCGATCCCTCTGACAATTCAGACCCAAAAATGATGATCACTAAATAAAGCAAGAATACAACGAACTTGATTCGAATCGTATCAATATCCGTTCCACGGTACACTCTCCTCCAAAGGTTTTCTAATATTTCGTTAATGGCCTCCATTTTCGAGCGATGAAAAACCAACAAGGTTTGCTCGACTTTTGTGGCGTAATTTTTCAAATCCTGAACAAATTTACAAATAAAATTAAAATAATTTCCACCTCTTGTGCACATTCTGCCACAACTTTTTCGACGAGTTTTTTTCGGAGTTTATCATCACTCTTCGAAAAACGAGACTCATTCAATTCGGCTTTCAGACTTTCGAGCTAAATCTGAATTAAACTCAAAGCGATTTTTAAAGTACGTTCTTCTCAATTTCCTTTCGCAGACCATCCTTCTCACCAATTCTCCTAACACACAAATCGTGTGTAATCTGGGCTTCTCGTGCTGCTGTTTTTATAGCCTAAAATCAAATAATTTTCACAAGTTGCAATTATTTTTACTTGGATGTCTTCACCCGTCCATTCCTTCGCCAAAGTTGCATTGCACTTTTCCACGTTCTTCATAATTACCATCCTCGAACGTTGATCCTCAAGTCGACGCCGTTTTTCTTTCTAAAAAGCTAGGTGATTTATTTATTTTACTTGTATTTGATTTTTTTGGACATACCAAATGATCAGGAGCATTGACTTGTCCCTTCAAGTCACCCAATTTTTGAGACGCTTGAGTCATTTTCTCGTTCAACTCATCGTATTCGCTTTGTACACCACCTTGTTTTTCAAGTTTTTTCTCTAAAATTCAATAATCTATCAATCAGTAAAACACTAGTAATACCACAACACTCAAGGCTCTTGTTTAATTTCTCGAGATCGACTTTATATTGGCCAAGTTCTGAAATGTGAATTAAAAAAATCGGTGATACATTGTTCTACCCCGAGTTTGTTCTTCTTTCTTCATTTCCTCGACTTTTGTGTTTTTATCGTGGACTTTAATAGCTTTGACGGCGTCCTAAAATGAAAGATTTATTGGTAATTATGAAGTGTTCAATACTAAGTTTTTTCCTAGGTTAAGCAGAAATTTTTAGAAAAGGATTCTAAATGGTATATAAAGCTGAAATGCGTTATTACTTTCTCTTTCTTCTAGTTTATTCCCTTCGAGAATCATATAAAAAAGTTATTTCCCCATTTGAATCCAGCAAGCCATTCACGAAAGAGCGCTAACAAAAAAACAGGACATCTCACAGAGAAAAACCATAGCTAAGACGTTTCCACAAATCGAATCTCAATCAGTCCGTTTTTTACAGCACTTTTTGCCGTGCGCGGTATGAGCGAGGGCGGGCAAGCGCCCGCTTAAAAAGAGCGGTAAGACTTTAGGCATATCATTCAAGGCATTGCCGATCTTTTTCCAGCATAAAGGAAAATTTTTAGATGAGTGCTCAAGTGGCAGCCATAGCAGCCATTGGCTTTTCTTCTTTGGCATTACTTATTGTATCTCTATTTGTGCCAGCTCTTTATGTCAAGATCAATGCGATCACAAAAGCAGTAGACGCGGTAGGTTATTTGAAAAAATGAGTCTATGTCACTTAAGGATATGGTCGAGTTTAACAGTCTACAAAATGGCGTTTGGAGCAGAATGCGTGGTTCTCATATTGCTGGAACTTTTGTTCCATTTGTGAAGAGAAGAGAGACGAGACAAGCACAAGAGGGGGGATGTGCTTGTAATCATCAGAGCGCTTGCCCACCAGGATCAGTCGGAACTCCAGGTAGCCCAAAACAACAAAGCTACTCACGCTTGCTGATTTAGGAGAGCCCGGTCAGGATGGCACTGACGGCCATCCAGGGCTTCCGGGAGACAACGGAATGCCCGGAAATCAACCATCAGTCTACATTGACAATAACGAGAAATGCAGAGTCTGCCCGAACGGACCACCAGGCTTCCCAGGACTTCCAGGTAGTCAAGTGAACTTGAAAGAGATAACATTTAATTACAGGTGATCCGGGTCCAGCTGGACCACCCGGAATTCAAGGACCGCCCGGACTGCCCGGCCACGAAGGATTTCCGGGAGCGCCTGGTAATATGGGAATGCCTGGAGAACACGGAAGTCCAGGAAAAGACGGGGAAAAGGGAGAAAAGGGCAAGGACGGAACTGGGGGAGGTCGCGGACTTCCAGGTGCGCCCGGAGATATCGGACCGCTTGGGCCTACTGGATTTCCCGGAGAACCAGGTAAAACTAAAGACCTGAGTATGGAGAATTGAGGTCATATTTAGGATCGGACGGTCATCCTGGTAAACCCGGAGATAGAGGAAGTCCTGGAAAACTGGGCGAGCCTGGTGATGCCGGCAAACCGGGACAAGATGGTGGAAATGGACCGCCTGGTACACCCGGAGATGATGCCCAATATTGCAAATGCCCCCGCAGATCGGAAAGATCAAAACACGCTCAACGAGTCATCCGCATATAAAAAGTGGTCAATAAGGGGAATATGCAAGCAGATACCGGCAATAAATTTTTTGTTTATACTTATAAAGCAGTGCACAAACCGATTCTTCCTCACAAAGTTCGGGCAGCAGTGTCTCTAAACTGGAAATTGAAGAAGACAGCTCAGCAACCTAAAAGTTGATCAAAACAATTGTTTTTTTCAAAAAGAACCTCTTCTTCTTTCTCCTTTAGTTGATTCTCAAAATGGGCAAGATTGGCAGCATTGTCTCCCAATACAAGTCTTTGTGATTGTAGTTGCGTAAGCTGAAAAAAGATTATAATTATAAAACAAATCGTAATCGACCTCCTCAGAAAGCTTATTTCTTTTATTAGCTTCCAATTGAAGCTTGTCGCCTTCACCCAACAATGACGAGATCTTTTCCTAGAAATTAGAAACTTCAACAAAGAAAAATGCTGCCTAAATACCTCTAACTCTTGTCTTTCTTGTTTCAATTCCAAGTAACCACGACCAGCCTTTAACCTTTGACTAAGCGAATGTTCAGTCTGAATAGAACATTAGCGCCGTATCGGTATTTGGCTACCTCGCTAATGTCATTCTTGGCTTTTTGTATCTGAAGGTCCAGAGAATCCATTATTGCAGCATCGACCTATAAAACAGTTATCGCAACACTTGAAACAACAAAAAACCAAAATCCGATTACAGGCTTCGCTGCTCTTCTGAACAAGAGTCAGTTCATTCTTGATTTTCTAAACATTCAATCATTTAATACTCGTTGTCTATTTTCTTTAACCTTTAATCTCTTCTCCGTTTCCGTCACCTTGGATTCACTCTCTTTCCTTTCCACTTGCAGCTTCCGCAATTTTTCCGTTAGCAAGCTAAAGCAAATTTTATGCAGGATAACAATATACAAACTTTAGCTTTTGAAAGTTTTCCTCGGCTTTTGCAAAACTTTTCTCCTGATCGTCCAAAGCGGTGACTGCCTCAGAAAGGCGTTCTATTTCCCTGGGAGTCGATACACGGAGATTAGTTAACTAAAGGAACATACTACTTGACTGAAAATTAATTCACCTTTTCCACAAGCTCATTTTTAGCCATCTTTGAGGCGAATCGGCGGTCACATAGAGGACAGCAATTTTTGGCTTCCGTTTCTTCGATCCAAGTTTCATAGAGCTCGAACTTTGACTCCAAAGGATTGAGTTCTTTTTGGTTCTAAATTGAAGTTATAAACTTGTAGAATGTCTTACGTTAAATCATGCAGGAAAAAGGTGCCACAAAAACAACAACGATGGTGACACCAAGACTTACATTTCTCAATTGTGTCCTGAGCTCGGCTAATCTCAATGATACTTTTTCAGGTGGCGTAAGATCGGTTAGCTAAATATCAGTATAATGCAACTTAGCAGAAAAATCAACCTCTCCTATCTCTTTCTCTAGTTCCTTGATTTGATTTTCAAGCTGTATTTGTTCTTGAGTGTATCGTTGTTCAGCACTTTTCGCCAATTCTAGTGCCACTTCAATCGAATTGTGTTCCTTATTAGCGAAATCCAATTCTTTTCGAACGCTCACTACTTTGTCCTTGATTGAAGCGCTAAATGAAAATTTTCTCAAAAAATTTTCAAAATGCACCTAATCGGGAAAGACTGATCCTCCGTATCAAAAACCAGTGTTAAATCAGCCGTATTCTTTGCAGTGAGTTCGTCAAGCTTTTTGGCTGCTTCCCTCATTTCTTGTTTTAATCGGACCAACGATCGCTCAGCTTCTTCAAAAACTTCCGCGGCTGCACATTGATCTTTCAGTCTAGTCAACTGAAAAAAAAAATTGAATGACTAAGACAAAAATGCAACCTCATCTTGGGCTTTATCACGTTTTTGCTTTATTTTGTCAAGAGCTGAAAGGTCTACTTCTCCCAAATCGCTTCGCTCTTTCTCAATAGCAACAATTCTTTTTTGCAGGCTTTGCAATCTAAAGGAAAAATAGCTGGATTTGATATGGAGAACATACTCGTTCTGTCCTGAGGAGACTGCGTTGATTTTTGTGTTCAGTATACCAATGTCTGTTTCAAGCTTTTTCTCTTGATCTTTTTTGCTCTGAAATAGGAAAATTAAAAAAATGCAATTAGATCAGCAATTTAACCCGAATTTCGTGTTTCGCTTTTTGTCGTTTTTCCATCAAATCGTTTTTGCGCGTCTCCAAATTCTGTCTTTCTTTCTGTTGGTGAGCCTAAAACTTTCGGTTGACAATAATTAAGAAAATTCACTCGATATTGTTCCAGACGTGCTCCTTCTTCTTCTATGAACGCTTCCATCGCAGAAATTATGTCTGTAGCTTGAAATTCTAAAAGAGCGAGAAACTAGACCGAACTTTTCTAAACGAACCGTATTCCTTCCGAATCATTTTTTGTAAATTAGCTATTTGGTCAACATAGTCTTCTTTCATCTAAACGTACTTGTTCTTAAGCTATGCAATAAACAAAACCTTAGTGTTCGTATGAACATCAAGACGTTCGGCCTCCAAACTTCGCTTTTGTTTTTCTAACATTGAAATCGAAGCTTCTAACTAAATACCAAAAAATATATCTAAAATTTATTTCCGAACCTCCGCCATCTGTTTCTCAACTGCGATACGACGCGATTCGATATTTTTGAACTCAAAAGAGTCGGTGATCTAAAGGCCAGTCTATTGAATACTAAATAAAACAGGATACTTGTTGAATAGCTTCAAGTAACTCTTCTTCGCTACCAGAATAATCGGGAACATCGAAATGTTTTAACTGTTCAAGTTGCATCTCTAACTTAGATGTCGCCAGCGCTGAAAAAAGTAGACGTAGTACGTGAGATCGTCAAATCTCACTTCTCTCATTGCTGAACCCTTGGTACACTTCCACCTTCCCAGAGGCTTCTTTCAAAATGTGCATTACTTCCTGAAAAATCAAGCTAGTCGACAGAAGAGTAAATCCCACAAACTTGTTTCTTCTCATTATATTTAGCCAGGTCTTGCTTAAGTTTGAGCAATCTATCTTGAAGTTCCTCACGATTTGCTTCTTTCTAAATGCTAAAAATTGTAATAACAAACAAAAAAGTTACTTTTAATCTATCATCATAGTTGCTTTGCATATGGTTTAGTTCGGCGTGTATCACGTTCAAGCTCTGAGTTTGGTCTTTAGCCATTTTGCGCAACTTTTCGAGAATCTTCACATATTTTGAGAGCTCGAAAATGGCGTCAAACTTCTCTTTTACTTGCTTTGGTTCCCCCAAAGGCCTAAAACTCTATTAAATAACATTAATAAGAAAAGAATTCACCAAGTTGAGTTCTCTTGATGACAAAAAATGACATTCGTTAGTATGGCACGCGGTACATCCAATAGGTTGATCATCTACATGCCATAAAATACAGAACTCAGGACAATTGACTACCTCCGTTTTTGTGTCTGCGACTTTTGATGACAAGGATATCTTCTGTCCATGTTGATCCACAATGACGAGAGTGCTCTCATCTTGTTTTCCAGTGATTTTGTTAGTCTAAAAGGAATACCTAGGTATATAAAAATTTACGAAATAACTCTTGGAGCTCGTGATAAATTCAATCGCTTTGTCGCTGTAACTTGTTTTCCATTAGCGGCAAAAAATTTCAGCTTCACCAAAGCATCTACTCTCGCTCGTCCACAAACCTATTTTTATCGTTTTTAGTAATTTGACACAAATTTTCACCTCGAGATTGTGAATAAAAGCCGGATATTGACCAGATGGCTTTGTATCAGTTGTTATAAAATTCAGCGCTTCAATAAGGGTCTAAAAGAGTGAGACTAAAAGAGCTGCTCAAAAATTTACCGTTTTGCCAGATCCATTTGGACCAGCAATAATCGTTAACGGATTTTGAAATTTTATAACATGAGCATCACTTCCATCTGGTCCTATTGAACGTATTCCCTACAACCGCGAATTTTTCGAACAAAACTTTAAAGCCACCTGCACAAGTAAAGAATCCAATTGAGCCATCGAGCGATGTGACTCATCAATCTACCCCTACATCAAGGACATAAGCAGTAGCAATCTCCACATACTTTTTTCCTTCGGAAGTATCATAAATAAATTGTGATATTATGCTTATTAGCATAGACAATTATAATGATTTATTAACAATACAATTTAAAGAACAACAACAAAAAGAACCAATAATCAACGGTAAGACTTTTGGTAACGGGCGCGAGCTCCAGACCCACCAAATTTCTTAGTTTCTCTGCGGCGGGGATCAGAAACAAGCAAAAATTTGTCATACGCAGCGAAAAGATCTTTGAGTTCTTTTTTGCTTTGCTCGTCCACAAATTTCTGGTAGTATGCGACGAGTCCCTTGGCGATGGCTTGTCGAATTGCGTAGATTTGGGCAACATTTCCTCCGCCATTCACTCGAACTCGAATGTCGACGTCTTGGAAGCGATCCTTGCCGACGACAAGTAGGGGTTCCTAAACAACAAATTTATTCGATTGAATTAGCCAACTTAAACTCCAACGAGAAGTATTATCACGTCAATCGCTCACATTCATGGTTAAAAGCGATTTAAGTACCTTTAGTTCTACATAGTTACCTAAAACGTCAAAAGCTTACCATCAATTTCATACGGAGAACTTGTGGTTGCACGCAATCGATTGGGCGTCCATTGATCTTCAAGACTCCTCGCCCTTTCTTGCAGTGAGCAACCGCCGTCGCCGTCCTTTTTCTTCCATAGGTTTGCACAGCCTGTGGGGTCCCAGTCATCGTTTCCTAGAAAGTTACTTAATAAAAATCAGCAATTTAAAAGCAAAAAAACGAGGTATTTGATGCAAAGATAATTCTTGCTCACAACCAGTAACAGGCCAATCTACTCCCCAATAAAAATTTTATTTAAAACAAGTAGCAAAATGACAACTAAAACTCAACAAAAAAATCAACAACATGAGATCATGGAAGCTTGGAATCTTCTATTTCTTGCCCTTGGCTCTGTATTCTGCAACGACGACGGCGTGATCACGTTCGTAAGGCTCCAATGTCACTTGTTCGCGAGGCTTGAATTTTTCTTCCTTTAGCTTGTTCACTTCTCCAGCGAAGACGGCTTCTGGTTGAGCAGTACTGTCGATGCAATTGGCTTTGATGGAGATAACAGCATGCCCGCCATTTTTCAAGAAGCTAAACACAAACTATTAATTTTATGATGCGTACAAAATACTTGTGAGCATTCAAGGCGACAATTCTGGCTTGATCAGGTTGAGCAACATCGGCAAAAATCGTGTCCACCATTCCTTAAAATTAAAACAATTATAGAAAAAGTAAAAGAAGCTTAAATTTTAATAACACCAACCAACAAGCATGCGATATTTGTGCGGGTGTCTGGCGTCTTCGACAATTGGCACGATGTTTGGTCGTTTTTTGGCGACATTGAGAAGGTCACGGCCCGAACGATGAGAAAATTCAACCGCATACACAATACCATCCTAAAGATACATTTTGCAAAATTGAATGATCAATGATCATTCAAACCTGGCCAACCATATCCGAGCAATGAGAAACGGTAGTACCAGAAGCAGCGCCAAGGTAGAGCAGCTTTGTTCCAGGCTTGATGTGCGTGTTCTCCAAGCCTCCCATCATAGCAGCGGCCAATTTGGATCGGAAAGGATTCCAGACTCGATATTCAACGCTGGTTCCTTCGTTTTCAACCGACACTCTCTTCTCTCCATAAACCGATTCGCCTGTCACCATGTTGATGGTAGCGAGGGCGTCTTCTTTTCCCTTGACGACAAAGACACCTAAATTAATCAAATTCGCACGGACTAAATACATCAACGAAAGCTATTAAATATTTTAGTTTTATAAAATACCTTCATAACGATGAGGCTCAACGATGACTCGTTTTCCGCCCCTCATTCCTCCAGCGCCTCCACGTCCTCCTCTGGGTGATCCACGACCGCGTGGGCCTCCTCGGAATCCACCGCGACTAAAATGAAATCATACGACCCAGAAACAAATCCAACCTGCCATCACCACCACGAGGCGAGAAACCTCCACGAGAGCCTCCGCGCGGTGAAAAACCACCTCGAGATCCGCCGAATTCACCTCTTCCACCCCCAAATCCTCCACGGGGAGAGCCTCCTCGGAATCCTCCGCCACGCCCTCCTTGCACACCTCCTCTTGGCGATCCACGGAAATCTTTAAGTACAAGATTAGACAATAATTTGTGACTAGCTATTTACTTCCTCCACCGCGTGAGCCTCCTTGAAACTCTGGTCGTCCCATGTTTGTCTAAAACGGACAGCATTATAGGTTTTTAAGAGTATAAGGTAAAAGGAAAGAACGAAAAGCTAAATATTTATATTTTCTTTTGCGTCCATTCTTTGCGCTAGTAACGACAAAAATGTATAAAACTTCGGGTTAACCAAAAAAATCAAAACGAGTGAGGAACTTTAGAAAAATGAGAAAGAAACCACTACTAGCTACACAATGAGACTCTGCACATCCATGATCGACAATTTCTCGTCAATCGACAATTAAATTGCATGTTAAGTCTCACAAAGTAGCAACTATATAGAGCAAGTTATTTTATTTAATTTATATGATCTCTGTTCCTGTTTTAGTGTGCTTCCTTTTGATCTTTTCATCCTTTTTGCGTGCCAGTAATGAATCAAAGTTAAAGAATTTCACCGACAACAAAATCAATCATTTATTAAACCGGAATGAGTAATTTTTTTTGGTTAATTTGAGGGAGAAGGCTTCATTTGAAGATCAAGTGGAGGATTTGACCAATTGTAATAGAAAGGATTCCTAAATGAATTGATACAATTCGTAGTACAACTAAACTTTACCATTAAATCCTGATGAATTCTGAGGTAACGTCTTTTCCGTTGTCTTTGTTTTGAGGAGCCGTTGGTGGCTCGTCTTTCTTGTCTTTTTCTTTCTCAGGATCGGCTAACATTTGTGACATTGGAGGTGCTGCAACGATCGGCTTGAGGATCACGGCATGATAGGCTGTCTAAAATAAAATCACATAGGTAGTAGGTAATAGAAAATGATGACGTACCTTAAGTGCCATTTCTTGTTTTACTGGTGCTGGGGTCAAGTCAAGCACAAATCCAGTTCCGGCTTCAGTTGGCTGTGCAAAATCTTCCGGCTTGGATCCTTGTGGCAACGAGGCCATATTCTTTCCACCTTCCACTTCAAGAGCGTTCATCTTTTTTGGCACTAACAATAAAATTAAGACATTTTCCGCTCAAAACTAACTTACCATTTCCAGAAGTATGAGGCTTTTGTTCTTGGCTGGTTGAAGCTGTAGCAGTGCGCAACGGTGTCGTCGATCGATCCTTTTGTTGAAGGTGCGTAGTCGATGGCCTCTTTTCAGCCTTGTTCTCAATCTTCTTCTCACTAGGTGTCATATCAAAGACGAATCCGGTGCCAGCCTCGGTTGGTTGAGCAAAATCAGTGGGCTTGGTTCCTTCTGGAAGTGTGGCGAAGTTCTTTCCACCCTCAACTTCCAAAGCCTTGACTCGATGTGGCTCTAAACAACAATATTTCAACAGTTTTCATAGCAAGAACATACCAGATGGATTTATGCGGAGCTCTTTTGGAGGTGGTGCCGGCGATTTCAATCTAGCAAAGGAGATTTTGAAAAAATAGGGATAAAAACTTACGGAGACTTATTTGGTGGTCCAAGATCGAGTACAAAATCTGTTCCCGCTCCTTCCGGTCGCTTGAAATCGGAGGGTTTCATGCCGGGAGGAAGTGAAGCGTAGTCTTTCTGTTCGATCTAAAGAAGTTGGTTATTCGAAAGAGTAACAAGACAATACCTTGGCTGGCTTTTGATCAATTTCCGGTTTCTTTTCCACCGATTTCCTTTTGCGCGCCGCCGGCAGCGGTGATTGCTTTGGTGGTTTTGGTGGCTAAAAGGAAAATATTCTTGTTGCTTATATCTCAAATCACACTTTATAAAAACAAACCTGGCTCTTGTGATTCGTTTTCTTTCCACTGCGATTCTTCTTTCCTTCAGCCGAGCTTGCGCGCAAGCGTTTCTTTACTTCTTTGCCCGATGTTTTTTGAACTTTTGACGGTGGCGTTGTCGGCTGGGAAAATACCGGAGCTATTGCGGTCAATCCTAAACGTGAAAAGTTCTCAGTCAAAAAAAGAAAAAGTTACCGAACGTCGTCGATGGCTTGTTTTGCTCTAAAAAAACTAATATCATCTAAAAAAAGAATAATCCCACTTTTTGCTTTGGGAGGTGGTGTTGTTCCTCCACCAGCAGCAGCACGCTCATTTCTCTAAACTTATTCAATTATCTAAGAATTAAAAATGCTAAGACCTCTGGCGTTTTCCTTTTCCTAGTGATATTGAAGTTTTCCTAAACAAAAGTTTACAAAAGTCAAAGCAAAAGTGGTAGGGCAAAGTATTGCGGTTGATTAAGCAAAAACCCAAGGTGTTTTGATAAAAAATGCAACCTAGTTAATAAAAACTCACTTTCTCCATGAAATTGACCGCTTTGTCGAGATGAGAAAATGATTTTTCTTCCCGTTCTTTGCGTTTTATTTAACCTTTAAATGTTAATGCTGGGTTCACATTCAAATCTACAGGGATCTCATCATTTTTAATTCGCGACTTCAGTTGTATTTGGTTCTTCTCTTCCATTAATGCAGCCGGATCTTTCATCACACTTGCATACGCTTGAATGCAATGTTTTAATTCAGGTATGGTTTGAGTTGTTCAAAGCGTTAAAAAATGTAACTTTAGCTATTGCAACGATGTCAAGAAGAACACATTGTTGGAAGATTATTCGGCAAATGCAGTGATTGGGACGAAGCTGTATGGCAATGCACAAAGAAGGAACGCATTTGGAGAAGGTAACGAATTTTCTTAATAGAATTTTCGAAGATTCTATCGTAAATTCATTTATTTTGGACTTTATAGCAATTTGCATCACTTTAGAGATAATAATCCGAGGTACAAGAAACGAATTGTGGAACTCCAAAGATTACCGGTATCGCACTGGACTCCAGCAGTTAAAAGGTTTTGTTTTTCTATTAAAAATTCGACACCAATCATTTAGGCTTCACGAAGAAGGCTTGCTTCCAAAAATCGACTCCAGCCAATTATGAAGCCTTTTAGTATTTTTTAAATGAAAATTAGTTTTTTATTGGTCGTGAATAAACTTTACAATGAAAAGTTTGCTTTGAGAATCTGTTAAACGGGCAGATGTATCGTTGTTTTGCGGAAAACTTTTTTTTGTGTGGATGATTGCATTTTCACACCGACTACATTTTTGTTCGCTAATCCCCGCAAATCCGGATTGAACAGAGGATTTGAACAAATTGATCTTTGAAAATTGGACACTTTATCGTTTTTCCGATTCGTTATTAAATGCAAATTTCTCAAATATTTTCGATCACATTTACACCTCAATTTTGTTTCAGATGGATCGACCCAAAAAGAACAACAATGGAGTCGTGCCGATGCGACTTTTGGCTAACTGGGACATTGATCGAACGGGAAATGATGTTGTTCAAAGGTTTCTTATTTTTTAAAGTCTGAAACTTTCTCGTTTAGGATTTGTAATCTGTCAGTGAATCGTCTTCAGCTCAACACATTTGGCACACAAATCCATAATTTGGTTATTACTGCTAAGCTGCAGGTATTTTAAAACAGATTGTTCTAACAATGTATATTTAGGGACATAAGCGTACGTTGAGAAGCAATGAAATCCCAATAACTCCACAAAATGGCGGTTTGGATGTGGATCTTGATATCACTTTCAATATACAGGTGATTCGTAGGCTAACTATAGCAGTGATGCAAGCATTACTGCAAAATATTTTTTATTTACGCCTTTGACAGTTTTTCTATCCTTTGAGCCTTTTTGACAGAAATCATTCATGCGACTAACACTTTTGACGCGGTCGTGGATATAATTATATCTTACAGGGCTGAAAAAAATGACATTTTTGCGCTTTTTTTATGAATTATCAAATATTTATTTTAGTATCCACATTTTCTGAAGAGAAAAATCAACGTTCTTCAATTGCTCATACAACGACGACGCAAATACAAGAATCGACCAATACCCGGAGGTTTCAAAACATTAGCTATAGGTTAGCTGTACTTTTTATCGCAATCTTTATATTATTAGGACTTGTTAATTTAACACAATTGCTTCAACAAGGGACGCTTCGAGAAATTTTGCTTTGGAATACTGATGATTTGCAAAAGGAAAACTCTCCTAACGGTGAGAAATTTAGTAGCTTACTTGTGAATCTGTTTAAAGTAAGATTTTGAATGTATTGTTATTATTAAAAAGTTTTAGTACAAAGCATTGGACGCATTAATTTTGGTATATGTCAAACCCAACCACTTGACTTCGAGGTGACAACGAACAAGGAAAAAGGCTTGGGTAAGGCTTTCTTTTTTGGAGAAAAGAAAATTTTATTTTAAGAATTTTAAGACTTTATACATCAATTAATTTTAGGAGAACTCAGCGAGGACACGGAATCGGAATCGGAAGAGGAAGGCGAAGGGGCAGTTGATAGCGATCATCAAGAAACACCATCCGGTTTAAATAGAAACAATAACAGGTTGAACTTTTCTAGATTCAGTTCTTCTAATAAACCGACTTTAGAATGCGAGAAAATCATATGAGGAATAAGCTTGTTCATCGCAAAAACTTGAAGCAGAAAATTGTGTCACTTTTAAGGAAGTTTAAGGTGCCCGAAGAGGAAGAGGTAAACATTACAGCATATGCATATTTTTTATTGAACTTTCTAGACAGCTTATCCACCATCTGCTTCGGCATCAGTGGCTCGTGCACCAACGGCAAAAGAACTAGAAGCATTATTCGAAGAATTGGATGATCTGAGCGATTCAGGGCCAGAAGGTAATTTTTTGCGTTTGCATCAAAAAATGTGACAACGAACCAACGATCTTTCATTTAGGAATGGCAGCCGACGAAGTTAGCATTGGCTCAAATCCACGACCAGGCTTGCAACCATACTTTAGTAGGGAAAAACTGCCAGGACTTCCAGCAATATTGGACGATCGGGTATTCGATTAAAAAGCTTCAAATTAGTTAATCTTGTAAAACACTGTTATTTTAGGTTTCTGAAAGCGAGGGCGAGCCAGAAGAAGTTGATTGGTCATCGGATGCTGAGTTTCGACGAGATCGTGTTGTTAAAGACGAAGACATCGAAAAAATTGCCTACAGTGAAGGTATCTAAAGTAATTTTTGATTTTTTAATGCAAATTTTTCAGCTTTGCCAGGACCAGGTCTATATCATCATGTTCGTAAAAGCTCTCTTACAGACACCACTAACAAAAGTAAATTGGTGCATTGCTTTTATTCAATTCACTCAAATTTAGTCACTGCCTTACCACGTGCTTCTATTCAACCAACATTAAGTGAGAAGCTTGGTTCATCAGCTTCTCGAAACACGATCACGCATTCTTTAACTGCCGGAAGTATTGCTACTTCAGGTATGGACCAACTTCATATGGTTTAAGAGTTATTTTAGGCCCTTCTACTCCTAGCGCCTCATTTTCTCGTGAAACACGTCGTGAAGGCGCACAACGAAATGCAAGCCTGGGAGAAAACGTAATATTTTAGTCTAATCAAAAACCAATTTTTTGCAGATTTTGTCTATGTCAGAAACGTCCATTCTTCTTTCAACCAATGACTGTATTTGGATTTATTCTCCCAGCGATCTTCCAAACGGTTTCTCGACTCCACTCAAGATGATTCCTTGTGCCACTCTTCAGTCCGTCAAAACAATTCTTGGACAAATTGTTCAAAAGCTTCACAATTTGTTGGTCCCTTCTATGTAAAACGACTGAAAATACGGTTTTAGTTGCAATTCAAATTCTTCGCGCCCTCCTCTTACATGGATCGGTGTTCTGGGAAATGATAAATTGATTGCTTATGTTTGTTATTTTTCTTGTTATCGCATTAAAATCGCGTTTAGGTACTACGTGCTTATGTTGAATTGGTTGCTCATCGATCATCTTCTCCATTCATGTCATCTATTCGCTTTGCTTTAATTCCACCACCAAACAGTCTTGTTGGACGATTGCTTTTGGGCAAGTTTGAATTGTGGTTTCTTTTTATAGCAAGTCATATTTTAGGATTGGACTCGCAACTCGACTGTTTGAGCCGAGATGTTTGGGAAAGATGCGGAGATATGAATCAAATTGATTTGAAAATTGTTTGTAATTTACCTAAATTTTTGGCATGTGTATGTTTCTAGCTATGGGAACGCGTAGAAGGTTGGCCTAAAAGTAATACATCAGGATGCGTCAACTTACCTATTGGCGAGGCTCTGCTACAGATGCCTGAGAAAGAAGGCCAGGTTTGCACTGTTTCTCTTGGTTTTTGTTTTGATACCAAATTTTTAGTCGGTTGACTCATCACGTTTATTTGTCCCATTTTTGGCAGAGGTTCGAGTTGGACAACAAGATAGCGAAATTGAAGGATCGGATTCGGCAGTAAACAGTCCAAGGGAAATTGAAAAAGAGGTTAGTGCCTCCTAGTAAATTCTCAAACTTTTATCTTTAGTCCGCCTCTCCTCAATCCATCTTCCTTTCTGGATCACCACCAGCAAGCCCTCAAAATCGTCATGAAACGCAAGAGATGCACGTAGAATATTGGCTTGGACAAAACTCTCAGGTTCATTATTTGCAAACTTATTGCAAACAAACATTACTTTATTAAGGAGTTCGGCTTGAGTTCTCTGGTTTCGAGTAGTACAACAGCGCAGCCATTGACTCCGATCACCAAAAAAGAAGGAAAAGGATCCTTGAAAACCAATTTCAGGTTCAACTAGTTTTCTTGGTGTCGTAAAATATTTTTTAGAACGTTGTTAATTACTCGAGCTTGCGCTCAACCGTTGCTTTCGTTGACTTTTGTTAAAGAAAAGCGAAAGGAAAAAATGCTTCACAAATTAGGAATGAAAAATCGTCAGGTTTGCCATATTTTTTTCCTAATAAATTCAACGATTTTCTTTCCAGAAAAGTGAAAATGAAAATCCGCCAGTTCAAGTGGGGAATCTGTCTCGACTTTTGTGTAGCGGAACGCAGAAAAACAGTCAGCTACTGGGTTAGTGTTCTAATCTTCTAATTTTTATGAATTTCTTTCAGTTTGCGTTGATGGACAAATGTTTCCTTCGGTTCGTTTCTTTCAAACATCATCTCAATGGCCTACTCACGTTCGAGCTCTTCCAGTTGCCCTTCTTTCTCCCATACCCAGTTTGTCTTGCTAATTATTGACGTTAATTTCTTTTCGATTGAACTTTTGACTTCATTTAAATCTGTGATGTAGATATTGCACAAAGTCTTGCTTCTGTAGTGTCATTTCCTTTGAGTTTCTTTGCCTTCTTGCTAGCATTCATAGACTTGTCGGTAGCTACAGATTTTGAATTCTTTTTGCTGTTTTTTGATTGTTTTTCTGCTCCTTTTTTTGAGCAATAGTAGTCCCCTTTTTGGTGCTTTGAACTTACATTCTGCTTAGACAGCTTTACCAAATCTGCATAATTGCGATTGCAAACCCCCAAATACGGTTTTCCCATTTCGGCATCTTGCTTAACATTTTAATTCTTTTGATATACACCACATAACTGATTCTTGCCAGTTTTCATTCTCGTTATTGATTATTTATAAATTTTTATTCAACGAGCCACGCATAAGAAGTAGAAAATGGTGCTCCGCATGAAAATTAACCTCATAGTGCCGCTTTAATGAAATTTCTTTTGGGTCTTCCAAAAGAAGCGATGTTTGCTGAGTTTTCGATGTGACGTGCCATCGTTGGGTGAGAGAAAAGCTTTCTCTTCAAATCTTCCGGTTTCTCCGCTTTCCTTTTTTTCCTTTTTTCCCACAGACGTCCGTGTCTGCTTTTACGCGAGGCCCAGATTTTTCCTCAGACACCGCCATTAATTGAACATTGCTTTTATTTTTGCTGGCAAATGATGTAAGTTTTACAAATATTAAAAACCATTATCCCCATTTCAACAAAAATTAATGTTTCAAAGTTCTCAAATCGAGGGGGATGAGTGTCTCTATTTGGTCTCTCAATTGTTTACCTTTGATCCCAGCGTGGACTCTTGTTATCCCACTTAGAAAAAGAAAAGAAAAGAAAAATATTTTCCATCAGCTTCTCTATTTATTTTGTTGACAGAGGAATTTTCTATGACTAAATTACAAAAAGATAACAAATAATTTTTGGTAGCTGTGACTTTTTTTTCACGCAAATAATTTATATAACTAAAATGTAAACTTTATTGTGAAAGTTCATATAAGTAAATGTAGTAAATGTAGTAAATGATAGGCACAAATTTGCGTTTTCGTTTCTTTGCGTGAGTTGGGTGCGGTTTCTGCGTTTTTGTGGGTTCCTGGGCTCGGCTACCCACCACAACACGCTTCCACAGCCCCAGACACCTCTTTATTCATGGGCCCACAGCCTTCTTCACGTATCACTTCAGAGCCCATAGCTGTTTACAAGCTGTTTACAATTCTAATTGTGTTAATTGCATAGGGTTTTCTTGAAATCATTAGTAGAAACTTTATCGGAGACAAGTAAACGAAGGGAAAGTTGATAGAAATCATTAGTAGAAACTTTATAATCGCGACTTTCCAGTAGCTTTCCCTGTTATCTAATTTGGTGTTCTATCAACTTTCCCTTCGTTTACTTGTCCCCGATAAAGTTGATTGAACACCAAATTAGATAACAGGGAAAGCTCTGTTATCTAATTTGGTTATCTGTTATCTAATTTGTTATCCCTGTTATCTAATTTGGTGTTCTATCAACTTTCCCTTCGTTTACTTGTCCCCGATAAAGTTGATTGAACACCAAATTAGATAACAGGGAAAGCTACTGGAAAGTCGCGACTCTTTTGTCAAAAATGAAAAGGAAACAAAATGAAATAAACGGTCGAAGAGTACGGTAGCTGGGGCGTGGTATAGAATCTTACCCGTGGAAATAACGAATTTAATTTAGGCATCAATACCTTTAATTTTTAGACGTCACTTCTTTTTGTTGATGGCTTTTGTTTTTGGAGTGCTGACAACGATCGTGCCAACATCGGTAAGTAAAAAAAGTAGATAAATTGAGGCAAAAAAGTAGTTGAATCCTTCAATTGTTAGAGAAAGATCACTAGAGAAATGCTTTTGCTCTTGCTTTTGATTAGAATTTGAAATTTTGATTAGAATTTTACAAATTTTGGATAAAACGAAATTTTCAGTGGCTCAGCTTCGCTTACTCGACAACAAAAAGATCATTTCTGATGTTGGCATTGCCGGATGAACAAGAAGAATATTGTTTCCAATCAGAAAGGTGAAACCAATATGTTAATAAAAGAATGAAAGATCTTTAGAACGACATTCGACAATTCAACGATTTCAGCTCGGTTTTGAAATTGAGTGAATAGGGTTTTGTTGTACAGATTGAGAATAAAGTCTAGTTTATTGTTGTTTTCTTTTCAATTAGCAATTAGAGTGTCTTCCTTCCGATCGTTTTCTAAAACGCATTTCAAAGGGAGGGTTACATGTGTGGCCTAGTGGCTGGCGTGCTTGTCTCTAAAGCGAACAACCTTATTAAAACCATATCGGGACCATATTGAAACCTTATTGGAACCATATTGGAACCATATCGGGACCATATTGGAACCTTATTGGAACGATATTGGAACGATATTGGAACCTTATTGGAACCTTATTAAAACCATACAGGAACCATATTGGAATCATATTGGAACCATATTGTACCATATTGGAACCAAAATACCGGAAGGAACCATACTGGAGCCTTATTGGAAACATATTGGAACCATATTGGAATGAGTTAAATTCCTTGCCCTTTTTCATGAATAATTTTGGTTCTTTGCTATATCGATTCAGAGGGTTTGATTCGGTTGATGAATTGAAAACTGCCGGACTTTGAACTAAAATTTTGAACTAAAATTTATTGAACATAAAACCATGAATTCATTCGACATAATTTCCATTATTATTGACGACTTCTGCCCATTTCACAGGCAATTTGCGGATTCCTCTTTCGTAGTAGGATTTTGGTTTGTGTGTGAGACAAGTGTGAGACTCAAAAATCGAGGCCTGGAGATGTCCCAGTTTGTCCAGTTTGAGCACTTTCTTCAAAAGAAACCCATTTTGGTGTCAATGGAAAAGTTGTAGAGAATCAAAAATTAGGCTTATAACCAAATTTCCAAAAAGATACACTCAGTAGTTTCGCTTAAAATGCAAGTTTTGTGAAAATTCGTAAATTTGGCATTTCTTCAAAACCAGTTTTTGAATCGTTCTGAAAATTTGGATAGAAGCTTGATTTTTGATTCTCTACAACTTTTCCATTGACACCAAAATGGGTTTCTTTTGAAGAAAGTGCTCAAACTGTCACATATGACAATAGCCCGTAGTTTTCCAATCACCAACCCAATGAGTACCCCACCCCTATAATGACGGTGCGGAGTGTTGCGTAGTCTAGCTTTAAACGAGTGTTTCTCGACACTGGTTTATGCTACAATGTGCGCTTAGTTATCAAAACATAAACCTGAATTTCAAACTGTCACATATGACAAAGAGCCGGCAGTTTTCAATTCACCAACCCAATAGTTAACAGTTACTAAAATGATTAGCTTTCAAAAGCATAGAAAGGAACACAGTGGCTTGGACTTGGCTTGGCTTGGCTCAACACAGTGGCAATGATCGATGTTCGTTCGGTATTTCAGTGCCGTTCTTTGTTTTCTTATAAACGCATACTTTCTGACACGAAACATTGCAAAATAATATTTCGAGTGTGCCAGAGAGGATGCGTTCGCTAAAGCACAAAGTGTAATTTCAACTGATAACTAATATTTAGCAATGTTTATTTAAAGAAAGTAAAAAATGAGACCATTGTGAAAAGTGATTGTCCGAGCTCAGATCATTTATTTTCTTCCAAATCGTGTGCTCGATGAAGAATAATCATATCCATAGATATTATTTGTCACCTCACTGTTATCTTGTTGGTATTTATCGCGTCCACCGACATAGTCCTGTAAGGAAAACAATACTTGTTTCCTTGAAAACAATACTTGTTGAATCTTTTGATAGTTGAGCTGATTTTGAGCGTCATTCGATAAAATTGGCGATTGAGTCGTCGGTTGGATGAAATTCGCGTTGCCTAATATGGTAAAGATTTTCAAAAATCGATTTCGTTACAGTTTCCCATTTTTCCCAAAAGTTTTCGTTCTCCCAAAAGCTAGAATATCAATGTGTAAGCCAAGTATTGTAATGATGGATTACGGTAAGATTATGCTACCGTAAATACTGTGATAGTAGCCCGCCCCCATAATGACGGTGCGGAGTGTTGCGTAGTCTAGCTTTGAACGCGTTTTTCTCGACACTGGTTTATGCTACAATGCACGTTTAGGTATCAAAAAATAGCTGAAATTCAGGGCTATTTTTTGATATCAAAAGACGAAGCATCACGTAGTCTAACTTTAAACGCATTTTTCTCGTCATCAGTTTATAATGGCGGCCGGAGCATCGCGTAGTCTAGCTTTGGACGCGTTTTTCTCGACACTGGTTTACGCTACAAGGCGCGCTTTGGTATCAAAAAATAGCCCTGAATTTCAGCTATTTTTTGATACCAAAGACGCATTTTTTGAAAGTACGGGTGCTTTGAAAAAAATGAAATACTAAAAAAATTTTGCGACTACGCGACTGTACGAGGGCGGTGGGGTACTATTACAGTATTTACGGTAAGCTTTTTTAAAGCTTATCAAATACAGAAGTCAAATACAAATATAATGTCAAATATCAAAGCAAATACAGTTTGAATAAGATCAAGCTTGCAAAGCATATTGTAAAGTGGGTTTTTTATCTTTTCTTCACAAACCCGATGGATCATACATTCGATTGTAGCTCGAGATGTAAAGATTCTCCAAGCCAGGTGTCAAATACTTGTAGTTGGGATTCTGAATTTCAATTCTGATATTCAATTCTGATATTCAATTCTGACTTTGAGATCAATGAAAATTGTCGAAATACCTGAATGAGACTCGCCGGATTGGCATTTTGGGGATTCGGATCGAATTGCGGATTGATGAAAGCGTTCGATTGACCGTTCGAGTAGAGCGGAGAACTGGGAATTGTGATAACCAAATAGAAAAACACCCAAAATAGGTAGGCTACAGTTTGAGAAGTGGTGAATCGACTATACTTTCAAAGTGTCTCCCTTGCCCACTCAGCTGAATATCTCCTAGTTTCATGGGGTATCATAGCTGCTTCATAGCTGCTCAGGGACAGCTACGGACAGCTAAAAGGGACAGCTACACAAAAATCTACGCAGAAAAAGGGGCATGGCTTCTTTGCTTTCATAGCTGCTCCAATTTTCACATCAAATTAAAAGATATTCAACTAGAGCTTAGGGGAACACTTTGAAAGTGTAATGTAATGAGGGAAATCTCCCAAAATCCACAAAATAATAGGCTATAGTTTGAGAAGTGGTGAATCGACACAAAAAAACATACAAGTGCGTTTAATTGAGTGAACTTTTTTGTTATGTAATTGAGTTTAAGACTTTCCCTGAGTATTTATCGAATTGAATACATTTTTGAATGTACAATTATATGCAGGTGAAAGGTACAACATGCAAAGCGCCAAAAAAAGATATATACATTCTCAAAGCTGGCTTTCAGATGTTCTCTAGTTTTCTAGTTTTCTAGTTTTCTAGTTTTCCAGTTTTCTAGTTTGCTAATTCGTTAGTTCTCTAGTTCTCTAGTTCGCTAGTTCTCCAGTTTTCTAGTTCGCTAGTTCTCTAGTTCGCTAGTTCTCTAGTTCTCTAGTTCGCTAGTTCGCTAGTTCGCTAGTTCTCTAGTTCTCTAGTTCTCTAGTTCGCTAGTTCTCCAGTTCTCTAGTTCGCTAGTTCTCTAGTTCTCTAGTTCTCTAGTTCTCTAGTTTGCTAGTTCGTTAGTTCTCTAGTTCTCTAGTTCTCTAGTTCTCTAGTTCGCTAGTTCTCTAGTTCTCTAGTTCTCTAGTTCGCTAGTTCTCTAGTTCTCTAGTTCTCTAGTTCGCTAGTTCTCTAGTTCTCTAGTTCTCTAGTTCGCTAGTTCGCTAGTTCTGCTAGTTCTCTAGTTCTCTAGTTCTCTAGTTCGCTAGTTCTCCAGTTTTCTAGTTTTCTAAAAATTGCACTCAATCCAAAACCACCGTAGCTCAGCCAATCGGAATACGATAGATTTCCTAGTGCTTTTTTTTAGAGAACTTTCTCGGAGAGAACAATTCTAATGACTGTGTAGTCATTAAACTTGCTTATCGGTCAGTGCAAAATAGAAAATAGATTACAATCGATTGTAAAACAAAGAAAATGCAGCTTATCTGATGCCTATTTGAAGCAAACTTGAGCAAACATCATAACAAGGCTAGCAATTTAAATGATAATTGATAAAAGATAGTTCAGAGAAGTATGGAAAAGATGAAAATGCTTTCATGCTTCGTGGACACTTACGAGACGGTGCTTTGTGCATTTGAAGTGGCCAAGTACGAGTTTTGTCTCCGTTTTCGTTGCGATCTTCTGTGGGGATTTGTTTTGATGCATAAGTTTTGTTTTGACTTAAAAAGCCGTCATTAACTTTAGCGAATTTACTGACAAATTTACTGTTTCATTTGACTTGTTAAAGTAGGAATTTTATCGACATGCAATAGTTAAACGAATGGTTGGTGGACAGCTATGTTAACTCTGCCACTTTTTCGATCCGTTTACCGTTGGCAATCTAAAAATTTTGCTTGTATCTTGATCGGTTTTGTTTGCAAAAAGCGTTGAGTTTACTTTCATTCGATAGAAAATTCGATTTTGAATCGAATGAAAGTAAATTCAACGTTTTTTCAAACAAAACCGATCAAGATACGAGCAAAATTCGTAGAATGCCAACGGTAAACGGATCGAAAAAGCGGTATAGTTGTCGATAATTGGATTTGAATTGGATTTGAATTGAATTTGAATTGAATTTGAATTGGATTTTTGTTTATAGTAGGTAAATGAACAGAATCTTTTGAGAATCTTATAATGTTTACAGTTATTTTTAGCATTTTAATTAGGTAAATAATAGTTTATTGAATGAATTAATGTTCTGTTCATGTTCTAATTTCAATTTCTAAACGACATACCGTATTTCCTCGAGAATAGAAGACCGGGTAAAGCGTATCATCGCGTACTCCTGCGTAGCAGCCCTTTTTAAAATTTCTTTTCTGCATAAAAGCTTTCAATGAAGTGCTATAGAGCTGGAAAATGGCTCAAAAATCTGTTAGCTCATGTGCTATTTTTGAGTCATTTTCCAACCCGATAGCACTTGATTGAAAGCTTTTATGCAGAAAAGAAATTTTAAAAAGGGCTGCTACGCAGGAGTACGCGATGATACTCTTCACCCGGTCTTCTATTCGAAGAAATACGGTAATTGATGGCAAATTCCCTTCAAATGTAAAGATATTCAATTTACTCGACGTGTAAAGAGGATTACTCGTAGTTACTCAAGCGAAAACATCGATTAATCGAGTAAAAATTACTCCTACAAATTTTACTCCAGTTTAATACTTACTCACGAGCAACACACTCTAAAAAGTAGCCTCTTTGAAAAAAAGTAGCCCAATCTTGCCTAACTCTATCCCCTCCTCGCGCAGATGGCCGAGTGATTAAAGTAGCCTCTCCACGGTTAAGTTTCTGTTTCTTGTGTTTCTTATTTTTATTGGATTACGGTATTAAGATTAGTTCAAGTTTTCTCAAGATCTAGCTACCAAATTTTTGCAAAATTTGCATCAGCTTTATAAACGAACTTGTACGGAGTGCCGAAGTTGCTTTGATAATTCGAATTCCAATTCGTTTGGTAACCATTTTGTTGATTGAACGACGATGGACTCGTGTATTGATTTGAGAGTGGATTGTAGAGAGCCTGAAAAGTTTTTTGAATTAAATGCTGACTATGTAACCAGCGCTCAGAAAAAATGATGAAAAATCGGCTTTTTTTCGCCACTTTTCAATCATTTTTTTCTAAGGGCTGGCTAATGCTAAAAAGATGTGTTATATCTCAAAAAATCACCCATCCTCTCTAATTTAATTTGATATCAAAGCGCGCATCGAAACAAACGTACTGGTGTCGAGATATGAGCGCTTTTTTTTGTGTAAACTTAGACTACGCGACGCTCCTATAGGGACGGCCTTCTATTAGAGTTTTTACGGTATGTTCAGCCCCAACTGTCGCAGGAAAAGCGGCGTTAGCCGAAAAGATTCCTGCTTACGAAGACAATGTGATTATCGATTGGCACGATAACAAGGATTATAAATTTGAGTGAGTCCTCAACCCGCAGGAGTTTTCAGCGGCGTTAGCAGCTGAAAACTGCTAGTAAAAGATACTTGCCGTATTCTCTCTAATAGTAGTGCACCCTGAACGTCGTCTAAATTGCTCGAAATCGCGAAAAGCGCTTATCAGAACCTATCGATGTGGGGTCGGAAAATGTAGCTGACGATGAGATCTTGTGGGGGATTAGAGTGTTGAGCTTCTGAGAAAACTTTGGAAGCCGTAAAATAGTCACAAACTCGGCTCGCCGGGGTGCACTACTATTAGAGAGAATACGGTAATCAACGATCCAGCATGAAACCATCATCCCTGATCTCTATTTTTGCCTTTGATGGAAAATTTGCAACTCAAAACCTCAATTAACATGTAAACTTATTTGTTTTGATTTTGGTTATCTTTTGAATCTTTGTTATCTTTGAAGTTATCTTTGAATTCACTTGCTATTCAATGATTGTATTCTTTTCATTCAAAAAATTTTTTGATCCAACCTGTCCATTATATCCATTACTGTATCCTTGATTGAATGGGCGATAGTTGTAATTCCAATTCTGATCTCTCAACAAATACGAGGATGGGGTTGAGCTCTGAACAGACAGAATTCAACGCAATCATCAGATATTACAGTCATTATTACAACTATTATTACAACTCTGATATTATCATTAACATTATCATTAACTATTATTGCATCATATATTATTGCAACTCTGATATTATCTACCTGAGCGTTGTATTGAGAATTGTATCCATTGTTGTAGGCCATTTGCTGAGAAGTGTACGGATATTGCTGATTATAGGAGTTACTGAAACACTTGGAAATGATTTATTCATCAAATCATAATTCTATTTTCCTATTACTTTTGATTCTTGACCTGTATTGCGAGTTAGTCATCTGTTGGTTATTGTTGTAGCCATTATTGTACTGATTTGGGAATTGCGTTGAACTAGAATACTGTTTTTTTAAACTTATTTTCCTCAAAAACGAACCCAAACGGTGAATAGGTGCTACTTTGGTATTGGATTTGACGGGAATTTCGATTTTGCACAGAATTCGGAAGGATTCCGGCCGCTCTTTCAGCGTTTAGTGTTGGATTCATCGTCGTTGAATAAACAAATGGTTGACCTAGAGAAAAAGCTTTGTTTACTATCAAAGAGTTCTTCTTATACAATGAAAATTGTATCCGATCTTTGAAATGTCTTTTAAATGCCAACCTGTGTATGGTTGTGACTTTGGTGGTGTTGCTGTGTTTCCTTGATAGCCATATTGAGCCACTTTTTTTGTGCTTGGTGTTGTCGTTTGAGCATTCGATAGAGAGATCACTAAAACTAAACTAGAACTAAAACTGAAACTATTTCAAAGTCTACTAGAGCAGCCAGGGATTTTCGGCCTTCCCTCAGGATCGCAGGCTTAGATCAGATCTAGATCCAGGCTTAGATCAGATCTAGATCCAGGCTTAGATCAGATCTAGATCCAGGCTTAGATCAGATCTAGATCCAGGCTTAGATCAGATCTAGATCCAGGCCTAAAGTAAGCCTGAACCTAGTTGTGAGCTGTGGCCTTGTTTAATTTTACTTCAAGACTTCAGCATCTTGAACAAGAGTTTCAAAATTTATCTAAAAGTTTAGCTCATTAAATTCAAGTTCTTAATAAGTGACTGAGCCGTTTCGGCGTCACTATACTCAAATTTTTGAAAACAATTTTTGCCTTTTATTATTTGTAATCTTTCCGTTCAACTACATTCTGTTCAACTATTTTTTATTTGTACTTAAACTACCGTAAATACTGCAATAGTACCCCACCCCCCTCGTACAGTCTCGTAGTCGCAAAAGTTTTTTAGTATTTCATTTTTTTCAAAGCACTCGTACTCAAAGCGTTCTTTGGTATCAAAAAATAGCCCTGAATTTCAGCTATTTTTTGATACCAAAGCGCGCATTGTAGCATAAACCAGTGTCGAGAAAAACTCGTTCAAAGCTAAACTACGCAACACTCCGCACCGTCGTTATGGGGCGGGGTACTATTACAGTATTTACGGTAGTAAACTAAACTGGTAAACTAGCGAAATTGGTAGCGATTTGAATTGAGCTTTCTGCCTTCAGCATTCAAGATTTCTTAGTCTAATCAAATCTTATTAGGCATTATTTGAAAGCCATTTCAATTCTTATCTTCCTGCCTAACTTCCATTGTCTAATTTCTACATTCAACAACTTACCAACGAGTGTAAAAAGTATCGAAAACCGTCTGAATTTTGTCATCTTGTAGAAAAGAAAATAAGACTTTTCAGCAGAAAAATTTGAACAGAAATCTTTTATAAATGGGTCTTTTATATATAATTTTTCGGGAGAAAAGAATCACACCCCAAAATACCTCCTCTTTTACTTCTTTTTTTACCCATTCGCACTCCGTTAAAACTCTCCGATTTCTTCGTTTTCTTCGTTTTCTTTATTTTTCTCGAATCTTTATCCTTATTCTTGTTTATTTTCGAGTCTTTTTCTCAAAAAAGTCTTTTTCTCTTCAATTACCCGAGTCATTTTCCCTTTTTCTTTCTCATTTTTCTTTTTTTTCTCAATATTTTCAGCTTTTCCTTATTGTTCTGACCATCTCTTTCAAGTTTTTCGTTTTTCTTAAAAAAATTTGAAGAAATTTGAAGAAAATGGGAGATTTTTGAAGAGAAATGTACAAAATAAATAGAAATCTTTCTGGAGGGAATCGCTTTTTTCGTTTTTTCGTTTTTTCGTTTTTTTTTCGATTCAACTACGAGAAAAGTGACAATGCTTTGGGTCTCTGGTGAGAAATTGCTTCTTTTAAACACTATGAATACAAATTTCAATCTTAGAATCAAACTATTAGCTTGAGTAAGTCGATTTCTCATTTAAAAGCATTGTCATTTCAATTCTGAAAGAGTAAACAGAATGCTTTGGGTCTCTGGTGAGAAATTGCTTCTTTTAAAGGCTAAAAGCAATACTATACAAATTTCAATCTTAGAATTAAACTATCAGCTTGAGTAAGTCGATTTCGCATTTAAAATCATTGTCATTTCAATTCTGAAAGAGTAAACAGAAACTTTTTGCCTTTCTTTCTCTCATCAATTCGGGAATTTGACTCGGAGATCTCTGTTTTTTTTTGTGCTAAAATTCCATCAAAGATTAGATGAAATTTGTTGAAGAAATTTGATGTAATTCTATTGTAAATTATCTTAAATAATAGATAAAAAGAAAAAAAAGAAAAAAAAGAAACAATTGACAAGAGATAAGAATGCCTATTGCACTTGGAGTGAATGAGTTTTTTCGAAAACGACCTCTCCCTTTGTGCAGTCAATTTGCCCAAAAGCTGAACAAATTCCAAAGCTTTTTATTCCAAAATATAGAGGAGATGTTCAGCTTTCGAATGATATATAACACTCATATACAGCTGTTCGATATCTTGAGAAATTTACAAAATAGTACAAACGCGCATTCATAACTGGACAACCCAATATATAAGAAGCTATATAAGAAGTTATATAAGAAGTTATATAAGAAGCTATATAAAAAGTTATATAAGAAACTAGATAAGAAACTATATAAGAAACTAGATAAGAAACTAGATAAGAAACTAGAAGAAACTGATAAGAAACTAATAAAACTAGATAAGAAACTAGATAAGAAACTAGATAAGAAACTAGATAAGAAACTAGATAAGAAACTAGATAAGAAACTAGATAAGAAGTTATATAAGAAACTATATAAGAAACTATATAAGAAACTATAGAAGAAACTATATAAGAAACTATATAAGAAGCTATATAAGAAGTTATATAAGAAACCGTTTCTTACACATAAATATATAAGAAACAAAACGCATAAACAATTCACTCCATATTCACTCAATTGTACAATCAAGTCTAATGTTGACCTAATTTCACAGCATTTTAAATGAGTGTTTCAAAATGCTCACAATTACTTTAAAGCATAAACATTTAATCATTCTTACGCCATCTCATTTTCATTATCCATTCACCTTTCTCATTTCAGTTTGTAAATAAACAATTCTTTTGCATCTAGCAGCTGGCAGTTGGCAGTTGGCAGTTGGCAGTTGGCAGTTGGCAGTTGGCAGTTGGCAGTTGGCAGTTGGCAGTTGGCAGTTGGCAGTTGGCAAAATTTGGACCAATTATTAGATTGCTGCACTCATTCTTTTTTTTTTACAAGTAATTTCTTAGAGTCGACTTGTAAATAATCGAACAACATGCTCTTGAATTAGTGGATTCGTTTTTAAGAAATTCCAGCGAAACTTTTTCTGAGAACTTTCTTTCCAACCTAATACTTCAACTTTCTCCCGATTCCAAACGAATTGGCCAAAATTTTTCCATTTTCTCACGAGATGAAACAGGTATTAGATATTTACGCAAATATTAGATAAACTTTTATTAAAAAAAACCAATATCTTCTGTTAATGAAAAGATTTATTTTCCTTGATATGAAATCAAAAAGAGTGCTACTACATTTACTAGGGAATGCTAGGTGCCTTTTAAAACGAAACCAACTCCATCTTAAAGAATCGGCTACGCTGATTCCGAATCCGTTTTCAGTTTTTACCCTCAAGGCCTGTAACGCGAGATATCTGGGTTACCAGTTTTAGGCTTTCTTACTTGAGTTCATTTTTCGCAACGGAGGCGTCTAGCGACGTGGTGCATCGCCAAAGCTGCCCACTCTAGGGGTCCAAAGCAGCCTGGTTCGGTCCCCTCCTCGGTCAACTTCTTTTGGTTTTTTAATCTGGCTCAAATTATATTGAAATCAAAATAAAATGAAAATGATAGATGAAAATGATTAGTTGAGTAGTCTGTTATAACGTGTAAACCTGCAAAACGTGCTACCGTAAATACTGTAATAGTACCCCACCCCCCTCGTACAGTCGCGTAGTCGCAAAAGTTTTTTAGTATTTCATTTTTTTCAAAGCACCCGTACTTTCAAAAAATGCGTCTTTGGTATCGAAAAATAGCCCTGAATTTCAGCTATTTTTTGATCCCTAAGCGCGCATTGTAGCATAAACCAGTGTCGAGAAAAACTCGTTCAAAGCTAGACTACGCAACACTCCGCACCGTCATTATAGGGGTGGGGTACTATTACAATATTTACGGTAGATTAAAAAAAACAAAAAGAAATTGGCTCTTTTTTTACTGATTTTAAAGTCCAAACGTCTTTTATAATGCTTAGATTCCATAATTTGTAATCGTTCTCCATTTTCTCAATCTAGATTAACAAGCTTTATATAGTCTAGGGCTCAACAATCCGCCCAATAGACGCCAAATGGCAAGAAGTCACTTTTAAACATAAACATATTAGCTTATTAGCATAAACTTATTGTTCTAAACGCTTTGCAAAGATCACCATTCGACGCAGCGCGGGTGATTGTCCTAAAAAAAAGTTGAAAAACAAAAACAAGCAATTAACTCCTCAAGAAAAGTCACTATAAGTTTGCCCCTAGCTATAAATGTTAAAATTAAATTAATTACCATCCAAGCACCTAGCATTCCCTAGTATTAAATTAAATTAAATTAATTACTGTCACTCAAAACTCACCGGAATCACAAAAACAAAAAGAAAAAAAAACGATTTTAATCCCTGAATTTTGTTGAACGAAAAGTTCAAGAGGTCAATGAAATAAAAAACAGTCGATAAAAACGGGAGTGGGACAAATGCAACCTTTTTTTTGCGTATCCGGACATTTGCGCACCTTTTTTTGCGCACCTTGCCCATTAGCGCACCTTTTTTCGTGTTTTAAAAAAGCTCTAAAAAGCTAATATTAACCAATTTCTATTCCAAATGTTGTTTTTCTAGGTAATTTTAGGGCGTAGAATCGAAATTTTGACATACCAGAGCTTGTGGAAACGAACGGACGGAGTTATACAAAGAGAAAGATCGACAATTTTCTGTAATTTGATCTAAGGGTGCCTGTCTTTCAGATCTAGATCTGTCTTTCAAATTGGTTCCACACGCTCTGTTATGTCAAAATTTCGATTCTACGCCCTAAAATTACCTAGAAAAACAACTTTTGGAATAGAAATTGGTTAATATTAGCTTTTAGAGCTTTTAGAGCTTTTTGAAAACACGAAAAAGGTGCGCTAATGGGCAAGGTGCGCAAAAAAAGGTGCGCAAATGTCCCTATATTGAGATGACACGACCTGAATGCAAAAGTTCGTTCCACTTTTTTAAATCATCTGGGGGTGGGACAAATGCGACCTTTTTTTTGCGCACCTGGACATTTGCGCACCTTTTTTTTTGCTGGAAAAGGCCTTAGGAAAGGCCGTAGAGCTTCGAAAATGTTTTCATAGAAGGGAATCGTATGCGTAGATTCCGAATTTCGACAAATCAGACCTCGCTGTTACACGCTCAAATTTGTCGAAATTCGGAATCTACGCCCCAATTACCAAAAACCATTATATGGAAAAATTGGTTAATATTAGCTTTCTAAGAGCTTTTTAGAGCTAAAACGCGAAAAAAGATGCGCTAATGGGCAAGGTGCGCAAAAAAAAAGGTCGCATTTGTCCCACTCCCATAAAAACAAAAGAAAACTCAATCGGAATGTGAAATTTTTTGAGCAGTTAAGCAAACTTAAAAAGGCAAGATTAAATGGATTTAAAATCGCGAAGTTCTTCCGAATTTCTTGCACGGATTTCCCCGATTTCCCTCTTTTTCCAATCGAATGTTGTCGACGGCCAAAAATTGATGTTTATGCACTTTGCCAGCAATGAAGTAGACCTGATAAATTGAAAGTTTCAAAGAGTTTTTGCTCAAAGAGTTCTCAAAGCGGTTCTGTATTCGAATTGTAAAGCTTAGTCCATTTGCATTAGAAATTTTCCAACTGGATCATCCTAGACATGGCGAAATTCGAAGCCAAACCTATTTCCACCGTCGTTTCTTGGACGATTGCTCTGAAATTTTGTCTACAATGGAAGCTGAGTCGATTTCTATTTGTAGACAAAATTTCAGAGAAATCGGCTGAGAAACGGCTGAGAAACGGCTGAGAAACGGCTGAGAAACGGCTGAGAAATGGCTGAGAAACGGCTGAGAAAAGGCTGAGAAACGGCTGAGAAACGGCTAAGAAACGGCTGAGAAAACGACGGTTGTGCAGAAAAGTGGCTCTTTTCTGTGAAATCTTATTTAATGTTTTGATTTGAATGTCAGATTTTCTTGTCCCGCCTCTAAAAGATCGCTTTTATGATAAAGGGACGGATAAAAGGGACGGAGCCCACTTTATATTATCTTTTCCGTCTATTCTTTCCGTATATTCCTTTCGTATTCCTTTTCGTATTGCTATGAAACACTGAACCAACGATTGATTCTATTCTTTTGTATTTTTCTCGCTAGATTAGTATTGTGCTAGATTCAGAATAAATATCTAATAATCATCGTCCCTATCGGTATTCTCTCACACACTGCACAACGGTGAAATTCGATTCGACTTCGAATTTTTCCATTTCTAAACCATTTCAATTCATTCACTCACTTTTTTCATTCCAACTGGCAGATAAACTTTCTGATCGATAAACCAGAATTTCGTTTTGTTCACTTGTGGATTCGAGTAAGGGCAATAATCGAAGGAATCGATGCAAACCTAAACAAAAAAAAACCTTTAATTCTTCTATTGTGCTTTGTTTCTCTATTTGAAACGAGTTCGCCAAATCGATTCACCGACTCCGAAAACCCTAGGGTACAAGCTTTAAAAGGAAACTGAGACTCAATTTTTTTGATAAAAAAAAGATTTACTCTCAATTGTGGCCCGAAGGATCGAAGAAAGAGATCGAAAATGAGGAAAACGTCACTTCGATCATTCACGAATTTCGGGGATTCCATGACGAAAACCTGCAAAGATTTTTGTGTTTTTAGAAAGGCTGTTTCGATCCAAATCGATTTTAAAAGGGCTTATATTGAAAGTTACAGAAAAACGAGTTCGCCAAATCGATTCACCGACTCCGAAAACCCTAGGGTACAAATTTTCAGCTGCAATATTTTTTTTTAAAAAACATCTACAAAGCAAAAGAAAAATGGTTGCCGAGGTGTTCTCTGTGCGGTCACGTAATCGCTCGCCATCTGGCATCTGGCAATACGGGGTAAAGGAAGGAGCATAGAAGTCTGCGACATCTCGCTTAAAACGCTTCTCTCGCCGGCTGCCAGTATGACCCGGTGGCGCAGTGGATAAGCGACCCGGATACAAGACGGCCATCCGCGCCCTGCTTAGGTTCGACTCCCCAGCCAGCTTATTTTCCATTTTACCGAAAATAATTGAAATAAGCCTTTTTTTCAAAACAGAAACATGCATGCTTTGGCATTATTTACGAAACCTCTTCCTCCGTCTGCGCATAGTCGTTTCCCACATAGACATAACCCACTATAAATGCTCTTTATCAATGCCCAAATTTTTTTTTTCGCTCACAATTTCTATCGATATCATTGTAATCATCTTTGTGCACTCCTGTGAGTTTATTCCCCAAAAAACGATCGCTCAACAGCCATGGTGATCTGCAACTTTTATTTATTATTGATTTCTCTTCAAATTTCCCCTCACGTGCTTCCAATTCCATTAAGACTGTAGAAACAGGTATTTCCGTGATTGAAATTGCACGGAAGAACCTCACAAATCGACAATGTGCGAGCATCTAGAAGAAGAAACGAAATATTTGAATTCTTATCGGTGAAAAGTTAAGCGTAAAAATCGTTTGAATGAATCAAATAGGATTTATTAGGTTGATGAATTGAAAACTGCCGGACTTTGAACTAAAATTTATTCAACATAAAACGATCAATTCATTCTAAATAATTTCTATTATTATTGACGACTTCTGCCCATTTTACAGGCAATTTGCGGATTCCTCTTTCGTAGTAGGATTTTGGTTTTGAATCGAAAAACTTTCAAAGCCAATTTTTATTCTCCCGCAAGCTCATTACTCATGATCCGGAATAAATAGTAATCAAAAGGGGAGAGGTCCGGACTGTATGGGGGATGCGCCAAAAGTTCCCAAACAAGGCTATTTATTTTAGAGCGAGTCAGTTTTGCAACATGAGGGCGCGCGTTGTCGTAGATGAGAACGATCTTTGACTTGGAGGGCCTATTCTTCTTCATGGATTCATTCACCTTTCCCAACTGTCCACTGTATTTGGTTGCATTAACGGTCGTCTTGTAATCCAGCAACTCCCAGTACAAGTGTGAGACTCAAAAATGGAGAACTGGAGATGTCCCAGTGTCCCAGTTTGAGCACTTTCTTCAAAAGAAACCCATTTTGGTGTCAATGGAAAAGTTGTAGAGAATCAAAAATCAAGCTTATATCCAAATTTCCAAAAAGATACACTCAGTAGTTTCGCTTAAAATGCAAGTTTTGTGAAAATTCGTAAATTTGGCATTTCTTGAAAACCAGTTTTTGAATCGTTCTGAAAATTTGGATATAAGCTTGATTTTTGATTCTCTACAACTTTTCCATTGACACCAAAATGAGTTTCTTTTGAAGAAAGTGCCCAAACTGTCACATATGACAATAGCCGGCAGTTTTCAATTCACCAACCCAATAGAATATATCAAATCAAATCAGAAAACGAATTTAAAGCCTTATATTGAGCAAATTTCAAAGCAAAGTAAAGTATTTCACTTCAATTTCTGATCTATAAATCGTTTTCTTTTAGCATTTGAGTTATCTCTTAAATAAAATTGAAAAATTTCAACAACTTTCTTTGAGTTTACCTTTTTGCGCACTCTGTAGATCGGTTGTTGCGGTTTTCTGAAAAAAAAAAGAAGCCAGTAAAAACTTGATTTTTTTCTATTAAACAAATCCACTTTTGATTTAGAATTAGATCGTGATGAGCTTGAGAAAAAAAAAGCTTGAGCGTTTGAGAAAGCACAACTTAATGTCTAGGATCCAACTAGATTACCACCACTTTTTTTTTTGACAAACGGAGAGTAACAGAGAAATTTACACTTGTGTCTCTTCCCCCTCTCTTTTCTTTGAACGCTATTGCATTTTCTGATGCCATATCACTTTTTGACAAAGCCGACTCTTATAGTGATTCTGACGAGAATAATAAAATTTTTGTCGATTTCCAATTTTTCTCAAGTTTCTCAAGAAAAAATAGCATTAATCTTGTCAAATTTGAAACTCACTCTTGGCTCGATCACCTCGAAATCGACATCCGAATCGACTTTTGGGAGAGCTGTTGATGGACTGAATGAACTGAATGAAAAAGATTCGTGACGACGATAAACGACGTAAACGACGTAAAGGTTGTAAAGTCGCGTAGTCATTAACTTTTTTTTGCTGATAATTTGGTGTAAATTCAAAGATAAACAAAACTATTATAGTCATTCGATAGCCCTGAATCTTCTTTTGAAAACTAGAAAACAAAGTTATCAAAATTTTTGCGAAATAATAAAAGAAAACCTTTCATCATTATATACCGTATTTTCTGTAATAGTAGTGCAGTCTGTAACAGTAGTGTAGTCTATAATAGTAGTGCAGGCTGGAGGGGGGTTGAAAAAAATAGTAGTGCGCACTACTATTACAGAAAATACGGTAATAGTAAGTTTTTTTTACCGATTTTTTGAATCATCCGCAAATGTCCTTGTCCGAGCGGGTGCTTGGAAAGAGAAACTCTCTTCAGCGTTTTCATTCGTCGATGAAAGCTGAATAGCTTTTAGATATAAAATCTACTTTGCATTTATCTAGAAATTTATCATTTAAGGCACTTATCTTTTTATGAGGACATAAATTAGAAAAACTTTATGATCTACAGGGTGCGCCATAATTGTCGTCATATTTGTCGCCATATTTGTCGCATCGTTCAAGGACAATAACTCCTTGATTTAAGCTTCATTTCTGTTTTTTTAATGTGTTTTTATTATATTTTGAATATAATTGAAACTCTTTTTCATATAAAATTGTTTTTTAGAATGGCTGGAAAATCCCCCGTTGACAATCGATCATCGAATTGCCATCGAGTCTCGACGCCGGAGATTCTCGACGCCGGAGAGCCTTAAAGTCGGCAGAAGTGTCATTTGCACTATTCAAAGCTACGAAGCTACGGGAACAATTGCTGATGCACCAAGAAGCAGTAGACGCTCAAATGTTGTCACAAAGACAAACATCAAGCGAGCGAGGGAACTTCTCGGACTTCATCTCTTTTTCTGAGTGGCCACCTAGCTCTCCAGACCTCAACCCAATGGATTTTTCAGTGCGGTCGGTTCTAGAAGCCAAAGCTTGTTCAAAGCCCTCACAAAAACATCGAAATCTTGAAGAAATCACTGTTGAAAGCATGAGCTCGATGCAGCCTATTTGGTCGCCACCGTTGACGCCTTTTCGAAACGCCTGCGAATCTGCTCAAATGCTAATGGTGGCCGATTCGATTTGATCGTTCATTTATAATTGTTAATGCACTATAAATGTTATTTAGTTAAAAATTTATCTTTTTTTGCTCTTGTCTGCTTTAAAATCAGAACTTTATCTTGTTGCGGCAATTATGGTGCACTATGTAGTAGGCTTTTTTTTTCTGAAAAATCAAGCAAAACCCTCGTTTGACTTTGAATAAACAAATGAAAGCAGAATAGATAAACTAATCTAGCAGTAGATTCACTTTTTTTATTCTTTTATTTTCGTTTTTAATAATATAATCTACATGCAAAAAAAGATCGTAATATCTTATTTTTAAAGTTAAAATTTTCAACTTTTGTAAACCCATTGCTGCGAGAAATAATCGTGCAATCAAAAGCAAATTTTCCATTTAGTATATTGATTTTTGTGGATTAAATATGAATTTAAATGAATTTAAATGAGATTTTGAATAGAATTTTGAATAGGATTTTGAATTAAATTTTGAATGAAATTTTGAATGAATTTTTGAATGAATTTTTGAATAGGATTTTGAATAAAATTCAAGAATTCATCAAACTTTGTCAAGCATTGTCATCTCCTCATCGCCAATCACATAGTCGATGCTGTTCAAAGAAGAAATCGGATCATCTACAAGTTGTTTTTTTCTTGATAAATTAATAGGTTGATGCAAGTCGTTTTTGTTCCTTTTCGTCTGCCGTTTCAAGCCAACAAATGCACCAATTAAACTACGGTTGATTTCATTAGAAAAAGCAATTATTTTTCTGCAAAATAACATTAAAACGGGTTTAAAAATATTTAATGCCTGGATTTTCTTGAGAGTATGAAGTCGGGTAGTCAAAAAGGGCTAACTCGATGATGCGGTTTAGACACCTTAGCTAAAGAAAACCTATCTTCGTGTCAATAGATAAAAGATAGAGAAAAAAAACGTTTGATATTTCGCCAAAATTTCAGAGAAATTCATTCAGCCAATTTTTCCGTAGAGTTTTTTATAGATTTTTACGAAAAAGGCGTTTTTCACTCTCGAATTTGCTTGAAAGTGAACCGAAATTCATTTAAAAAGATGCTAATTGAACAAAAAAACACCTTTTTTATAGAGCAAACTATAGATTAATTCGTGAATTTGTTACTTTTTAACAGAGGTACGAAAAAAACGAAAAGACTTATGCATCAACCTAATATATCTATTCGGTTGGTGAATTGAAAACTGCCGGCTATTGTCATATGTGACAGTTTGAGCACTTTCTTCAAAAGAAACCCATTTTGGTGTCAATGGAAAAGTTGTAGAGAATCAAAAATCAAGCTTATATCCAAATTTTCAGAACGATTCAAAAACTGGTTCTCAAGAAATGCCAAATTTACGAATTTTCACAAAACTTGCATTTTAAGCGAAACTACTAAGTGTATCTTTTGGGAATTTGGCTATAAGCCTAATTTTTGATTCTCTACAACTTTTCTATTGACACCAAAATGGGTTTCTTTTGAAGAAAGTGCTCAAACTGAACAAACTGGGACATCTCCAGTCCTCGATTTTTGAGTCTCACACTTGTCTCACACACAAACCAAAATCCTACTACGAAAAAGGAATCCGCAAATTGCCTGTAAAATGGGCAGAAGTCGTCAATAACAATGGAAATTATTTGGAATGAATTAATCGTTTTATGTTCAATAAATTTTAGTTCAAAATTTTAGTTCAAAGCCCGGCAGTTTTCAATTCACCAACCTAATAAATTCTTTCTATATCAATCAAATAATTGAAATTTGTTTAGTTTAATAATAATAGTTGAATAATAAAGTCTAATAATAATTTGAAAAGATTCTATTTATCAAGAAATCAACTTGGATTCGGTGGCCGATTTTCTGCCTTCAGTGATGGAATCTTGATGTCACCGTTGGCACTGAAATTGATGAATATTCAGTTAAGAACTCTTCTAAATGCTATAAATATTTAATTTATTTCTGTTTTTAAAAATAAATCTTACAATTTGTATTACAAATCATCTAAAAGCTGAAAACTGTTACGTTTGAAAGTTGTGAGTTTCAAAGATTCACTCTTTTTTTCTCTATTTTATTCCTAACAAGCTGATTTTCTTTGCAATTTTTCAAATGGAACAAACTTTTTAAATTTCGGTGTAATGTGAAATGAAAATGATCCAGGTGATGGTTGTTGTTGGGGATTTTGTTGAGTTTCTCTCGAACTTTCAGCATCGAAACTTTTCGCCGAAGATATTGGATGAATATTTTTCAAGATCGAAGTTGAAATTTCAGCACCATTTTCATTGTCAATGGTATTCTGAAATCATTTCATTTCATTGAAAGAAAAGCAAGAGTGAAAGTCCATTAGCTGCATCAATTTCTACCGTAAATACTCTAATAGAAGCAGAAGCGTCGCGTAGTCTAAGTTTACTCTCAAATAAACGCTCATATCTTGACACCAGTACGTTTGTTTCAGCGCGCTTTGATATCAAATTAAAGTAGAGAGGATGGGTGATTTTTTGAGATATAACACATATTTTTAGCATTAACCAGCGCTTAGAGAAAAATGATTGAAAAGTGGCGAAAAAGAGGCGATTTTTTATCATTCTATTGGGTTGTCCAGTTATGAATGCGCGTTTTTTACTATTTTGTAAATTTCTCAAGATACCGAAATCAAGAAAAAGATATATATGAGTATTATTCGAAAGCTGAAGATCTCCTCTATATTTTGATATAAAAAGTTTTTGAATTTGTTCAGCTTTTGGGCAAATTGACTGCACAGAAGAAGAGGTGGCCAAAAAAATGGAAGGGTGCCTTTGGATCAAGTTTTGGCTCCGCTCAAATTGAGTTAGCCGTTTGATGTTTGGCCAATAGATATGTCAATACAATTTTTTTGAAAATATAACAATTTCAGAGCATCTTTACTTTTCTTTTCTTTTCTGGGCGGTTATTTTACACCATAAAACTTGAGGAATAGCTAAGCTGGAATGGGTTTTTTCGGAAACGACCTCTCCCTTTGTGCAGTCAATTTCCCAAAAAGTTGAATGAATTCAAAAACTTTTTATTCCAAAATGTAGAGGAGATTTTCAGCTTTCGAATGATATATAACACTCATCCACATCTGTTCGGTATCTTGATAAATTTGCAAAATAGGAAAAACGCGCATTCATAATGGACAACCCAATATTTAGGGCCGTTCTATTAAAGTTTTTACGGTATTCATCCATGTCAATCTTATGTAATATTTTAGCCAATACATCGTTAATTTTGTGATACAAATGATAAAACAGATTATAATTATATTTTTATATGTATTTTGTATTGAAAAGTCTAGATTCAACTAACCAAATTGTCGAAAAAGCCATTATTTGATTCAAAATCGAGCGTGGTGGCGCTTGATTGATTTGGATCGACTTGGATCTCTGTTGATTGAGGCATTGATGTTTCATCCTCTGTCTACAAGAAAAAAAATAAGCTAAATTTTGACTAAAATTCGTGTCCCAAAAAGCTCCAAGTCAAAAGGATTTCTTACTTTACAGACTGACAGGAATTATAGCGACAACTTTTCGAAAAAACTAGCTGGGAAATGTCTAATTGATTTCAAATGTAGCAAGTGTTATATAGAGAATTGTAGCCCTAATTTCTTGGCTACATTTATCTACTAAAAACTTCTCAAACGGATTTATGCAGTTCATTTAACAAGCGCTTGAATGAGCACTAGTCAATGTAGAGTCCGATTGGACACTTCCGTAACCTCGACTACATACTTGGAAAGAGAATTGTAGAGAACTACAAATATAGAGAATTGTAACCCTTGATCTTGGCTTCATTTATCTACCAAAAACTTCTCGATTGGACTTATACAACTCATTGAACAAGCGCTTGAATATCGCCAGTCGACATCTCTCCAACGAATCTGTCATTTAGCTGTTTTTCCCTATTAAAAATTGTTAAGAAAAGCTTCAAATGTGATTCTTAATGTTATTAAGTGATGCTAAACGCTATTTTTGCATTGAAGAAATATTGAAAAGCTTTCCTTAACAATTTTTAATAAAGAAAAGCGGCTAAATGACAGTTTCGCTGCAGAGATGGCGACTAGTGCTCATTCAAGCGCTTGTTAAATGAACTGCATAAATCCGTTTGAGAAGTTTTTAGTAGATAAATGTAGCCAAGAATTAGGGCTACAATTCTCTATATAACACTTGCTACTTTTGAAATCAATTAGACATTTCCCAGCTAGTTTTTTCAAAAAGTTGTCGCTCAGTCAGTCTGTACAAAAAGTAAGCGGCTAAATGACAGTTTTGCTGCAGAGATGTCGACTAGTGCTCATTCTAGTGCTCATTCTAGTGCGACTAGTGCTCTTGAATAAAATTCGTGTTTCAAAAAGCTAAAAAGCAAAAGAATTTCTTGCTTTAGAGTTACTTGAACGATTTTTCAAAGTTTGAGGAAAATTTGAGATTTTTACGCAACAAAAATGCGTCCTTTGACCCGATCTAGGATTTTGGTGTTTTGGGAAAATTCGTTGTGCAGACGTGGAACTAAAACTAAGCCCGGCCAAATGCCTTTGAGGCCTTGTCTTGTCTAAGAATGCCTTGTCTAAGAAGGATGTTTCAAATCAATGAAGCCTTTGAGCACACATTTAAAGCTCCTTTGAGCACATTGATCTTGATTGATCAAAAAAGAAAAACAAGAACAAGAACAACAACAACAAACCATTTGACACAACTGTCCATCGTATCGAATATTGTCCAATAAAACGATCGATTTCTCATCCAAACCGTTCACTTCTATCCACAATTTGAATGGATCACCCGAGCCGGGAAATGGAATTGTCAACGGGTTCTCCGGGTTTGTCATGTACTGTAAAAAGAAATTGGGTACTCGAAAAATCGTATTCTCGAAGGTATTGTGAAAAGTTATCATTTGCAAAAACTAAAGCAAATTTTATTCTCTTGGGGTAAACGAATGGAAATAAATTTCAAAAGATTACAACTCTGAAAACGCAGGCATAACCCTTTAATTCGCTTAGTTTTCGTTTAGCAGAATAGCACAATTTCTAGCAAGAAAACGGGGAAATTTTAGGGTGAAAATTACTCTCAAATTGAGCAAAATTACTCTCAAAATTTGAGCATAAGGCCCAAAGCATGAAAATCGGCTCATGTTGAATTTGGCATTTTTTTTTGAGGCTGATTGGACTGAAAATTTGCAATTAGGGGCTTTCGAGGATGCGGAATTCGAATCCGTTTGCAGTTTCTAAAGAAAACTGCTTTATTTTTGGGCTTTTATTTGATTTAATTACTCAAGTTTTAGAGAGTTTTGTGATAAGCGTATTCGCTCGGAAAAAGCAAAAGTTTATTGGGAAATGACCTCACAAATCGGCTCTTCTTGCTTCTCGATTTGCATGCAAACTTTCAATTGGACACTGTAGCTGTTCGTCCAGAAACTGAAATCTTTAAGAGAATAGCTAAAGGTTGAGCACATCGACTTCATCGAGCCAACTACCGTATTCATTTTTTCGCTTAATAAACTTTATTAGCTTAATAAACACTTAATAAACGCTTAATAAACGCACTCAAATTTCAGTGTCCCTTCGCCCAATTGACACGGGATATCGATTTGGAGGATTGCCACTCGATTCTCTTCTTCTCCGGACAACGACTCTCCGCCAGCCAACAGAAAATATTCATCTGAAATATTGACTACCGTATTCTCTCTAATAGTAATGCGCACTACTATTTTTTGAACCCCCTCCTGGACCGCAATACTATTAGAGAGTGCACCACTATTAAAGGGTTTTATCATTTATCAAAGTATAAGACAGATATAAGATTTGTTCCAAAAACTCTCGCAACTCTTTCACGTACTCCTTTGGCTCCTTTTGACATACAGTTGTGGGCCGGCGAGTTGACAATTTGTGTCTTGACAAACAACAAAAAGATGTTTTTGCCTTTTGCACAACAATTTTAGATTTTTTGCTAACTTTTTCATGAGAAGAATAGTTAATAAATGAATAAAAAAAGCCTCACTTTTGCTTGCTCGAATAGCTTTAGGTTTAGATGAAAAAGAAGCACCAGAAATTCAAATTTTCGTGGGTGCACTACTATTTTTTCACCCCCCCCTCTCGGACCGCAATACGATTAGAGAGTGCACTACTATTAAAGAGTGCACTATTATTAGAGAGAATACGGTATTTTATATGTCAAATTTTTCATTCAACTTTTGCTTAGAATTCTCGAAAAAGAAACCAAAACCGAAAAAGATTCGTGCAATTAAAGCGCTTCAATCAAACCGAAACCAAATCGCCCTCATGGCCGACTGGCTAAGACCCCTGTATCTCAGTCAGGAGATCGGGGGTTCAATTCCGACTTCAGTTTTTTCTTTTTTTTCCTAAGGGTTGTGTTTTTGATTTTTGTATCATATTATTTGTGTGAAAAAATGTATTTAGAAAAACAAACCAAAGCCGAAACCCCGGGGACTCGTGCAATCAAAGCGCTCCCGGTTGAAGGCATCACGGTAGATCGCCTTGGAGAAGCTAGAAATGAAAAAAGATGAGTAAAGTGTTGAAAGAAATAGATAGAAATCTTTACCTCACAGACCCATTATTAAACCAGGCACAGAATTCTCTTTCTTGATCGAAACCACACGAAAGACGACCGCCTTCGCCCACAGAGAGCTCGGATTTATGTGGATAATCGACAATTGTCGCAATGTTTCTCATTTCTGAAAATTTCTTTTAAAAATTTTGATAATAAGATCTACGATAAGCCTATTTAAGGCTACGAATTATTATTATGATAAAATAATTTATAAAAACTTTCAAGTTTCAACTTTGAGAAAGGAAAAGCGCTTTGAGATCTACGATTTTTGATTGAGCCATTTTCGTTAAGCCATTTTTGTTAAGCCATTTTCGTTAAGCCATTTTTGTTAAGCCATTTTCGTTAAGCCATTTTTGTTAAGCCATTTTCTTTAAGCCATTTTGCGTTAAGCCATTTTCGTTATGCCATTTTCGTTAAGCCGATTGAGCCGTTTTCCCAATAATAATTACTTAATTTTAACTTGTATAACCTAAATTCTTTGAAGTTTTAAAGTTTAAAACTAGAAAATCGTTAAGTTGTGTTCTTTTCTTTTTCCCATTTACCGCCAGCTGTGTATTCTTTGAATTGTGCTCTTTCGCATTGTCCTTTCCTCGTCTCGAATTCATCAAAAGTGATCCCTTTTGTTTTCGTTTTTGATTGTGAATCGTCGTAGAATGCTGAAAAATTGTTTTTTTATTTATAAATGCATTTTAAAATGTGATCACAGGTCTTAAAACAAGCTCTTTTTTTTCTTTTTGATTGAATTGAACCATTCATTCTAGGGGTTTTTAGTCTTTACAAGAATTCACGATTCTTGTAGAAGATTTGTGTAAAGGTTCTTGTAGAAGATTCTTGTAAAGATTCTTGTAAAGATTCTTGTAAAAGATTCGTGTAAAGATTCTTATAGAAGATCGTTGTAGAAGATTCTTGTAAAGATCCTCGTAGAAGGTCCTTGTAGAAGATCCTTGTAGAAGATTCTTTTAGAAGATCGTTGTAGAAGATTCTTGTAAAGATTCTTGTGAAGAATTTACGATCCTTGCAAAGATTCACGGGTACAAGTATCTCCTCAATTAGAATATCACTCAAAAATTTGTATAAACTGAAAAATTCACCTAACTTTTTTAGCTATAAGCTTCAGGATTACGGTATGTTTAATTTGAAACCATTTCACTTTTACGGTCGATCAGTTATTTTGTTTTACTCTTAAACTACTCGATTTTGATTTC
The DNA here is from genome assembly GCA_958450365.1 of Mesorhabditis belari. Lineage (NCBI taxonomy): Eukaryota > Metazoa > Nematoda > Chromadorea > Rhabditida > Rhabditidae > Mesorhabditis > Mesorhabditis belari. Next base: position 408,339 of record CAUEEP010000913.1, read on the forward strand.
TTGTTTCCTAATTTTCCTCATTAATTTTAACGCTTAGACATCGAAAATGCAAATTCAGTTAAACAAATGTTGAAATGTTCAAAACACTGAATCTAATTTCAATTTTTTAAAAAGATTTCAGAGTTTATTGAGACTCAAAAGGTGAATAAAGCTGAATAAAGGGCCTCAATCAAACCCGAACCCAGTCACCCTCATGGCCGACTGGCTAAGACCCCTGTATCTCATTCAGGAGATCGCGGGTTCAATTCCGGCTTCAGTTTTTGTTTTTTAAAAAAAGGTAAAAGTAAAAGCACGAAATAAAAACGAAGAAATAAACTAAAGTTTAAGCTCGCTTTTTGAACTTTTTCTAATTTCAATAATTTCAAAATTTGATTTGAAATTGGATTTGATACTGAAAACGCCATGCTTGCTCTATGAAATCCGGTTTCTAATTAATAAAAACGATCTGGATCTTCTCAAAAAAGCTCTCGAACCTGTCTCCGGTGTCCCTCCTCCTTCTATTCCTCCATTCGGATCATCAGCTGAGGCAGCTGCACGAGAGCCTGAATTGTTTCAGTTTAAATTTCTTAGTGTTATCCATAGGTTCTTGGGGTTTTTAAATTTATGATTTCTTAAAAACTAGCAATTTTTAAACTTTTAAAATTTTAAAATTTTAAATTAATAAAAGATTCTTGTAAAGATCCTTGTAAAGAATCTTGTAGAATATTCTTGTATTTAAACAAATTTTAAAACCCCAAGAACTTATGCACAAGTTCGAATTTAGAATCAATTTATAAGATTTAAATTTTTAAGAATTGCCGTCATCTTTTTTTACCCCCATATCCATAAAACGATCCACCACTCGACGAGGAAAGACAGCCACGAGTTTCATCTGGAAATCGACTTCATTTAAATGCTTTACTTTCATTTTTGGCCGCTATAAATGTCTAATATTTTTTCATAGCTTATTCGAAAATTTTGAAAGAGAAAAGAATTTGGTTTTTTTTTTGCTTAAAGGGGGGTATTAACCCATTCGAAACTTCTGCAGCGAATAATCGCTGCAGCAAAAACTCAGGAACGGACCGCTTTGATTAATTAATCCGCTACTAAAATATTAATTAATTTGTCGTCGATAAAATAAGAATAATAATCGATAGGATCTTGAAAAGTAGTGAAGTCAAATCCAAATCGTTCTTCATCAAAAATAAATGGTGTAGGAGACTCTCTTAAATCTTTCCAACCATCTGGATAAACTGCTTCGGAGTCAAAAATGTCAAAAAAGGGCTTGGTCCGCAGACGAAAAAAAAGAAAAACGTTTCGAATGGGTTAATCGCGGCCGGGTGACCATAAAAAAAATTTTTACGGCAACCACCTGTTTTTTTTATTTTAATATCGTTGATTTTATTATAAAAAGAATAAAAATCACCCGGCTAGAGTGATTTGATGGGTTTACAAATTTTTGGAGAAGCTGCAAGGCTGTTTTGCAAGGCTGCAAGGCAATAGGTCATCTACAAAGTAAGTGCGAAAGTAAAGCAAAAGTCAGGCATTATGTTTTCTTTTTTTTTTGTTTGCTGAAGCTTTTTCCTCAAAAGCTTAAGCTCTATCCTCAAAAATTGCTTAAAATGTGGGAATTCTGCAAAGTGGATCCGATATGGTAATCGGGCTCACGATCGAAATTCTCTA